>JARHVA010007684.1:82500-627140 GCA_037957365.1 Torreya grandis | reverse complement strand
TCCCAAGGTCCCATGAAACATCTCTATACCTTACCAAGCATAAGAAGATAACATCTCAAGCTATTCGTAGTCATTATGTGAGGTCCAAGAAGGATTGAGGCATGTAGGTGAATTTTTTGAGTTTGGTTTAAGATAAAAACACATAAATTAGGTCAATAATGTTATCATTGACATATTATAATGGTTATATTATTACATTCCTTATTCAAACTCTCCTACGTCCCCATTGGTCTATGCCTAGGGTTCTTGAGACAAATTACATAACATACCATAGCTAATTATATTCTCTCTTTTCTATCATTGTTGGAATTATATAAATTTATAGGATGCATGTGTAGATTTATTATCATATTATCATTATTATTAATTTCCTCAACTCACTTCAACAATCCAACTTTCATCTAGCTACCCAAATAAGTATATGCATGTCATTAGGCTTATTTGGCCTTGAATAGAGTTTGACATCATTTTCATTATATGTTGTTTGAGTTTGAAGGCTATTTGGGATTGTATAATAATTATTTAAACATCATATCAGAATCATATATACCTAAAAATATTTCAATAAATCAACTTTCTCTTGTCAATGTATGTAGACTTGTGTGCATAGTCTTAAGTCTATTGACTCTATCTCCTTGACCATTTCTGTACTTACAAATGGATGAAGTGTCTCTAATGGCATCATAACCCTGATTTATTTTATAAAATTCAAACACTCACAAAACATTTTATCAATGTTGTAATAAATTTAATCACTTACACAAACTTATAAGTGACCATCTGCCTGAGTGTATGATCTTGAATTATGTATACAGTGTTCAGACTCTACTTTTCTTACTTCAAGTGAATTTGAGAGTTTTGTGAGGTTATATAATAAATTTTAAATTTTTTTAATATTTTAACTTCTTTTCATATCCCACATACCTATACCCTCTTAATAAAATACAAATTTCTCAAAAGGTAGACTTGTATCAAGGTCTATGTGTGACTGGCCGAGCAAGGTTTTGTTACATTTTATCTAGTTCACTTTCCCTATGACATCATAATTCATTTTGATCCTAATTTGTCTTCATTATAGTTTTTAAACTTTAAATATGTTCAATAATTTTTCCATCATGCACCTTACTCCTCGCTTTAGTCCTTGAAACTAGCCTATCCCTTCCTGACCACCTGTAAGTGTGCATTAGGTATATTAGTTGCATCCTTTGACTTGCAAGCATGTATATGTTTTCATGAGGTTTTGATACTTCCTACCTATAAAATATGGATTTTACTTGTGTTTTTTCTTGTTTGTAAAATAGTAGACCTAAGTCCATAATGAGGACCTACATGTCTAGGCCCTGTAGGTCTCTTTTACCTTCATAGGCTACTAAGAGAGCACTTCTTGACTTTTTTTTATTATTGACACTATAAACTTGACAAAAATAAATTTTAATATATTAAATGTCTCATATAAATCTATTAATAATCATATCATATTCCACTTACCTATTTGGTCTATACAGATTGTATACACAACCAATTAATACATAAGGTCTGTGTATTGAGAGTTGAGTCCCTTGATGACATTATAAGATATTAACAAGATTAGTGAGTGTTTTATGAGTTTTTTGACACATATAAATAGATAAAACATATTCACCATGATTTTAACAAGGTCAAAACTAGACCTTTAAACTATTGTATATAGGTAGCTTGAAATGTATAGTCTTTTAGCAGTCATCAAATGAGAAACACTATGAACTATTTATAGAGAATAATGTTGGGACTAAAATGGAGGATTTTTAAAGTTGAAATTATATTTAATGGAATAAAATCATGAATAAATAACTTATTTTCACCTTTATAATCATTGAAAACTGTATCAAATAGAGTCCATGAAATTCAACTTGCAGACTATGCAAGAGAATAAATTTCCTTGCTAAAGGACCTCCTAAACATGAAAAAATAATGAATGAAGGTTTATTATAAATTTATAGACCTTTCATAACTCATTAAAATTGGTTTAATTCAGCCAAAAAGTTCAAACTTATATTGGAGTTGCACAAAACTTAGTTTATGGGATTTCAGTCTTCAAAAATTAGTCTATCTCTTTAATGATTGTTGATAAAAATAATGAGATCAATCTAAATATAAATTCAAAAAATTGGAATACCATAGGGTTACCAAACTTTGTATAAAATCTTATCCCCCAATTCTATGTGTATGGCCTTTACCATGTAGTTGAAAATAGCCTTCAAGAGCTAGTGAATGGAGTGATGGAGGAGAGAGAGAGATTTTTAAAACTCTTGGAATAAAAACTTATTCTCATGATTTTTTTTAACTATGAAATATCAAAGGAAACATCTACAATTTTTTTAACCTAAAAATGACTTTAAAAAGTTAATACAAGTCTCTTAACTCCTCTCTTTGGTATTGAAACTCAAAATTATGATCTTTATCTGACTTGTTGATAGGTGTGGAAGTTATGTAACTGATCAAAAGTCTTTGAAATGTGTGATTTATGTATTTTACACTTGGAAATATTTTACATACATGAATTTTATCTAAAATTCACCCTTTTTCCCTCATTTTCACAAGCTTCAAGTTTACAAATGAACCTTAAAGTCTCCAAACATGCATTAAATGTTATTCGAAGATGATTAATACATGATATAACTTTGGGAAACTCCTAAAAAACTATGACACCAATTTACCAAGCCTTATATCTCCATGACATGGGTAGACCACTATATGACCAAATCAAGACATTGCCTTAACTTCTTCAGACTAAGGACCATATAAGACATGATGAGACCAAATGACAACCCTATGAAAGTATTAATTTTGATGGATTAAACCATTTTGAATAGAGGTTAAAATTTGGTCAACAATTTGGAAATTCATAGGGGTAGCATTCTTGAAATGCATAATGGACCAATAGCCTTGTCTTTACATTAGGAAATGAAGTCATTTGCATGTTATTTTAAAACTAAAAAAACCTTGATCATGACACAAAAAATTGATTGAACCTTTGAAACACACCAAATAAAGACAACAAGACATAGAGAAAAAAAAAAGACACACACATGTGCTAGTTAAGTACTTATGGAACACAAAATCAATATAAATAAACTAACTATATATAGCTAACTTGAAAACAGATATCTTCCTCCTAAATAAAATGGGAATCTTGTACAATCTCTTGGTCCATGAAATGAAGGATAATAAAAAACAAGTTGATTCTTAAGCCTTGATCTTTTTATCTTCATCTTGTTCATGCTTGCCAATCTTATTGGCATGATCTCAAATAAAGTAATGGTATCTGTAAATAAATCACCTATGAAGGTGAATTCTTCTTGTGTTTTAAAAACCTTCTCATGACCTCTCTTGATGTATATGCTTGTCTCAATCATGGACATCTCTTGACTTATAGGAGAAGCCTCAATCATGATACTTTTGAGGTTGTCATATTGCCTTTCAAAAAGTAAGGCATCTTCAAGAACATCTTCAAATTATCCAATAGGGGGTGTAGTATTTCTAAGATCCTCAAACCCATCACATATATCCTTGAACCTTCACCATAATTCATCTTGGTCTATGGAGTTAGCATCAACTTTGTCTTTTATTGGTTTTTCAAAGTTAATCTCTTGATCATATTCAAGAATGTCATAATCATCATAAGTTATCCCATCATGGTCTTGAGACTATTGGTGATGTTCTTCAAGACATTTTTGCTCAATAAGAGCCTTACACCCTTCATAAACAATATTATTTTGATCTTTTAGAGGTTATATATTCTCAAGATCTTCATACTTCTTGTCTTTATCACTATCTTCATTGGCAGTTACAACCTGATCTAGATCATCTCTTTCTTCACTCAAGAACATTAATTTGTGTTTGTCTTCACTAAGAGGGGTACCAATAGTTAACTCTTCATCATATACACTTGAGTTATCTTATTCAACTACAATTATAACTTTTTTATCTTCACTTATCTCCCATAAGACAACTTCCTCTTCAAGAAGGGATGTGGTGGGAGGGTAATGGACAAGATCATGATTTGGAGAGGGAGTATGAGGTGTGGTGGATAGTTCATAAATGGGCTTGGGGATGGAGGGAAAGAATTGCATTGGTTCAAAATTTTCCACAAGATTTTACATGTTATAATTAGGAATCATAGTCCAAGAAGGCCTCCAAGATGATGATATCTTGATTTTTTGAGGAGGGATATGTGTAGCTTGAGGAATACTTGGAGTCAAAAGAGGAGGACTAGGAATATAAGATGATGGTTGAGGTTTCTTGGATTGTGTATCTTGATTCTCCCACATCTCTAATTTATGTATCCACCTTTGGATAAAAATTATCATTTCATACAACTCATCATTGATATCATATTGGGTTTCCTCTTCAACTAACATCCACTTACCCATGAATATTTGAATTAGCTACCTCATCCTCTATATGATATGTAAAGTGTTTACATCAAGTTATCTATCTCATGTTCTCATCACATATTCTGATTTTATCATATTTGGCTTTAGTGCCAACAAGGATATAAAAGGGGATACATAACTTTGAGATGGAATTGAAGTAGGAAGGGAGTATGATTACTGCAAGTCATGGTAAGTATACTTATATGTTTAATTATAATTATATGAGGAGAATATAGGAAAACAATAGGATTTATATGACTCATGTTAATGATGATAATAATCAAAGTGAGTTTGATATGGATCATAAGGCTTGTAGGAATTATGATGAGGTTAATAAGAAGGCATAAAACATGAGTTTTCTTCAAACTCAACCATCCCAACTTCATGAGTCAAAGGAAAACACAAGATATTATAAAATAATTTTCACAATTAGTACTTGGGTTTCTATAACTATATGATTGTATTTAGATTTTCCATTGATGTTTTTTGAATGCCTCCAAAGGCTGATAGGTAGAAGATCATATCAATAATTCTTCCACAAATTTGGACCTTGGTTCCACCAAGTGTGTGATAACTATTGTCACTCAGTTTTAAAACCTTGGAGAGGTAGTTTAAGCCTACTCCAATTGAGTGAAAAAATGGGATTACCCATAGATACATGGGTTGTCTATAGTGGGGGTAAACCTATAATTTAAATGTTTAGCTCCCTTGATATATTTATTTAAACTCATCACCTATGCTACTAAATTGTTGGGATGAAATTGGAGAGAGAAAAAATTAAATAAACCTAACCTAATAGGGTGATAAACTAAATATTAACTGATCACTATGAACCAATTATAATTGTACTTCAAACAAGAGCCTAACCTGCACATCACACTAATCCAAATCTGCCTCTTTACATTAGTATTTCTCATGGAGGTTTGTGAAGAAAGATTGAGCTATAAGGAATAATTCAAGGGGTCACAACATGACACTAGTGAAGAGACAAGTCACTAAAATCATACACTTTTAATTTGAACACTTCAAGAGACCTACAGAAAGACTTTAAAAATTGAATATGAATGCTAACAAGGACAACATGCCAAGGAAGTAAATCTATCACTTAGTAAGATCAATAAGTCTAACATGCACACTAAAATAGTCTATGGATAAGGTTAAATTATGTTTTTATTTATTAATCGAAGTCTTAAAATGGGAAGGGATTCATCATGCCTAGGTGGAGGGTACAAACTTAGCCAATTTAGGTTCAATATATAGAGAAAGTGAGAGAGAAAACAAGAAGAGTTTAAGAGAGAGGGAGTTGAAAAATGCCTCATGAGTTAAAAATAAGAGAGGAGTTATTAAATTAACTCAATATTTCCTAAATACAATGTGTATATATTTTGAATATGCTCCCTTGCTCCAAGTGGCATAGGAGTTAGAATGCTTGCTTGACAACTAGACTAGCTCTCCAAAAATGCACTTTTCTCTAAATTTTTGAATGTAAAATGGCCTTCTTGATGATGAAATAAATTTAAATTACACATTTTATGTTATTTTTACACCTCTCAACTTACCCCTTCAATCTCTCTTTGACACCTCACTTCATTCTCTTGCTAGGTGTCTAGAAGGCTCTTCATCTCCTTAGGCCAATCTAGAATACAAGAGTAAAAACTTGAATTATTCTTCTTAATCTCATATTATATTCATTTATTTACTATTATCACCATACCATACTTGAAAAAATACATATGGAATTCTCAAACCATCCCCAAGGATTCATTTTCTACCAAAATCTACAAATTGACCTTGTTCTTTGTAACCCTAAAATCATGCAAACCTCCATGTGTAGAGATTTTTACATATATTAATGAGAATATAAAGGAATATTATATGAAAAAATATGGACTTATATCATCATGTTAAATTTCATGTCTTTAGAGTGAGTGGAATTATACTTTTATATTGCTTCTCTCTCTTAACTAGGTCTCAATTAGGCCTCGTTGCTTAGAGACTAAAAATTGACTCTATAGACCTCCAAAAATATTAAAACAAAATATAAACATGTGATATATATATATATATATATATATATATATATATATATATATTACCTCCTCCCCATTATCCATGTCAATTTTTAATTTTTGACACCTTGTACAAACCTACCAAATAGCTAAAAATAATCTTTTATCTTGTTCCATACAATTATGTACCTTAAAGTATGAACCAGTGCTATGGGGTAATGCTCAGGATAGTTTTGGAAATTTTTTATGTCATTTAATATTTTATACAATCTATTTTGAGGCATATATATCCATTTATCTCTCATTGGATAATTCTAGCTCTCCTAGGTAGCCTAAAAGTGCCTTAAGGTCTTAATGATTGTTAATACAACTCAGGGAATCAAACCTCCAAAAAATTGTACAAAATTCAAGTAAAAAATATATATATATATATATAACTATACCTATGATCCCAAGGCCCAATGAAACATATTTTTACCATACCAAGTAAAATAAGATATCTTCTCAAGCTGTTAATATGTATTTTGTGAGGTCTATGAAGGATTAAGGCCTATAAGTGACTATTCTGAGCTTGGTTTGAGTTATAAACACCTCAATGACGTATATAATTTCCTCTTTAACATATTATAATGGTTATTTTACTACATTCATTCTTTAAACTTTTCTACACCCTCATTGGTCTATGCCTAGGGTTATTGAACCAACTTGCATAACATACCCTAGCTGACTGTATTCTCTCTTTTCTTCCACTATTAGAAGTCTATAAATTCATATGATGTATATTTAGACTTCATATAATATTATTAGGATTCTTAAATTCCTTAAATAAATTAAATAATCCACCTTTCATTTATCTACCCATATAGTTCTATGCATTTGATTAGGCCTGTTTAGCTTAGAACAGAGTTTGACATCATTTCCTTTATTTGTTGCTTGAGTATGAAGGATACTTGGGATTGTATCATCATTATGGAAACATCCTATCATAATTAATACATACCTAAAAACCTTTCAATCAATCAACTTTCTCTTATCAAAGTATGCAAACCTATGTGTATAGTATTAAAACTACTGACTCTATCTCCTAGACCATTTCTACGCTTATAAATGGCTTAAGTGTCTCCAATGACTTGAGAACCCTGAGTTATATTATAAAATTTAAAATATCACACACCATTTTCTCAAAATTTTAATACTTTTAGTCAGTTACATATACTTACAAGTGACCATCATCGTGTGTGTATGATCTTGAATTATGTATATAGGATTAAGACTCTACTTTACTTACTTTAGGTGAGTTTGAGAGCTTTATGAGGTTATATAATCATTTTAAAACCTTTTTCATATGCTTAAATTCTCTTAAAATCCTATAAAACTATACCCTCTCAAGCAAACACAAATTTCTCAAAAGGTAGACCTATATCAAGGACTGTGTGTGATTGGTTGAGCAAGTTTTGGTTAGGATTTGTATAGTTCACTTTCCCTATGACATCATGCTTACTTTTGATCAACATTTATTTTAATGATATTTTTTCAACTTGAAGAAGGTTTTAAAATTTTCAATCATGCACCTTACTCCTCACTTTAGGCTTGAAACTAGTCTATCCCTTCCTAACCACATGTAGGTGTGAATTAGGTGTCTTAGCTCAGTCCCTTGACTTGAAAGCACTTAGATGTTTTCATGAGTATGTGACACATCCTAAATAAAATGTATGGAGTATACTTGTGTTATTTATTTTTTATAAAATACTAAACCTAAGTCCATAATGAAGACCTAAAAGTCTAGGGCTTGTAGGTATCTTTTGCCTTCATAGGTTACTAAGAGAGCACTTCTTGAATTTTTCAACTTATTGACATTTTCAACTTGATAACCATCTCTTTTCATCATTTAAATGGTTCATATAACTTATGACTAAGCATTATATCATCTTCCACTTACCTAATTAATCTGTATAGATTATATACACATCCAACTAATACATAAGGTTTGTGTGTTGAGAGTTGAGTCCCTTGATGATGTTACAAGATATTAACAAGATCAATGAGTGTCTTTTGATTTTTTGACCACATCACCATAGATAAAAAACCTTCACCATGAATTTAACTAGGTGAAAACTAGACCTCTCAACTACTATACACAAGTATACTAAAATGTATAGTCTTTAAGTAGTCATCAAATTAGGAACACTATAAATTCTTTTCACCTTTCCAATCATTTCAAACTAAAGCAAACAAAGTCCATGATAGTCAACTTGTAGACTATGCAAGATAATATATTTCCTTACTAAAGGACCTCACACACATTCCAACCTAATGAATTAATGTGTATGGTACATTTACAAATATCTAATAACTCATTCCAATTGGTTTCATGCATCCAAAAAGTTAACACTTGTATTATATTTGTATAAAACTAAGCCTATGGGGATTTAGGTCTTCAAAAAGTAGTCTAGCTCCTAAGAAATTGTTGATAAATATAAGGATCTCAATCCAATGATTAATGACAAAATGTATAATCCCATAAGGATACCAAACTCTATATAAAATATTAACCCCAAACTCTATTTGTATGGTCTGTACCATGTAGTTAAAAATGGCCTTCAAGAGTTTGTGAATGGAACAATGGAGGAGAGAGAGATATTTATAAAAAATATTTGACTTAAAACTTCTTCCCTTGATTTTTATGATCTATATAAGCTCAAGGGACACCTATGTAATGTTTTCACCTACAAATTACTTTAGCAAGTCCATACAAGTCTTTTAACTCCTATCTTTGGCATTAAATATTTGTTAGGTTGTGGAGCTAAAAGCTTCACTGATGCAAATAGGAGAGGAGGTTACTGAAGGTTGCTGAGTTGTAGAGAAGCTGGGGTTGGTCTGATCAGCCGATGTCGGCAGGATAGCAGAGAGAAGCAACCGATGTCGGTCATATATCGACCGACGTCGGTCACTTCCAGGCAGACAGGGACCAACGTCGGTCGCCTGTGTGGTTCGACTGCGAGTTAATTATGGGCAGTTGGTTGACGAACCAAGTGTTTGCATGATGAGTGCTAATTTTAGACTCATAGCTGTGGATCTAATTATTGTAATTAGATGTCTAATTATTGTTTGATGAGATCTATATAATAGACTCATGGTTGTATTGGAAAAGGGTTCTAGTTTGAGTTGAGCAAAGTTTGTTCCTTCTATGTGTGAGGTGAGCAAGGGTGTTCCTCCTAGTTCCATAGTACCAGGTGTAGGTGCTAGTTTTGGAGAGTCAGCTGGATTCTTCAGGAGTGTAGGATCTTGGTCACAGTTGCATGGCCTATATAGGAGATCTACATGGTAAGTAAGATCGTTGATCTGCAGGTGTATGTGTGTGCAAGGTCAAGGTTCACAGGTGAGCAGAACCGTTGTTTGATTTGCAGGTGTGCAAGATCATATAGATAGCAACACAATAGGGAGCAGTATCAGGCAGGATCTACTTGGAGTACAGGTGTGTACTCGGATAGAGCTAAAAGGAAGGCAAGGGAGTTCCTTCCATAAGTATGGTCTGTTAAATTGTAGGTTGTTGCAGATTCATGGGAGATCTACTTGAAGTACCTTGAGTACTTGTTGAGTACGTGGAGTACTTGTGGAGTGCGTGGAGCACTTGTGGTGTGCGTGGAGCACGGGAGGTGAACACCAACTCTGTATTTGAGTTGGGTGTTGGGACCTGAGAGGGAGAGCTTTGGGGAGAAGATTTACCATTCACTTGAGGTGTGGGAAACCTCTGTAAGGTGGTGGAGAAGAAGTGGGATCTTCTTTATTGTAATCTTTTCTGTAAAGTGTTAATACAAGTTATGTATTGTCTCTCATATGCTGTGTTATTCTGAATTCCAGTTACTTGGTGAATCTAGTTAATTTCCGCATATTAAGTTGCTTGGTTTGGTAATCAAATTGTGTGCTTCTGGTTTATTTCCCAACAAATGGTATCAGAGCCTTGGTTGTAGGTTCTTGAGCTTGATACCAACAAGTGGTATCAGAGCTAAGGTTGCAGGAAGCAGGGTTGTGTTTGGTTACAGGGCACTCTCAGGGGCTTCTGATCGAGTGGGAGTAGAGCAATGGCAGATGAAAGTAAGCTAAGAATGGAGGAGTTGAAAAGCACAGATGGTCACTCACGGTCCTATGGAAAGAAAGCACAGGTAAAAGGATATTGTTGGTTGGTAGCAGATCAACATGAAGAAACTGAAGAAGTAGATGTTGCAGGTGTTATTGCACAAGATGCTCTGGGAGGTTTCTTGGATAAAGTTGAATCTTGGATAAAAGATTCGGTTGCCTCTTTCCATGCAGCCCCAGGTAGAGGAGCTGGCAAGCCTTGCCAAAGAATTGGCAAAGGGGAAGTGAAGCTGAAATTGTAGGCGGCCAACACATAGGTGTTGATGAAGGTCATGCAGGTCCCAGGTTTGGAGATATGGCTAATTTCTTTAGAAAGATTGGGTGATGAGAGATGCACAAGAAATCTCACAGTGGTAGCACTTGAATTAGTTGGTGGTAAGAAAACAGGTATAATTTATCTACTTGTTTATATTACTGATTCTTCTTCTGTTGCAGAGATGTGGCTTCATAGGCTTGGTCACATGAGCAGGAAGGAGATGCATGTTCTTAAGTGGAAGACAGATATATTTGACAGGCTTAAAAATTGGAAAGCCTTGGTGTTCATGGAGGAGATGGCGGACAGAGTTCAATGGATGAGGCTGGATACTTCTGAGCAGAGCAGTTTGGACATGGGTTTTGATTCAAAGGAGCTTGCAGGTAAAAAGTCATCACTCACAGGCGTACACAGATACCGGCGTCGGTCAGGAGGAACCGGCGTCGAATAGACAGGTGCCGATGTCGGTCATGTGCAGACCGAAGCCGGCGATGTCGGGCAGGGTAAGACCGACGTCGGTCATGGGACCAACGTCGGCAGTATGTAAGACCGATGTCGGTCAAGAGGACCGACATTGGCAGTAGGGACACCAGCACTGACAGGTTGGTAGTCAGGGACAGATGTATGAGAACCGACGTCGGTCGGATGCAGATTGTGGAGTGACTGAGGTCGGTCACTGTAACAAATTTTGGGTGGACAGCATGTTGTCAAGGAGTCTCAAACACCCATACGGAGGATTGAAGGTGTAAGTAGGCCCTCAAATTCATGTTCCTCTTTTTCATACTTGTTGCTGATTGTAGAGCAGGAAGGATCTAGGAAATAGGTGGGAGCTAGGTAGGGATATGATGCAGAACCAAACGGGAGTTTTGGTAGGTTTGTCAGCTGGATGAAAGCACAGAGACGAATGGATTCCTTAGTAGAAGAATAGAGAGAACGGATACGTGAGACGGAAGACCAGGCATATGGTCTTGAGGAGCTACAGGACAGTGGTACAGGTTTTGACAGGTGGAGGATGAAGCATGGCTTCAGTCAATGTCAGGGTAACTACTGTGGTTTGTCTTACCAGGTGGATGATGAGTCATGACATCATTCTGTTGCTATATGTGGATAGTATGCTAGCTAGCAGGGGTGTACATATAGGGTTTTACTGAGCTAAGGGTAAGATTAGTTTAGTGTCATGTCATGAGGAGTTTGGAGCAGCAAAATTCTTTGACATGGGAGGCATGGAGATCACAGGTTGATTTTGTCTCGAGTGGGAGCTAATGTGAATCAGGTGTTGGCGAGGTTCGAGATGCAGAACCAGAGCACACTAAGGGCTAGATAGGTACAGTGTCTGAAATCACATGAGGTCTGGTATAGACCTGAGTATTCCCATGCAGTGGGAGCTGTCAGAGTTAGGAGCCAATTCGGGGAAGTGGGCTCTCAGGGTTTTGAGAGGGACCGGCAGCAGGTGTTGCTATGTAGGGTCAGGACTTCACTACAGGTGTTGTAGGTTTGGATGTGGCAGGGTACTCGGATGACAGGTGGTACACCATGGGATGTGTGGTGGGTTGTCTTCAGGATTGAGCTTGAAGAGGGATACAAACTAGGAAATAGATTAGATAGGGTACAGGTACAGGTACAGTGCAGCTGTTTATCTCCAAGTGGGAGATTGTTAGGTTGTGGAGCTAAAAGCTTCACTGATGCAAATAGGAGAGGAGGTTGCTGAAGGTTGCTGAGTTGCAAAGAAGCTAGGGTTGGTCTGATCAGCCGACGTCGGCAAGATAGCAGAGAGAAGCAACCGATGTTGGTCATATATCGGCCGACGTCGGTCACCTCCAGGCAGACAGGGACCGACGTTGGTCGCCTGTGTGGTTTGACTGTGAGTTAATTACGGGCAGTTGGTTGACGAACTAAGTGTTTGCATGATGAGTGCTAATTTTAGACTCATAGCTGTGGATCTAATTATTGTAATTAGATGTCTAATTATTGTTTGATGAGATCTATATAATAGACTCATGGTTGTATTGGAAAAGGGTTCTAGTTTGAGTTGAGCAAAGTTTGTTCCTTCTGTGTGTGAGGTGAGCAAGGGTGTTCCTCCTAGTTCCACAGTACCAGGTGTAGGTGCTGGTTTTGGAGAGTCAGCTGGATTCTTCAGGAGTGTAGGATCTTGGTCACAATTGCATGGCCTATATAGGAGATCTACATGGTAAGTAAGATCATTGATCTGTAGGTGTATGTGTGTGCAAGGTCAAGGTTCACAGGTGAGCAGAACCGTTGTTTGATTTTCAGGTGTGAAAGATCATATAGACAGCAACACAATAGGGAGTAGTATCAGGCAGGATCTACTTGGAGTACAGGTGTGTACTCGGATAGAGCTAAAAGGAAGGCAAGGGAGTTCCTTCCATAAGTATGGTCTGTTGAATTGCAGGTTGTTGCAGATTCATGGGAGATCTACTTGAAGTACCTTGAGTACTTGTTGAGTAGGTGGAGTACTTGTGGAGAGCGTGGAGCACTTGTGGTGTGCGTGGAGCATGGGAGGTGAACACCAACTCTGTATTTGAGTTGGGTGTTGGGACTTGAGAGGGAGAACTTTGGGGAGAAGATTTACTGTTCACTTGAGGTGTGGGAAACCTCTGTAAGGTGGTGGAGAAGAAGTGGGATCTTATTTATTGTAATCTTTTCTGTAAAGTGTTAATACAAGTTATGTATTGTCTCTCATATGCTGTGTTATTCTGAATTCTAGTTACTTGGTGAATCTAGTTAATTTCCGCATATTAAGTTGCTTGGTTTGGTAATCAAATTGTGTGCTTCTGGTTTATTTCCCAACAATATTAAGATTATGACATTTGTCTAACTTGATGATAGTTGTGTCAATTGTGTAACCAATCCATAGTCCTTTTAATGTGTTATGTATGGATTTCCCACTTGGGGAGCTTTTACACACATGAATGTTAGCTAAAAATCACCCTATTTCCCTCATTTTCACCAACTTCAAGTTTACAAATGAGCATTAAAGTATCCAAAAATGAATTAAATGTTATTATAAGATGATTAATATAGGGAATGACTTTTAAAAACTCCTAATAACCTATAACACCACTTTACCAAGCCTTATCTCTCTATGACATGGCTAGACCAATATATGACCAAATCAAGACATTAGCTTAACTTCTCCAAACTAAACTTAAATAATGCTAATAAGGTTTTATGAAGAGTTTTAGGGACCATATAAGACATGAAAAGAACACATGACAATCTTATGAAAGTTTTAATTTAGAGGGATGACCCATTTTGACTTGAGGTCAAAATTTGGTCAATAGGACCCAGGAAGGAAAGTTTTTGGGAAGAAGTTAGATTTGAATGTAGAATTATCATAGGTTCAAGTTCGAAGTTATAAAAATTCAAACTAGAAGTCATTATTTTCAAGAGTAGTCATCCCCCCATACAAATTTATTATCAGAAATAAGATGAAGTGTAGGAGAAGTGGTGGATACAAATTAGTTTGATTCCTTTACAAACAAATTTGGAAAGCTAAGTGCAAAAACAAAGTAGGTAATAGATATGAAGAAAATAGAAGAAGAAAAATTAATTTTTAAGACATTTGAACATACTAGTGTGTAGTCAACAATTCATAGTTAAAAGTGTCTAGTCACTAATGCACAATTACCTTCAGTCACAGTTACCAGTGTTCAACAACCCATGGTAGCAACTACAAGTGTACCAACTATGGCACTCAATGCAAGTATACTTATTTATTTAAAGTCATATGAAGCGCATATATATCCATATTAATATTTGGTAATGTGTGATATGAAATGAAATGTTAAAGGGATAACATTAGATGATATTAATAAATGTGAACTCCTAAGGGGATTTGTGAGGATGAGCCTTAGAGTTCATTTTTAAAATTCATATAATCATTTTAGACTTTACACAAGTTAAAATTCCACTCAAAAGATTTTAAATTCAAAAAATGTATAAGTTGGAATATTCAATATTTAAAGGATATTCAACAAAAGTATGGCAAATCAGTTATAGAATATGATCAAAGATTTTATGATGTCATGAATACAATTTAATTCATTTTGGAAGACAAATATAAGGATACTTGGTTCATATAAGGGTTGTGACCAAAAATTATATTTTCTATTTCATAGACAAAGTACTTGAGCAAAGCTAATAATTGATCTACTACTTTATGATTGGAGCAAATAGAGGATTATGGGGATGCTCCCTTAGCTGGTTACAACATTTAGGCCAAGATAGATCCATTCATGTGAAGAATGGATGAAATTCATGAAAAATATAAGACTAAACTAATATTATGGTGCATAGAGTGTGGATGGGAAATACATCATTAATATGATTTCCCTAAGCTTAATAATGAGTTTGGTGAGATATGCAAGTTAGTAGGGCATCTGATTTATAAGTGTTATATTTTACAACACTACATAAAAAATCATAGGGTTTATTTTTAAAAAAATTCTGTCCATTTACCATTATGAAAAGTATTACCAAGAATTATAAGAGTTGAAGGAAGATATTACTAATAATGTCATCAAAGTTGTAGCACAACAAATACTGACTATGAAGTAGGTAATTCTAGGACTAGAACTGGAGATGACAAGTGCAATTCAAGGTAGTCATAGATGGATGCCTTCATCTCCTAGTATCAAACATATAATTTGGTAAGTTATGATAATACATCATCTCCATCTTATCAATATTATGGTTAGTATTAGTAAAAATGGACCAATACAACCCTATAGAAGCAACCATAAAATTGGGCTCTATGTTCCCTTCATCACCAATATAGGGGATATGATGCATATAAAAACTAGTATGGAGGGTATGTTGGATAATATACACAAATTTGTGGATACCAATAAAATATAGGTTATTATAGAGGAGGTTATAGGGGATGATATTGAGGCGGATATCAAATAGGCCATAATAATGATAATCACGAAACCTGACCACCTATGCAATGTTATTTATATGGGGCATATAATAACTATGTGAGGAATTCTCCTACCAATATTTAGAAATAAATATATTGCATATACTACAAAGTTGAAGGTCAACACCAAATAGAATATTGTGTATTGCTTGAGAAATAAAGGAAGTTAAGGATAGTGCATAATGTAAATATGATCAATGCACAACCAAAAAAGAATGCATTTATACAAAAAATCACAAGGAAACAAAAAATAGAATAAAGGTTACCACCATTATACATTCCACATGATCTAGGGATTATACAAGTATAATAAGACAAATATCTTGATCTTTCTAGTATAAATAATTTGATGTACTAAGCTGTGTAGTTTTTTTAAGAGATGCAACAACAACTAGCTTTTAAAGTAATAATTCAACCATTGATGCTCAAATGTATGGATAAATTATAAGAATCATGAGATAAGAGGGTGTTGTGACTACTCTAATAGACCTTATGAAGTTACTTAGCACCATGCATAATGAAGGTATTTTTAAAAACATCACTAATCTCTTGCATAATCTTCTAGAGTACAAATAATGAGGTCAACAACATATTGACAAAGTATTAAGGTATATGAAAACTAATAAACATTGGGATGTTTATTCTCATATGGACATTAAGTTGGCAAATATTATATTTTGAATGAAATGTTTGATTTTGGAGCATAGTCAATATGATTCCATGATCAATTTAGGAATATATTAGTTGACTGACCTTGAGCTATAATATATTTACTCTTAGTTTGGTGGATTACGATAGGGTGGAGCCCATTATAAGGCTAGTGTTAAGCATGAGATATACTAAGAGGGGGGGGTGGGTGAATCAATATATTATATATCTTATAAAACTTTCCCTTTATCAAATTCCAATTAATCAAACATTCAAGATATGTAATAAAACTCAAACAATAAACATCACACAAGATAGAGAGAGACACCAAATATAAAATGGAAACCCAATGTGGGAAAAACCACAGAGAACAATCTCAAGTATATTCATGAGAACAAACCCACAAGAGCACCATACCCCTTTGCCGAGTACCAACCTTAGCTACAATTCATGAGTACCAACCCATAGGAGCTTCAAACCCCTTTGCCGAGCACCAACCTAGCTACTATTTGTGAGCACCAACTGATAGGAGCACCAACCCCTTTTCTGAGTACCAATCCAACAACAATTCATGAGCACCAACCCACAAGAGCACCAACCCCTTTGTGTATACCACACACCTATCTCTCAATGTTGCTATCTCAACAAATGATAGATCAATAAAACATCTCCTTTTTCTCTCTCTCACCTTTGCTCTTCTAAGCTAGATATAATAAATACAAATCATATTCATCTCTCACAATTACTCTTCTAAGCTACATATTACAATATCAAATCAACCTCTCTCTTCCATATTACAAATGGCTTCTCAAGCCTTTATTTATAGCTTTCCAAGTGACCTTTGGCCTTCCCCCTTTGTGACCCTTCAATCCTCACAAAAAATGGCACTAATCTTGTATGACCCTTCATATTCAAGCCTTTGAAAAGTCATGTGGTGACCCTTCATGACCAAAAACGTCCTTCCCACTTTTGTCCTTATCTTTGGTGACTTTTCCTATTCCTCAAAGTGTCCCTTCATGAGAAATCGTGCCCTTACTCTTTTGTCTTCACTTGGTGACTCTTGGTATTCCCAAAGATGACTTTTCATGGGAAAATGCATCCCATCCTTCTTTTGTCTTTACCCTGTGGCTCTTTGACTTCTCCATGGGCCCTTCTTTTGTCTCATATGCAACTAAAAATATATTTGTTAATATTAAATAAATATTAACTCACATTAGCCAAATTAAACAACATTAAATGCAATGGGGCCTTTATCACCAATAATGCTAAACCTTTGACATCAATGACAATATTTCCAATAATCTCCCCCTTTGTCATTGATGGCAACCTCAATCTTGAAAATACCACATCCTGTCACCTACACATACCATCATCTAAAAACATACAGTAACTCCCCCTTACTGTAGCAACCTGTACCTATTCCCTATACCTATTTTTTGCACCTATACCTATTATTCTCCCCCTTTGACATCAATGGAAAAGGGCCTACCTAGAGCTAACACTTAGCTCCCCCTCACTTGATGCTAAACATTAATGGTAGGAAGTAATATAAATTACTCCCAACTCCTCTTGCTGGCCTTAGAATGTATCCTTTGATCGTGCATTTGAGAAGATATCTGACAATACATACACATTGTTCCCTATCCTTTGAGCATCTGCAATCAACTCATTTGAATATTTTCTTCTAATCTCACAATTTTTAGCATGAAACCTTAATGTGTATCCTTGATCACATATTTGACTAACATTTAACAGATTATGCTTAAGACCTTTTACATACAAAACATTCTTAGTCTTAGTTCTACCATAATCCAAACTCAAAGTACCTTTTCCTCCTATCCTGGCAGTGGTTTTATCTTTGAATCTCACTATACCACTATTGATATTTTTTAGATTAATGATCTTACTTTTATCACCTATCATATGCCTCAAACATCTGCTATCAATTAACCATGGCTGATCTTTACCTCTCACATGTAGAGCTATCTGTACCATCATAGAATCTTTAGGTTGTTTCTTCTGCCATGAATATGTCTGAACCTTCTTCCTAATGAATGGAGCTTTGACACTCTGATCCTTCTTCTTGATGAATGGAGCTTTGAAACTCTGATCCGTCTGAACTGACTTAAACACACTTCTACAATACTGAGCTATGTGTCCAAAGTTGTTGCACTTGTAGCATATTATGGTCTCTTCATCAAAGATTGATAGAGGAGCAAAAGATTTGTGGCTTTTGCTTGACTCTACTTGACTTTCCTTCTCCTTATTTATAAAATTTTTAGCTCTTTTTCTAAATTCTAATTTCTTGTGACCATATCCATTACAATAAAAACAATAGCCATAAAAATAAGACCTATCTGTATATCTTTGACCTGATTGCCTTTTGTAGCTTTGTTCTCTCCAGCCTGCTCTATTTGGAATGTCCTCTATATTTTACTCTTCTCCCCTTTTTGTTTCATCTTTTGTAAGAGCTTCAGCATATCTCTTTTTCTTTTCAAATCTGATCCCTATCTTATCTAAATATGCTTTTTGACTATCTTCTTTTAAAGAGGCAATTTCAATAACATACCTTTGACATTCTTTTCTTGCTATTTCCAACTGTGCTTTGAGATCTTCTTCATTCTTCTTAGCTTATTCAAAGTGTGCTTGTAGATATTTAATCATTTCCTTTGACTCTTGTTCATTTTTCTCGATTTGGCACTTTAATCTTTGATTCTTCTTCTCAACAACTTTTAACTCTTCTAGGGCACAATTGAGTTCTCCTTCCATATCTACTTTAGCTTCCTCCTCTTCTTCTTCTTGATTATCATGTATGGCCATGAATAGAATATCTTCTTCTTCTAAATCGCTAACTCCACTATCTTCAACTGAGCTAGGATCCTTAGAATACAGGCTCTTCTTCAAATCCCTTCTTGGATTTGCCTTTGAAATTCTTCTTATATGTAGGCTTTTCTTCTTCATCATCATTAACCTTATCTGGGCATCTAGTTGAAAAATGTCAAATCTTTCCACAATTAAAACATTTAAAAGGTAATTTTCCTTGATATTTACTTGTTCCTCTTTTTAGCCTATGAATGAAAAGTACTTCATTGTCATCTTCATCATCACTGGAACTATCACTTGATTCTTGAATATTAGCTTTCTCCTTCTTTGATGTCTTGAAAGCCACTTCTCTCTTTGAAGGTTTATCTTGTTCTATCTACATCTCATATGTCATGAGAATACCATGAAGCTCATCCATCTTTAGCTTGGCTAAGTTCTTCATCTCCTCGATTGCTAAAACCTTTGCATCATATCTCATTGGTAGAGATCTCTAAACCTTTTGCACCATCGTTGACTCTTCCAATGTTTCTCCAAGACCTTGAATTTGATTTACTATCTGATCAACTCATAAGAGATAACTTGCTATATCTTCTTCTTCTTCCATCTTCAAACTTTCAAACTACCTTATAAAAGTCTACAACTTAGCTTGATGAACCTTTCCATCACCTTTGTAAATATTCTCAAGTTTTACCCAAGTTTCATGAGTAGATTTACATTGCATAACTTTAACAAATTCAGATTCACATAAACCACATAAAATAGCATTTAAAGCTTTAGCATTACATTCACTTGCCTTCTTTTCTATTGGAGTAATTGTATATGTTTGTGGCTCTTCATATTCTTCCACCACTACTTTCCATATGTCAAATCCAAGGGCCATCAAATAAACCTTCATTCTCATGCTCCAAAAAGCATAATTCATCCCATCAAACAAAGGTGCCTTATTTATAGAAAATCCTTCCGGTGACCTAGCCATCGTGCTTTCTTGATCTACTTTCAAGCTATAAAACTTTTCAAAAAGGAACCTGCTCTGATACCAATTGTTAAGTAGGGATATACTGAGAGGGGGGTGAATCAGTATATTATATATCTTATAAAACTTTCCCTTTATCAAATTCCACTTAATCAAACATTCAAGATATGTAATAAAACTCAAACAATAAACATCACACAAGATAGAGAGAGACACCAGATATAATGTGGAAACTCAATGTGGTAAAAACCATAGAGAACAATCTCAAGTATATTCATGAGAACAAATCCATAGGAGCACCATACCCCTTTGACGAGTACCAACCTCAGCTACAATTCATGAGCACCAACCCATAGGAGTTTCAAACCCCTTTGCTGAACATCAACCTAGCTATTATTCATGAACACCAACCCATAAGAACTCTAACCCCTTTGTCGACACCAACCCAACAATAATTCATGAGCACCAACCCACAGGAGCACCAACCCCTTTGTGTATACCACACACCTATCTCTCAATGTTGCTATCTCAATAAATGATAGATCAATACAACATCTCCTCTCTCTCTCTCTCTCTCTCTCTCTCTCTCTCTCTCTCTCTCTCTCTCTCTCTCTCTCTCTCTCACCTTTGCTCTTCTAAGCTAGATATAATAAATACAAATCATATTCATCTCTCACAATTGCTCTTCTAAGCTAGATATTACATTATCAAATCAACCTCTCTCTTCCATATTACAAATGGCTTCTCAAGCCTTTATTTATATCTTTCTAAATGATCTTTGGCCTTCCCCCTTTGTGACCCTTCAATCGTCATGGAAAATGGCACCAATCTTGTATGACCCTTCATATTCAAGCCTTTGAAAAGTCATGTGGTGACCCTTCATGACCAAAAACGTCCTTCCCACTTTTGTCCTTATCTTTGGTGACTTTTTGTATTCCTAAAAGTGTCCCTTCATGAGAAATTGTGACCTTACTCTTTTGTCTTCACTTAGTGACTCTTGGTATTCCCCAAGATGACTTTTCATGGAAAAATGTGTCCCATCTATATTAATATTTTGAGGTCATTGATATGAAGACCATAGAGACCCATTATCTTGACTTAATTAGTAGATCCAAGGTATTGGATATATGGATTGTTTCAGGAGTAGATCCAAGGTATTGGGTGTACATTTTCATTCATACATTTACACCTTTGCCAATGGCTTGGTATATGAACCAAGAGCACATGAGAGAGACCAAGCATTGGGTAAACGTGTAGAAATATGTTATTTAGAGTTTTATGTTTGAAGATTATAATCCATTGGTGTATAATTCCTTACATAAATTCAAAATATTTCTATGTCATGGATGAGTAAAATATTTAGCAACTATAATTGAAACATCATCTTAGTAGGAAGTAATGTAGGATTTGAATTTGACAATTCAAAATTATAGGGCCAGGCAATAAGAACAAGTGTTTTTAAGCCATTTAATATAATAATATATGAAATGACAAATTCTAGTGATAATGATAGAGACATAGACATATAAGGGTTATTTGAACCAAAATGTGAAGCCAAACCAAAACTAGTTCAAAGCATAGAGCAAGTTGAATAAGAAAGACTACATAACATAAACATTCCACAACAATAAGGTAAAATCATTTTATAATAATATCTACCTAGTGGATCTAGAAAAGTATATCAAGAAACCTTTTAAAATATTGAGGGAAACATTGGAACAAAGGAGCTACCTAAGCTTACAACTATGGGTGACTACTAGGGATAATAACAAATCTCAAAAGATTTGAAATTACTTAAAGACTATCAAGATGTATTTTCAACCATTTTTTTTGAATTAAAAGTTGTGGATCCATCTTTGGGGGAGATACATTTATAATTTGAGTCCACTCAAACCATAAAATAGTGCTTATACAAGCTCAATCCAAATATGAAGATCAAGGCAAAATCTAAACTAGATCGAATGTAGTAATCCTTATAGTTTTGCAACCAAAGAAGATGAGGGAATTTCAAGTTTATGTAGAATAACCTACCCTCAATGACACATACATCAGTGACACATTATCAATACCATTCATAGATGAATTCCTTGAGTTTATCATAGGGCATGAAGTGTACTCATTCATATATGGCTTCAATGGGTACCATCAAATTCCAATTGCAAAGGAGGATCAAGATAAGACTACCTTCACAACAGAATAGAGATCATTCACATATAAGGTAATGAAATTTACATAAAGAATAAATCTATAATATTTTTTAGCATTGTATTAAATTCATTCAAAGACTTAATTCATGACTTTCTATAATTTTATTTGGATGATTAGGCTATTTTCTCTTTATTTAAAGAAGCTCTGTCAAAGTTAATATTAATGCTAGAGTGATGTCATGCTTTGCATATTACTTTGAATTAGAATTAGTGTATGTTATTTACACCTTTTAGTGTTATATTGGGCCATGTTGTATGTATTGATGGTATTTTGGTGGATCTAACTAAGATTGTTGTGATAATAGGGATGCCACCTCCAACCAACTCTATAGAAGTTCACACATTTCATGGTCATATGGGATACTAGAGGAAGTTTATGAAAGGGTATGGATCCATATTAGTTCCAATGGATAAATTATTGTGCAAAGATATAGGGTTTAAGTGGATAATATATTGCCAATTAGAATTAACCAATCTAAAACAAAGACTAGTAACAACATGAATTCTATTTTTTATTGATTAGAAGAAGCCATTCCATGTACATGTGGATGCTTCTAGTACCACAGTAAGAGTTGTCTTAGTGAAACTAAGAGAAGTAAATTAGATCAACCTATACATTTTTCCATCAAGAAGTTATATAGAGGGATTATCTATGGTGTTTACACTACAAAGGTTTTGTCATTACTTTTTTATTTTACACCATTTGAGTTCTTTATGAATCACTAGGGATTGTGCTACTTGATTAATATCCAATGTTTGGAGGATGGATATCTTAGTGGCTTATGCTATTTTAATAATTTCAATTCTACATCAATTTCAAGCCAAGTCAAGAAAATGTGGGGCCAGATAATATGAGCAGATTACATAATGGGGAGGATCTAGAAGAAATAGAATATGAATTCCAAAATGTGCACTTATTTGGGGTTGTTTTAATCCTAGATAATATGGAATATATTTCCAAATTATTAGAACAAGTAACTTTCCCTAATTACCATATGAAATAGGATAAAAATCAAATGGTCACATGAGCTATACCATTTATTCCCATCGATGGGTTTTTGTACAAGATGGGCAAAGATGATGTATTGTGTACAGTAGTAATAGAGTATTAATGACCATAAATTATTTAAGAAACTCATAAAGGAATTATAGGGGGGTAACTTTTTAGGTGAAGCCACTACTATAAGAATCCTACAGAGTGTTCTTTGGTGGCCTACCTTATTTTAAGATTCACACATAGTATCTAAGCATTATGATGTCTAATAACAAATGGGTAAGCCAATCAACATGATGAAATGCCTTTGATATTTATGATCATATAAAAACCACTATAACAATGGGTGATTGACTTTATTATTCCTATAAATTCTCCTAAAAAATAAATTCATGCATTATATATCATTACTACAACTGATTACTTCACCAAATGGGTGAAAGTAATTTTGACCCCAAATTTTAGTGTGAAGGATGCTACCATGTTCTTATATGAAAATATCATGACAAGTTTTAGAAGCCCAATCAATATTTTTAGTGAAAAATAAGCACAATTCCTCAATAATACTATCAAAACCCTCACTAAAGAGTTTATGATATCACAACACAAACCAAGGCTTACCATCCCCAAGTAAATGGGCAGGTTGAAGCATCAAACAAGGTATCTGGTAAAATGCTAACAAATATTTGTAATGTGTAAAGGGATGATTTATAGGATCACATTCCTACATTTCTTTGGGAATACAAAAAAAATTACAATCACACCACAATTTTCACTCCCATTCACCTTGTTTATGATCTTGAATCACTAATGCATATGGAGTCTATAGTTGTGATCTTCTACATTAAAATAATCATAAGTATTGGTGATCATGACTCTCTAAATAAAATTTTATTAGACTTGTTTAAAATTGAGTAAAATCATCGAAGGGAACTATAGACACATGAGATACACAAGGCTTGATCTAGAAGGCATGGTATGATCACAACTTGTGATATAACTAATTATATTCAAGGCAAATAGTATTACTATACGATATTAGGTTTATATCATTATTAGAAAAACTTTGCATTAGATAGAAGGGACCCTAAATTATACATGAAGTTTCATGACAAGGTTCTGTAGTGTTAAAATATCTATATTGAAACATATTGTTAAGATAAATAAATGGATGTAGGCTTGATCTTTATAACCTTTAGTCTCTATCACTTTGTTGATAACATGAATGGGTGCTAAGTAGTACCATGTAGTTAGGTTTTTGTTTAATGTTGTTTATTTATATTTTTTTATTTTGTTTAGGATAATGTGTTTGTATATTGTGATCTTTGCATTGCAACATGTCACAACTAGTAAGGAACAGTTAATAGTCACAAGATGTTATCAAATTCTTGAGACAACCTAAGGAAGGATAGCTATCACCAACTACCATAGGTCATGAAATAAGTCCAAAAAGGTAGTGGTGATAAGATAAGTATAATAAAAACATGTATAATGGTCCTTCAATACCATTAATGATAAGGAACTTGAATATATTTCATTCTTCCCAAAGTGGATTGAGTGTCCAATTAATAAATAACATTATAAAAGAAATAGGGTAGATGAAAATATATCACATCACATCAATTAATTACCAAGGGATCAATAAATTATTCTATATGAAAATGGGTCACTATCAAATAAAATTTCATCAAGTAGGATTAAATGTGGGAAGGAAAACTCATGTGCAACCATTCATCACATTTAAAGTAGTTTGTGAGACAAAATTGAGTGCCAAAATATAAATAAGAAGGGGCATGGATAATAAAAAAGACATTGCACACTTATGATAATAATAAAATATTTTGATATACTCTCCAAACATCTTCAAATACACAAATTACATACTAGAGATTGAGAAAGCAAAGAAACTCTTCATCTTAGGTAGTAACTATAATGATGGAGTGAGGTCCACTATTGATCCCACTTTCAGATGTGAAGGAGGAGATGGGAATTGAATTAGGTATATGATAAAATAAATACAATTACCATAAACATTTCATCTTCATGGATCAATTAGAAGTGACTTGTTTTCCCTTGGGCCTCAAGATCATACACAAGCTAGATCCCTAATGCTCCCACATCCACTATGAGGTTTAGACACTAAAATATTTATCAAGATACCTACATTTGGTCAACTTGATGAGGTGATGCTTACTATTTTGAGTAGATATAACTAAGGGGATATTAATTTGTCCTAATATATTATAATTTGGATCAATTCTCAAGATATGACATAAGTTATAAGTTTCTTAAATCATAGAAAATCCATTCTCGCATACAAGACAACCACTTCTCCCATTCATTCAAACATCAAGGAAAAATATACAACTAGAGTAGGTAGAAGATTATTAATTGAGTCCATAATAGACTCTTCAATTTAAATTTTGGTTAAATTCATCACAAATATATTTTTGTAGGAAACAAAATAGGTCAAGTAGGTAACAAAATGGATCATTGATATCACATATTGCATGATATTTCTATATTAATATTTCAATTAGCTTAGGTTTTTGGATCAAGGTTAACTAAAAATATTGAGAAGGTACTCATAGGTACTTCAAAGGCTTTCCAATATCATTTTTTGGTCTTAATTTTGTGTTTTACATAGTGGAAATCCTCAAAAATACCCATTGATGTCATTGTAAATTTTTAGCCTACCATCAACTTTGCAAACATCATATAGACCAAAATAGGGAAATATGATGAATAATTAGGTAAGTTAAATACATGGTGGATTGATGCCCTATCCTTAATAAATTTTCACCCCCAAATCCCTCAATATGTCATGTAATATCTAGGACAACATACATCGGTAATAAAATTGCACAATGGGGTGAAAATCAAAGTGCAGGAGCTAGTAACTCTAATTGTGACTTCAATTCCATTTTTAATCACAATGTTGGATGCAAAAATATAAGTGTGGAGGAAAAAATATTTATCTATGATTTTCATGAAACAATTATGATATATTCCTCCATAAGAAAAATAACCAGTTCTAGAATAGGCATAAACACACCATCAAGCACAACCATAAGCCCCACTGTAAGAATCAGTAGCCTTGTCACAATAATATAAATTCAAAATAAAGGTAGATATGTGGTGATCCTCACCACTAACACCAAATAAGAGGACACACCAAAAAAAGTCATTTCTAGAAAATCTAAATGTCCGAAGGATAGTAGGTGAGTGTGACCTACCAAATATGGGAGTGGATGAGAAGGAAGTCTTGAAGACTATGATGGAAGACATAATCAATGATTCATATGACAAGGAAAAATAAAATGAATTATTTTTATATAAATTAGTGCATAAATTTTAGGTACATAATTAGGTAAGGCAAAATTGATGGATTTATATTATTCAACCCCCACCCTCTATTATTGTTGATATCATAAGATAGGAAGTAGTTCAACATAAGTTGGTGACCAAAATATTTCAAGTAAACCCAACTATAGGATCATCTATTACATAAATGGTTTACATAACAAATTAGGATGTCCCCACATATCTATTGATGATTAGACCATACACACACCCATCCACTTGATCATATCAAAATATAAAGGAAAGGATGGTGTCTTTTGGGTAACCAATAGTTTTGAGTAGTGTGTAGACATCAAAACCAACACAATAAAAAACTCCAAATCAAGATATGAAGAAGTAAAAATAGATCCTTGATCCTCTAATCACATCTAAGAAAAATACATTTATGTGGAGAGTAAGGTTATGAAATCAAAATATTTAAAAGAGATTGAAGTAGTTACCAAACTTGACATCCTATAAGTCAAGGAGGAACCTTAATAAATAACTATGCTGGAGACAACACTTCAATAGGGAATTATGTAACAAACACAAGATCTAAAGGATGTGAAAAAGAAAGAAGAGAAGAATCATATAAAAGAAGATGAAAAGTGTCATAAGCAAGCTAAAGAAGTAGAGGCTATGAAGCTATGAGGAAGTAGGCTGAAGAAGCAGAGGCAAAAAAGAAGAAACATGAGAAACCATAGAGAATACAATAGGAAACATAAGATTCAAAATGTAATAATGATGAATAAGAGGCAGAATCTAAGGCTTAGTTTAAATAAAAGGTCAAAGATGAGAAATTAAAACAAACATATGTTGAGCAAGTAGCTAGAGATAAAGTTAAGGTTAAGGAGGAACAACACAAGAAAGAAAGATAAATGTGTAGTTGAAGCCCAAATAGCTATAGATAAAGCCAAGGTTGAAGCTAAATCCAAAGTTAATTAAAACACAAAATTTAAATCTAAAGCTAAAGCTAAGGATAAAGCCAAGGTTTAAGTAAAGCTCAAGCTGAGGTAAATGCTAAAATTAAGGCTAAAGATAAAACTAAATATGCAAAGGAAAATAAGGGTCAAGACAAAGAAGATGTAGAGAGCATAACACAATGCAAGTATGAAGATAAAATAGGTGTTCAAGATGAGGCTTCACATTCAAAACCTTAGATTAATACCTAATGGTTGTGGGATGTCCCCATAATATACACCTAATGCACCACTTTCTCACTACCTTTTTATCAATTCACACTAAATCCTACAATACTTTCAACAACATCTATGGCACTTGTGACCACTATGATGGATTTTTTTAAGAAGTTTATCAGTTAGCTCTATCTAAGGAAATCAAAGGTCTCATTATGTTCCAAGAGTAAATTGTAAAAAAGTCCTTAGAC
Source organism: Torreya grandis (assembly GCA_037957365.1). Lineage (NCBI taxonomy): Eukaryota > Viridiplantae > Streptophyta > Pinopsida > Cupressales > Taxaceae > Torreya > Torreya grandis. Next base: position 599,010 of record JARHVA010007684.1, on the reverse strand, counting down.
ATGGAACAAAAAATTATTTAATTGCTTGAAGTAAAAGTAGAATTGAGAAAACAACTTGTAAAGGCATGAAATATTATCAATAGCTCTTGTCATACACTAGTTACACAAGTTACTGGTGACCAGGTCATGTCTAAAGACAAGCAAATCTCAACCTTATTAATGCAACTCACTAAAGACTAGTTGGCCATGTAATGCCTTCAAACACTACATGTACAAGGGTAGCTATAAGGATATAGATATATGAAATATATGATATGATCAAATAATATGAATAATTATTTGATGTTATTTTTTACCATTCCAAATAGATAGCTCAAGGAATGCTAAACTAGAGGCAACATCTCAACAAATCCGTAACTACTAGATAACTAGAGTTTGATATAATAGATAAAGCCAAAAATGTGATGGATGATCAAATGGATACTATGAAAATAATTAGTGCATTCAATAAAATTATAGAGTCCAAGGACACTACCATGTAAAAGTGTTAGGCTTGGCATAATGAGATAATTCATAACACATTTTTAAACATTCAAGCTCAAGGGGTTGTATACTAATTGGATGAGTTAGTGTTGGATATTGAGTTAAACATATCAAATGTAAAAGCACTAATCTCCATTATGGAAGATGATGATATGCATAATTTGATGTTAATCCAAATTCTACTATGCATCTTGCTTTATTTGATGTGTAAGGACATGATAGATTGGAAGATGTTGAGGTAAGATATTTCACAAGTTGATGTTTCCATTGCTCAACTAGTGGATGAACCTTCATTTATTCCACCCTAGTAACTCTAATAGTTTTGAAATAGAAGAAAATAGTTGTGGATACACAAATATACACTAAATAACAATAGACCCCACTAGAATATCCTACATACTTAGTGGATTCAATCTTAACATAAGTAGAACTAATAGTAGAGTAACCTCCTACACATCCACTTCAAAGTATACCACCATCCTCCCAATTGATATTTTACACCATAATTTTATAATTTTCACAAGATTTTTAAAGTTTTTATATAGTATTAAGCATTAGTAATGGGGCCAAACTGGTTGAAAACATGTAAAGGGTGGCCACTTAATTGTGTTAGTCTATTGGAAACCCAAAATGGAAGTATGCTATTATGTTACTTAGTTGAAAAAATTAAAGGGAAACTATGTAGTGTGTAACAGGTGAAAATGTGTAAATGACACCTAGAGTGATAATTTTAAGTAGTGTTTATGACTCATCTTCTCATATTCAAATTAGACTTCAAGGTGCAACTTTATCTCAGGATGAAACTATAATTTAAGTTTGTGAAAGTTTTGGGTATGTATTGAGGTCACAAAAATTTCAAAGTATAATTGGATGGACACATGTAAAAGTATGTGATTTTATCTTTGGTATATTATTTTGGATGTATATGACCTTCTAAGAATATGGAATAGAGTAGATAATATGAAGACTCTTCCTTTTGTGTCATATTTAAAGACTAGAATATTCTATATATAACACTCAAATGTAATGAAATATGGTTTCAATATGTGTTAGAGATTAATTAAATAGTTCTATTATGGTTTTCCTAAGAATCTCTTATCTATGTTCAATGCATAGTGAATACTTTATTTACGTTTAAATTTAAAGTTCATTATGATTTTACCTCATGTTTCTATATGTTTCTATGTTTTCATGTAAGAATATGCTTCCATATTTAATCAACGTTTTGTAAGTCTAAATTATTTGATTCTATTTATCATTGCTCTCTATTATTCAAATTACCCTTATAATTATCATATTCTGGAGTTTTCCAAGAATTTATGCTAATAGTAATTAATTTATGTGTGTGGGGGTGTGAGGTCAGATAAAATAGGCTATAATATTTATCTCCCATCTTGAGATAATGTAGGAAAATAATGATTGCATTTAGTATATAGGAGGAGTGATAAGGAGGAAGTACAAACTAGTATATGTTGACTCATGAGGCAAGAAAAATAGGATTTGCCATAGATTCAAGGCCCTCCATCAAGAGCACATGGGTAGATGGTAGGGAACACAAGGAAAAAAAAGAGAAAAAGAGAAAGTGGGTTGATAATGTCAAGTTATTCACATACAACTAAGAGTAAATAGGAGACTCTATAGAGAGAGAATGGGTAGGTGAGTATATAAAGCATAACACCTGAGGGATGGCAAGATTTTTAAAATAAAAAGTGATGACAAGGCAATAAGAGGAGATAAAGTCTTTGCACTAGTATAATTGGTAGTTTATGCATAAACTCAAGCACCTTGTCACCTTGAATGGCTATGTAATGATGATTTTTTATATATTAAATAGATCATTGTTTCTATGATTTTATACTAAGAATGTCTATGTGATAAATATTTTTATTATTATTTTACCAATGTCTATGATTTTATATTACTAATGTATATGTATATTGTTTATGGCTATAATAAATATCTAATTTATATTTAAAATTAATAGGATAAATAGGAGACTCTATAGAGAGAGAATGGTTAGGTGAGTATATGAAGCATAACACCTGAGGGATGGCAAGATTTTTAAAATAGAAAGTGATGCCAAGGCAATAAGAGGAGATAAAGTCTTTGCACTATTATAATTGGTAGTTTGTGCATAAACTCAAGCACCTTGTCACCTTGAATGGCTATGTAATGATGATTTTTTATATATTAAATAGATCATTGTTTCTATGATTTTATATTAAGAATGTCTATGTGATAAATATTTTTATTATTATTTTACTAATGTCTATGATTTTAAATTACTAATGTATATGTATATTGTTTATGGATATAATAAATATCTAATTTATATTTAAAATTAATAGGATAAATTCACATTATTATTAATGGGGCCATATAATCAGTGTGTAGCAATTCATCATTAATTTTGTGGGTCCCTATTTTAATTAGACATAGGGGTGTGTTGGTCTCAATTTTTTTTATTATAATATAAGGTAATTATAAATTATCATAATAGTCTAAGAATAATTAGACAATTGTCAATTAGAAATCCAATATTCTTATCTTCTTCATATTGGGCATGTAAAAGAATATATTAGAATAATATAGGAAACTATCAATTAAGAAGCCATTATTCTTATTTTAAAGAATATAAAAATAATCCAATATGTCAATAATCTTATAGAATTGTGTAGAATGTGCATGTTCCCATTCTACACAAGAATATAAGAATATAGGAACACATAGCAAATATCAAATATGAAATCATGTATAAACTAGGATCTAGCCTGTTGAGAATAACCCTCTATTATGGGATTACCTTTGCATCCATGATCATAGACAAAATTAGAAACCATTTCTCTTCAACTTGTCAAATGGTTGGGGATTTATAAATTCTATTCATTAAGGCCATCAAAATGAAGTATATAAGAATAATTAGGAAATTATCAGTTATTAGGAAGCCAATATTATTATCTTTTGTATAATGGTCATGTTCTCATTTTACAATAATATATTAAGAATAATATTATAATAAATTATGTCATTTTTATTGAGCCAATAGTCTGTTAGATCTAAATTAAGTTGGGTTTGATAAAAATACAAAAAGAAGGGAAAGATAATGAATAAAATAAGGGTTCTCTAAGATCCAATTGAAATCTAAACTATTCAAAGTTAAATTACTATAAATTATAGTGATGAAGCACATAATAAAACAATATATGTTATGTGTTATTTTTAAATAATTCAAATGCTATTAGTACACACATATATTAAATTTTAATAAAAAAAGACAAATATTTAATATTAGTTAACATATCTAACCACTCATTCTAACTAGGAACATGCACTAACAATCACCACTTCATCATGGATATAATGGGAAATGTTCCTTAAAAATATTATAAGAAACATGCCTTGTATTCTTAACTTATGTTTTATACATAATATATTAAGAAAATAGGCCCGCGATGCTTATATTATTCCTATAGACTTGATTTAGAATGGGCATGTGCCTATTATACACAAGTGTATAAGACTATTATCAATAAGTGGCCAATAATAATGTATGTTTATGTTATTCTATCAATCCTATTTCAAGAATTTACAAGTTTTAGTAATAACCATCCATTCAAAAAAAAGATCTAGTGACCAATGTATCTAAATAAGTTGTTTTTACATAGTTTATAAACATGTCAGATTTCAAATTTCATAATGATATAATTAAACTAAAAATTATGACTAACATTTTACAACAAAAATTTTAATGGATTTTCTGGGAAATTTTCCCTACTAAGATATTAGAGTTATTGAGGGTGTATTGTATTGGGAGAAAAGAGATGAGGAGTGGTTTGTTTAAATATACTCCCCATCTAAATATCACAATGACCTTTTATAATTTCATTCCCTATTAGGGGAACATTAAGTGGTTGGGATAGTGTTAAATAAAAATTGCATTTCAAATAATGTAATAAGGGTTTAGGTGGAGCACATAGACAACAATGACTACTTATTCTAAATTATTCAAATAGAGATAGAGGTTCTATTATATATAAAAAGTGGCAATGTGTATTTTTCAAAACATCATTAAGATTCTTGATTTTCTTATGGTTGGAAAATTGAACAGTTTATAGATGGAGACACTAAAGGAATTGAATCTAGTGAAAGTATTTGCAATGCACATTCAATGCATCTATTGCCCACAACTTGAATATGGACAAAGAATTGAAGAATTAAAAATTTCATTAAAAAATGTTTACATCTATGGGAAGGCAACTATTGGTGAAGATATAAAAAGAGACTTCATTATCATGTTTCCAAGAGCTAAGGGAATCTACAAGGGATAAAACTCTATTAGATCAAATTAAAAAGGAATTTAATAAAATTGAATCTTAAACATCTTAAGAGATTCAAATTTTCTTATTTAATCAAATATCATTCAAGATTTTATTTGAATGCTACCACCATGATCTATTAAATAACAATACCAATCCTTTGATCTAGTTAGTGTTGATAGACTAGTTAGCTTAATGTCGTGTATGTTGGTGTTAAGCCACACTCGGACCGAAGATGGACTGGTCCAAGAGGGACCAGTAGCTCAGTGGTAGAGCACTCCAGTAGCGTATGGATGGTCCTAGGTTCGAGTCCTAGCTGGTCCATGAACCAACATGGTATCAGAGCCAGGTTCAGGCTAGGAGCCCCAAGCACACAAGAGGTGTGGCTTAAGGGGGGGTGTTGGTGTTAAGCCACACTCGGATCGAAGATGGACTGGTCCAAGAGGGACCAGTAGCTTAGTGGTAGAGCACTCCAGCAGCGTATGGATGGTCCTAGGTTCGAGTCCTAGCTGGTCCATGAACCAACAGTGTAATCATGTGCCTCTTTAGTGGGAGGTAATATTACTTCCCTTAAAAAAAGTAACTGGTGATATATTCTAATTTGAGATTGAGCATGAATTATAGGATTCAAAAACTAACTTCTAAATCATCAATGGATAACATACATTAGAACTATGAAAAGTATTCTAAAAAAACATCAGTTTGCATCTTTTCATGATAGATTAAAACAAAGGAAAGTTCATATTATTTTTACTAAATCCATAATAGATTAGGTAATCATTATCTACAAACAAAAATATGTGATCAATAAAACATGGGTTCCAATAAACTTTACTGACTAATTGTACAAATATAGGCATTGTGGATCATGGAAGAAATACTTCAAATCCCTAGTTGAGGAAAACAAAAGGAAAAAAATTGGAGAGTACTTTGAATATTTAATTTATTTCAACTAATAATAAAATGAATAAAATAATATATTTATTTAACTACTCTATATGCATGATTAATGTAATTTTATTTTATACTTGCATATAGGCATTTGAATAAGATATTATGAATATTTTTGAAAAAAAAATTGGATAGCCTTAGTGATATGTTGTCATTTCTCATTATTTGCGATGACATATGTGAAAAATGGGTTATAATTTTTTTATCTTTACATGAATGGTGAGATTTATTTTAACCTTTATACAGTTAGTGACATAGATTTCAATCTAAATTCATTGGATAAATTTACATTAGTTTTATTTAGAGGCACAAGGGGAATGCTTGCAAAATAATTGTATGTAGTCATAGACAAAGTTATGAGTGGACAAGTTTGGCTAAAAGAAAATGTTGACCTTGGTGTAAAGGCATAAACTTTAAGTTTTTATTTTGAAAGAGTGAAGGAGACAAAAGTCTCAAAGGTGAAAATTATAAACTATTTGAATTCATGGGTTACTAAATAATTATCTATTTTTGGGTGTGATGTGTCAAATGTGATATAAAATTTTTACATGCATGAAACTCACTTTGTTCAACTTTGTGAGAAATTTATAAATGTAAAGAGAAAAATAAAAAAATCAAACAAATTAAGGGATACATATATTAATAGAAGATAATATGGTGATATCAAAGGATTCCATTAACCTCCTAGAACTTTATATGCCATTAGTTAAAAAAAAAAATCTAACGAGGGAGGAAAATAATTATGAGTACACATGTCAGTGTGCTTTTCCTTTTATATTAGGAAAAACATTAAGATCATTAAAACACCATATTTCTCTTAGTCCATAGATGGTTATTTTATATTTTTAAAACATTATCACTGATGTCACATGAAGTAATATTAAAGATCTACTTTCCTGAATTGGGTTTAGTGCAATGACTTGCATTTGCATCTTTCTTGTTCTAATATTCAAAGATTACTTGTTTCATAATTATGTATGAATTTACATGGAAAAGGCTAAATAAAATAATGAAATCATCTATAAATTATTTCATAGGATTTTAAATGAGTAAAGTGGGTTTAATGGACTATTGATAGTATTTAACACTTATAGTGTCCATGATTCAAAATACAAGGTTGATGAAGAAGTAAAAATACCACTTGACTAGTCACACATCGAGCCCTTGGACATTGTGAGTCCAACCAATATTGGAATTATCTTTTTAGAACATCCATTAAAGTGTGAGAGATCTATTATTTTTAGAATCACATGTTATAAAGATGCAAAATAGACACATCCCCTATTTTATTACTTTATGGAGGCATAAATGTGATACAAGTTATCAAAACTTTAAATATGACTTCACTTATATGCATAGTGGAAAATTTAAATCAGGAGATGATGCTTACATGATACTATAAATATCTCATGGCACCACTAGATACGTACATGGTTTGATAATTATATATAAAATTTTCATAGTTACACACTAAATTATTTTCATAGTTGAATTCAATATTTTGGATTGTAAGTTTTAAATAGGTAATATACTACTGACTACTGAATTATCTATAAAATTGCACTATTTTTGAGAATGTACATCCCCAAATATTATATATTACACTTATTATTGTATTTGAGAAGTTATGAGTGGCTACCCATTTTAAATATTTTTAAATTACTGTTATAAAATTGTATGTTTCGTGTTGGTAGAAATTGTTAAGCCATTACAAACAATTATGAGCATAGATGACAAATTAAATGAAGACTCAACTTCAGCTCAAAGGTAGACAAGTAAAAAACTATAGGTCACATTAACTGACAAGATGAATTTTAGTAAAACATGTAATTGGCTATGGTAGACACATCACCTACATCAGAACATGCACCAATAATTATCACATTTGGCTCACACATAGGTATTAATTATTACATTAATTAATAACCAAATATTGAAAGCTTCATGAATAAGTCCCAATATAGTTGGTTTAATTACATTTTTCAAGCATTAAATAATTACGGTTTTAAATTATTATTTATATTTGATTGGAGATGATATACAATCTATGCAAATTCCTAGGAATGCAGGTAAAACATTAATTGGCATATTACTATAATAACATTCAAAAATAAATTGAATGTAAAATTGAATCTCAAAACTATTATTGTCTACAATGCTTTTGAAAAAATATTTGATTTTTCTTGACTTATAAGGATTTTTAATTCAAAAATATTCTTGAAAAGGAATAACACTACATTCCAAGTTAATAGTGAGCATATACAACCAAGAAGACATTTAAGCCAATTTGTAATGATTGTATCCTCACAATTTCAATTAATATTTTGGTCTACATATAATATAAATGTAAATGTATAAAAAATTTAAATAAAACTACTATTAAATGCTAAAGTGCATGCCTATCCTTTGTTTTATTAGGGATCTGAGCATTGTAAAAAATGCATGAATATTTATTAAGAATTTAGACATGATTTGGAAGGAACCTAAATTTTATTTTTATTATGCAAGAACTATTATATTCAACCCTATAAACAAAGGTGTATCTTAATAAAATTTTATTGTTTCAATGGAGGTTTTATTTGAAAATGAGTTTACAAAGGGAAAATGGCTTATGGTAACAGTGTTTACACAACTATCCTTGATTAGGGATGTAGATGATGTAAGATTTTTTTGAAAGATCTAACTTTATCTATGACAATTGTTGAAATAGTAAATAAATGAAATTGAGTTTACACTGGTTATATGAAATAATTTTTGTAAGGATTATTTAATTTGCATTACTATATGATATTAATATTGATTCTTAGTTAGACATTTTCATTCATATTTGGTTCAGCTCTCAAATAGGCTTATTAAATATATTTTAAATTTAAAGAAAAATAGTTTTTGGTACTTTTACAGTATTTTTTATTTTAAGGTTTTAAGTTTTTCCAATTTATCATGATTTGTTGATAAATACGTACTATTGAAAAAATGATTTTTCCTCTTAGAATTTTTGCTCCTATGAGATTCTTCCCAAACATTTTTGAAACTATGAATTTCTCATAAACAATTGAATATTTAAATTACATTAAAATATTAAGTGTTCAACATAAAATATCATGTAATGGTGTGAAGAACTTTAGTTTTAATAAAATATTAGTAATTGGCTAGTTAATGTAAAATAATTATTATATGGTTGACTACTTCAAATATTAACATTCCACATCAAAGGAAGTTGTTGATACTTAGGAGTAGGAGTGTTATTCAGGGTTGCAAGGACCACTAAATTTAAATCATAGAATAAACACTTTGAATGGATATAAATGTGCATTTTTTTTATGTGGTGGATATCACAATGTGAAATTAGTGACAAATTTAATAGATCAAATAAAGGTAATATCATCCCAGTATACATTACAAACATAGAAAAAAATCTCAAACAGTACACACATGTATGAGATAGACAACATATTATTCGTAGGTGAGAAAACCTACATTATTTATGATAAAAAATAATACTTTTTCTTTGTATTTTCTCTAAGATGGAAATTTGATGGCACACTACATTCTGATAATAAAATATTCCCATACTTATATACATGGTTATATCATATGGGGCTACACCCAAATATTCATCACTCTTTGTAAACATACAAAAGAATAAGTAGTGACTTTTATTGAGTTACCTTTACAACTATTACACAATTTGTATTTATTACAAGAAGTTATGTATACAAACCCAATAATATTTTGTTAAATTTTATATTGAGATATGCAATTATTTTAAAGTTCAAAAGTGATTGGTAAAAGTTATAAAATATTATTGACTAAGTTGCATATTTATATGGAAGTTTATTTATTTTTATAATTTATGGTAGGAATTATTTATGTATCTATAAATAAAGTAATTATTTTTATACACAAATAATTTTGTTAGCTTATTAAGTTGAGTAATTAATCTATAATTATAGAGATATTATTTACACCTAATTATTAGTAATGTTTTTTAAAATTGTGACCTTAGTTTTCAATCTAACTCAAATTTTCACTCTCATCTTGATCTATTTTGATGAAATTTAAATCGATCCAAACCTAAACAATATTGACTATTTCAATGAAATTTAAATCATAGCCTCTATACATAAAATATATCATATAATAGCCATTGGGAATAGTCATCTATGTCACTATTCTCATTTCATATATTCCTATTAATTGATAATAATTTACCATATTGATAATGCCATTGTATCTCATTTTCATTCTATGTAGTATTTTCTTATCAAAATTAATGTTTAACAAGATATACATGTCTTGTTTTTATGATTTCACATCACTCTAACCCATATCCATTCATAGTGTTACAAGGATTATTCAATGGATATTTTATCATATTAGAGGCATAATTATAAAAGCTTACAGTCATACCATGGCATCATAAATCCAAAAACATTTATCATGGCATCTCATGGACATAAACATGGTGATTTTATAGGTTTACTAAAGTGTCAAGGGGATAATGTTATGGGGTTTCCTAGGTGTACAATTATTTAGGTGTAATAAACTGCATGGGGAGATATTTTACTAGATAGGACCTACCAATGATTTGATAAATCTAGGTGTATGTATACATGTGGTGATATTTGATTAGATCAGGCTTTGTAGGCTCTAAAAAATATTGATGTATGATTATACATGGTAATCTCATATTAGATATGACATTCCAAGTCTCTAATAGCTATGAAAGCTCTAGGTGTAAGAGTACATGGTGTGATATTTGGTTTGATAGGGCATCCCTATAGTCTAAAAACTATAACACCACTAAAACTTGCAAATGAAGAAATGCTTACTTGAAAAAATTAACATATAGTGAGGGGTTATCTAGACTCAGAGATTGAGACTCCATGACCTACCTGTCTTCCAGATTTTTTGTGAAGAAAAAATAACTTTTAAAAATCATGGAGGCACTTGTCTCTTGAAAACTAGTAGCATGTGTAAGATATTTTAATACAAACAAATCAAGATTTATCAGAACTACAAAAAAAACCTAGAGAGTGTGATATGACAAACACCTATGACTTTATAATTAGATGAATTTCATACTAATATCAATAAAATTGAAAAAAATATGTTTTTTTGCCTTGTAGAGGTTCCCTTTTCTTTTAAGAAAAGGGATGTGTTGGTCACAACAAAAACATTGACAATTAAGAATCTAATATTTCTATTTTGTTTATATTGGAACATGTAGATTATACACAAGTGAATATATTAGATTCTTAATTGATAACTTTTGTATCTTAAATATGTATAATGTGACCATTATACATAAATTAAGAATATTAATAATGATTAAATAACAAGTCATGGAATGATGAGTACAAATGGAAAAATGAAACCCCAAGTTAAAAACCAATAAATGGTGACTTAAAAAAAATATACACAAGTTAAAACTTCAAAAATGGTAGTTCACAAACAATAAAAATCATGTTTAGAAGTATTTATTCATGCAAATCCTATTGGTAACTAGATCTAGGATGAGTGAGTCAAGGAAAGATGCCATGGCACCTGATGCTAGATGCCTAACTAAAATTGATAAGCTTATTAGATATAATTACCTTACTAGGAATATTCATGAATCAAATTGAAGTAACAATAAAAAATAAATGGATCATTACTTAACCATAATGTCATACATGTGAAAAGTCAAAATATAAAGTAATCAATGGGGAGTCATAAAAATTGAGTAGATGGAAGAATTTGAGCAGTGTAAAATTGACACAAAAAGTGGAATCATATCATAAATTTAGAATGATCACATCCATTCCCCATATTATGAAGAACTATGAATAAGGATTTAATAATTACAAAAAATATATATACCAATTGTGAATAATTATGAAGAACAAATGTAGTATAAAATTTAGAAAATGTAAATAAAGTACCATAGTCTTATTTATCATTAAGAATACACAAACTATATAGGAATAATAACTTATGAAACTAATAATCCAATATATTCTTATATTCTTGTGTAATAGTGATCACACGCCCATTCTAAATGTCAAGATAAGTATTTTTTATATAGTAACAGGGTTATATTGGGTCCCTCACATGTATAAATACAATAATTAATAAATACATTTTATAGAGAGTATATTAGAGGAATTTAATGTTGAGGATGAATATAAAAGAAGGTATGAAATAAAATACATTAAAAATATTACTTTTATTAGACGTTTTAACTATTATTTTCCTTCTCAAACATAGTTACATCATATCAGTCTAAGAATTCCTTTATGTGATAGTAGAATTCACCTACTGTGTCCTTACCTATGAGAATCTAGGTAAACTCTTGATAAAATATAACATGCATGTTTCACTTTATTATAAGATAATCCATTGTCAATTTTTTGCTAGAGAGAATGGTTTGGATTGAAGATAGACTTGGAGAGTGACCAACATGCTTAATCATATAGAAATGTATGTCAAGAATGCCAACATGTTTATTTATCTTACCTCTTTTCCTTGCAGAGCTTCTAACCATCAAAGGGACACATGATAAGGTTATTTATTTAGTCAAAGTTGAGACATTAAAATTCATAGGAAATTTATGTTTGACATTAGAAGCCTTTAACTTGAAACATTGGCCCAATGATTTATCTAGATTAGACTCAATAGATTGAAGGTGAAAAAGTATTGAGGAGGATGTGTCATGCTCACCTTTTATCCTTTTTAGTGTCTTGGATCTTGTATCAATATTTAAGGCTCTCTCCAAATCATTTTTAGTCCACCTTCTATAGTTCAGTAGGAATTCATTTGCCTTTTCATTAGGTTATATATCTCCCAAATAGATCTCAATTCTCTAGTGCCATACAAAGTCAATTCTTCTCCCATCACCTAGCTTATAATAAATTGGAGAGTGTTAATTTTAAGAATTAGGGGAAGAGAAGTGATTATGTCATGGATCAACTTGTTTTTTTAAAGGGTGGGTTGACTGTTACTCTAAAGATTTTTAATGCTTGAAAAACTAATATTTTAAGGATGATATCACCATAAAATGAGTTGTAGATATATGCAAAATATGGTATTCTATCACGGGGATCAAAATGAGGGAGAGATGAAATATTTATAACCATGAAGGAGGAATGACACATTTTAGAGTTAAATTATCTTAATAATTTAGTAATTGATGAAGATGAAAAATTTAATGGTTAATGGAGGATTGATGTCACAACTACCTAATATGGTGGCCATCCTCTAAGTGTGGGAGAGTAAATACTTTATTTTATCATTGATATAGTTTGGGAGAGTTAATAATATTTTTTTCACATTTCCATTGGACCTCTCTTAGTATGGGAGAGATTAAATTCTCTTTTGTCATTACTATCGAACCTCCATGTGCATGTCAGAGAGTTTATAAGGTCTTGTTTCAAATTATTATTAATATCAATGAGTATGTTGAAGTCTTCTATTATCTATCATTATTTTTAATATCATGCATTCACTTTTTTAAATGCATCATCTTGCATATTGGATATGATACCAATAACTTGATTATCCTCCCTAAAATAATGGTTATGATATCTACAACTTGAGAAGCTTGATTTCTTAGAGAACATTATTTATTTGAAGATTATTTGAGCTTAAATTTTAATTTTGGTGGGAAAATTTATTCAATTTTTAATCATTTACATCAAAATTAAATATTAATTACTTAACCATTATTTTAAAAAATTGAATTATTTCAACAAACTAGAATAATATCTATTGATAATTGATTAATAATTTTGAATTCAAAAAATATTGAAACTAGAGTTTATAAAATATGATACATAATTCCCATAATTTAAAATTGGAATCTGATAATATTGAAATTTGAATCCAATATTTAAAATAATTGATACTATAAAAATCCAATAATAATAGTTTCAAGTTTCAATCTAGGCTAGAATATGTCCAAATTTATGAAATGATGGTTTTATATGCTATATCTAATATATTACAATGTTTTGGTATAAATACCAACTTAATACAAAAAAATTCAATGGTCATATTCATGTGATATATTCCCTTTATCTAATATAGTTTTCCTTTGTTTCTACAATGCATTATTTATTATTGTAATACCTAGTTAGTAAAATCTTGTATTTTGTCATCTTGTAGAAATGTCATGTTACTATGGTAAAAGAATAATTTCTATAGTGTCTATGACTTGTTATTTATATGTAGATAATATTACCAATAGATAATTCTTCATAATCTCAATAAATAGTTTTTTTTTGTGGGAGTCTATAAAGTTCTTCTTTGGGTTCCCACTCATCGAAGCTAATGTGAGATAGTACGAACTACAAAAGAGGTAATAAATTATAAAGTGGATCATTTGTACATGAATTTAAATATAACTAAACCTGGTTTTGAATTATATTTTATTGTCTTGGCATTATTATTATATTTTATATATCTTGAACCGATTGTATTGGCCTAGTTCATGCAATTGGTGACACAAAAATGTTAAAAATAGACTACATTATCCTGGCTGATATAATAAAATCAAAATGGGAAAAGGATATACTTTATTAGATAGTAGATATATTAGAGGTAGGATTTTAAAATATGATTGTACTGAGTTGGCCGTTACAATTGGAAAAAATATGGTCAAAGAAATAAATTATACCAAACTAACTGATATAGCTAGACCTTAATTATAAATATAAGACTAACAATCTATATGATACAATAAGAATAAAAGTGGTCATAGGTATATTTTATGGTTCTAATTTATGAAATTATGAAAATAGGGAACTAGACTAGGTTTTTCAATACAATATGATCCAGAGAGAACTATACCAGGGTGGATAATATAATTGAGCTATCAAAAATTATAAAAGTAATTATTTGTTTAGATCCAATTTCTAAAAAATATATTGATAATAATTATTTTTTCTATAATTTGGATAAGGAATGTGAGTCTAAAAATGATACCATTTAATGTTGGAAAATTCATGCTTCATGTTGTTTATATTCATCAATTTTTCGTCATTAGAATAATGAGGGCTAATTGTGTTTTGACAACATCATCTATTTATTGGGAAGAGCTTGGCCTTCAATTTTTGGTTTATTAGATTTGAGTATGTTTGGAAGAGGATTAGAGTGGAGGGTAAGGTGAGAATTGGCTTGGTGAAGTGATTAAAATTTCACTTTGGATCCATAAATCTTAGCTAAAATATCATAGTAATTATGATTCTCTCTAATCATGGTTTCTTGATCAATTTTTAGACTAAACAAGAACTCAAAATCTATATTTTTAAGTTGTTTACAAGTTTCATTAGAATATCCCCAATTTACATGAAACATAAAATGTTTTTTGTGACATACAAATGAGCATTAGGAATGAAAGGATTGATGTCTCTAGGTGAGGGTTAAGGAATTCATATCCTAATGTCATATAGGGAAATATGCTAATGGATTTCACATTGTTGACTTATGAGGGAGGAAGAGGATGTTGGAAGGGACATCCCTTGATATGTGGGGAGAGAGTATCTTCCTTAGATATTAATGTCATAATGGCATAGATGGTTCTCGTAGAGTCATAAGTATTGGATACACCATCATTATTAGCATGAATTTTTTAAGGTCTCATAAGCATTTGAGTGTCAAACTTAGATTTGTAAGGCTTCAATTATCTAATGAGTTAATTTTGTTATTTAGCTTTATCTAAGGCTTCCTCTAATTATTTTGGAAAAATATTCATAATAAAATATTGTAATTTATACTGTAATGAATTATAAAAAGGTGGAATAGGTTTTTTCCATCATATTATGCTTAAATTTATTGACTAAGGATTTCCAATGTTTGATAAACTCTGGGTAAACTCATTTTCCAGTTGTTTGAAATTAATAAAGTGAGCTAAGTTATTTTATAGAAAATAATTAAATTGAAAATATTTGACCAATAAATCAAATAAGTCTTCAACTCTAAAAATGGAGTAATACATTAGTTACTTTTACCATTCTAAGTCATCACTAGAGATGTTTTGACAAGTAGTTTGGTAGTTGAAAAGGTGTTAAGGTTAATATAGTCTTTATAAAGATTACCAAAGGCCTTAAAATCCAAATAAATATTAGTTGATTCATTTTTTGGGTATCTTAGGAGTGATACTACCTATTGTAATGTCTATAATTTGAGGGACTAATTGTTAATTTTAATTATGTTTTATGTATATTTTATGAATCAAGGGTTGTGGAATGAGGTTTCCAAGAACATCTATACTTTAAGTGGGCATGGGGAGGCATGGAATTTTTATTTGACACTACCCACTAAATATTATGAGATATCACATTCATTTTATTGAGTTGTTTTACATTTTACAAATTTTAGCATTATTATAAGTTATAATATTATCCATTTATCTCATTAGTTTGAAGATAATGTGATTATGATCACAAATAATTTGAATGGAATTAGAGGCTTGAGTGGTCTATTAGATTTCACTAGATGTGGAATTAACATTGATATTAATGTGATCAATTTAGGTAGGCCCTCTAAAATAAGGTCCCACCATGTTATTAGTTATATTAGGCTTCATGGATGAGGAAGGAAATAAGGAAATAAATTTTTTATTTCCCCCGTGTCTTATAGAAACATTGAGTATGGGAAGGGGGAATTCCATATAGGGTGCCATAATGATATGATATACAACTGAATGCTCCTTTCCATTATGATTAGGATTATCTTGGATAATTTTTGTGATTTAATTTATATATTTTATGTCACATTCCTATTTAACCTCATAGTCATGGAGCAAGTGACCTCATCTAATGTTTTTAAGATTTTTATATAGTTCATATTGTTTGGATCTAGAGGAATCCATATTAAAATATTTGATAGTATAATATTAATACATTAAAAAATGAAAAATAAATATTTTAAAAAAACTTACTAAGATTAGTTTAGTATAGTATTAGTATTTTTATGAAATCCTTAAAAATCCTAATGGGTTTTATGTTACGAACCCACCCTTGCATACCCTTACATGAGTACTTAATTGTTGATATATCAAGGGTTTATCTATTAATAATTAATATTATCATGTGTATATTTTATTTTTGTAATCCTTTTCTTAGTTATGTTATGTTATTGGATCTTGATGCTATGTTACTCAATTACAGATTGATGTATTCATCATGTTTATAGTTCTACATTGGTGATGTATGGATTATTTGATATTTGATTATAGTTCATTATTGATTTATAATTTTATCATTTTTTGGATTAGATACTATTGATGAATACACTTGGTGGTTCTAGGTACTAACCATGACCTAAGATGGACGCTGGCATCAACTTTTGAGGTAACATAGTGGTTCTAAGTAGTCAAATGAGTTATGAAAGGTATCCTAGTATTATTTATTAGTGTCATACCTTTAGACAATAATGTTGATCATTCATGTAGCCTTATGTTAGTCATGCTTTATTTCTCTTTGCTTTTATGTTTTGTCATGATATTGTGATCCCTACACATTTATGTGATTTTGAATCTATCCTCTCAAACTTCCCTTTTTCTCTCTCCCTTATGTACTCTTCACCACCCTAGCTCCACCTGACTCACCCTCACTTATCTTAGACTCCCCAATGACCTACCTAGACCTACCTCTCCATGACACTCCCTCCCACATAATTTATTAACCTTGGTGACTCTATAATTATTAATGATAAGGTTGATTGGTCATTAGATCTTTTAAACATTTTAGAGGCATTTGAAATAATATCAATTTTATTATTTTAATTATTGTTAATGGCCTTTATCATGTTAGGGATTTAAGCATTTAATTGGCATTGAAATAATATACATTTTATTATTCAAATTTATAATAATTATGATTAACATGTTATTGACCTTTTGACACAATTTTGGAAGGCCATTAATGACTGTACCTTTTTAGAGTTGGTGGTGGGGTACTTGGGGTGTGGGTCAATGGTTTGGAGAGAAGGGAGAGTATGAAAAATGGGATAGGGAATATGGAAAATTAAATAAAAGTCAGATAGCATAGTTAGAAAAGAGTGACATGCAGGAGAGAGAGGAAGTTTGAGAGAGATAAAAGGGAAGAGGAGATGCATAGGGAGAAAGGCAATGAATAAGGGAAAAATAATGGAGGAAAAAGTGAAAAGAAAAAATATGCAGAGGTAGGTAGAGTAAAAACATAGGGAAGGGGAGCAAAAGAATGCAATAAATGAAAGGAATAAAAAAAGGAGAAGGGAGGATGCATGAAGATTTAAAAGAGGCATAGAGGGAAAGAATGGAGGATGCATAGGAAAGAAAACATAGGGGTAAAAAGAAGAAAACATAGTAGAGAGGAAAAGAATAAATGAAATGCATAAAAGATAGGAACATAGCTGCACAAGAGAAAATAATATGAAAGAGGGTGTTTGGACTAATTTGCTTGCATTGTGCAAACCTTATCATCTCTACATTCTACCGGTAAATATTTTCCAACTATGAGCTAGTTATTATCCCTGAATGAATAATGGTTATTAAATCAAAGTTAATATAATTCAACATTTCTCTTTTGCATATAATCTTACAAAAGAAGGATTAAGTTTTATTTATTATTTTTTCATGCACAATGATTTAGGGTTTTGATCTATACCTGGGAATGATTGATTATATTAATGGGATATGTATTCCAAATATATTATATAAATGGCATGAACCTGGAAAATATTAAACCCTACTACTAAATTTGTTTCGTTGAGTGAAAATGGAATCATTGACCCTTGCTTATGAGGAACACCATAAATAGTGGTAGGCTATATTAAATCCTTTTGTACCTTTAAATTAATAATTTTAGATTTGAAAACCCCTATACCTAGACCCCAAAAATTTCAAGTCACTGTAATCCATTATATATACATTTTATTCCACTTGTGTATATCACGATGGATGCCATACCGTGTTTGACTAGCCATATAGATGAGTAGTTGGTTGGCAAAAGAACTTGGGATTTTATTTAAACCTTATGTCAAGATTTACCATTGACGTTATTTTTTCCATGTAAAACTTAAATCAACATGCTCAAATAATTATTACTAAGGCAAATTTAAATTAATGTTATTATATATTCTTCATGTTGATTAATCTAATTGGGCTTTTATCCAATATGATGGGTTGAGTACTATTTTTGGTATATTTATTTAATATCCCAATGTGAAATGATGATTTGGCATTAATTTGACAAGGAGCTAAGTTTTTGAAGAATATTGGGTCTTTAAACTTACTTATTTCCACTCAAGATTTTATTTGGTTTAGGAACACCTAGTACTGAATGATATGGTTTTTAATCTTACAGTTTTACCTCAGATAGTGATAAATACCTTTACCTTGATTAATGTTGAATCCCTTTATGATAAAAATAATTAAATCATTTTACTCCTCTTAACAAATTGATTATTATGTTTCTTTGCATAAGTCAATTTGGGATAAAATTGCCTATGTATGGTCTTGATTGGAACTTTTATATGTTAAATTGAATAATTAAATTATGTTGGGAATTCATACGAAATCTATATTTTCAAATATTTATAAGCCATGGGAATGGGATAAAAACTTGTTAGAATCATGTTTTTATAAAGAGGGTTCATGATTTTTAAATTAAAATAAGTTAAATGGCCTATTGTCACATTATCTTCATAATGATCCCCAAAATCCCCTATATCAATTATTACTTTAAAATATATTTATTATTGTATGTTGTTGGAACCATTTCTACCTTTTTGGACTTATTGATGCACTTAATGTGCTCCTTATGTCACTAGGGAATGAAGGGAAATTAATAAACTCAATTTTATGTCCTAGAAGACTCAGGGCTTGAGTTGTTTACACACTCACTACTAGAAGTAGAAAAATATCAAAGACATAGACACCATTAGTTAGTTTTTAAGTAAACCCTACTATAGAAACAATAGATATTACATAGTGATGTTTTATTTCCTATTAATCTTTGTGAATTTATTCAAAACTTTGCTAATTATTTCCCAAACATAAACAAACCATGGGTATTTAAAGCATGAGATAAACTAAAGTGAGTCATGGGGTAGATATAAAGGTAAGAAGGGTAAGATAGAAAATAAGTTTTGCTTCATATGGTTAAAGGTCTCAATTATTCCAACTTGTATGATAAAAAAAATCTAAAACTAGCTTTCACCAACTCTAGCATAATACTCAAAGCCAAATAAATGTAGTTGAAGCTTTAAAGGAAAATAAATGCATATATTTAAAAGTATATGTTTCATAATAGTTACTCATTCACATTAAATTGAATTAGCACATTCAACTATAAATAATATGAAAATAGAGCACATATACTAGAAGATTTGTTAGCCTAGTGTTAAACTCAAACTAACATATGCATATAATGATTAGTTAGCATATGCATATTATTGCTAGATTAGTTAGCATAAGATAAACCATTAGTTATCTAAAATCATGAGAAATAGAAACCATAGAATACATAATAAAGCATACAGACAATCTCTCAAATTCTTGGCTCTTTTGTATTAGTTCTATAACAACCATTCCTAATTTATAATGAGGGGGAATACCCTTATATATAGGCCTCAAGACTACCTATAAAAGTTTAATTGGGACCTTTAAATTATTCCCAAATATATAAAAGTCGCTAAAATGCCACATATTTTAATGGAATATTCTAAATTTGAATTTACAAAATAAAACCAAATATTCCTCAATGTCTTAAAGGGGGTTGCTAAGATGCTTGCTATTGTTACCTTTGTTTCTCTACCTCTTCCTTCATCCAAAATTATGTGCACACCAAGTAATATTGATCAATTTGGCTTAAATATAGGATCATAGACCAGAAAAAGTTAAGTATTTATTGAATGAGCCTTTTGTGCTCCATAAGTATAGGATTTAGTGCTTCTTCAATGGCCTCAACTCTCTTTAGCCTCTAGTTGGAAAAAGCCACAACATTCGTTACCTTAATGGCAGTCTTGACCTTATCTATGTCCTACTAGAACTTAGAAATAAATACCTTCATTTGGGCCCTAAATTCTTGGTTATCTATGAAGGTGCCATCAGGTTTGGTTACCCTAGTGACCATAACATTTTTCAACAAGAGGGAAATCTTGAATTATATATTACCCAAAGATGGAGTTACATCATCGAATTATTCTATCCACCTCTTCAGTATCCTTATTTTGTTCATCAATATGGTCTGTGTTGGGATCATATCTTCAAGTGGTAATATCTTGAGGTCTAAGAGCTTATTACTCCTTGTAACTCTAGATAAGTTTTCCAATTTGGCATCATAGAGTACAAGTTTCTAGTTAAATTTAATGACCACATTGAACTATAGGGTCCTATATTCTTGTCTTCTCTTCATGAATTTGTATAGGTTTAAGACATTAATAACTACATTGATGACCTAGATTGTAGTGTTTTTTGGCACTATAGGAATTGTATGTTACCTTAGTCTCTTCATATCTTGTTACATGCCTTTCATTAAGACCACTATGGATTTTGAATTTTCTTGAAATAAAGATACAAGATGTATGCAATAAAAAATGCATCATGTCTATAAATCAATCCTAACTCAAAGAAGATAGATCATACCATACACTTCTAATTGGGGACACATTAGATAATCAAGAACATGACCAATATGGGGATATACTAGACCTAATTAGGGGATCTCTTACCAAAATACACTATAGTAGGAGGGTTCCAAATACTCCAATCAATCACAATCATAAAATAACCCTAAGGGAGTTATATGTTTTGATATATCACTAAATAACAAGTAAAGTAAATATAATCTAGTTCTCACCAAAGCTTGTATCACAAAGTGGAGGTTAGAAACAATAAAAGTAAACATGCATAAGAGACATATACTCACATCAATGTATAAATAATCCTAATGCATATAAGATAACTAAAAATTCATATCTATATACTCTTACAAAGGAAAGACAAAATTAGGAATACTTACCTTTGAAGATGAACCCATCGAGCCTTAATCTCTCCCTTAGCCAACGTGTTTGGTAAGGGGTTATTATGGTATGTAAAGATGAAAAGGACAAGTTATATCTAGGATACACAACCTATCAATGCATCCAAAAACCAAAAGATAAGATCCATATCTCTAAAGAAAGTATGAAACCTTAATCTTACTCCTCAAGTTGAATGGTGGATAAGCAAATGCACAATAGATCTTATTCTTCTATTCTCTAAATAATGGTGAAATGAACTTGTATATATAGGTAACTCTAACCTTAAACCCTTCAAAAAAATTAGATAATAAGGTTGACCCAATTAACCTATTTTTATTTTAGACAATAACCCATATTGAAAATGAACTACATCGACACTATGGGCTAATGTTAAAACAATAAAGGATCGAGCCAACCAACATAGTTTTAAAACTACTGAAATGGGATTTAGGATAGGGAAAAGGTAAATGACTGTAGGAGTGTGTAATAGAGAAGAATAATATTAGGTAAATAGTTTTTAGGATATAAATGTGTAGATAATAAGTAGAAAAAGGGACAACAATCCTATGATGAACTAATGGTCTACCCACCCCTTTCTTGGTGTACCCCTTAAGGTATGCACTCAAATAGATTGAGACTCAATGGGTTCTTAAAAGATACAAGGTGTCATTAATTGATAATTTTTTTAAAATATTATGTGTATATATATGCCCCACTCGAATCTCATCACATGTCATGTGAATGTAACACGAGATGGTGATTCAAGAATAGAACATGATAACACATAATTTTGATGCTAAGTAAAATGAAATAATTAGTAAATAAGATAAATGAAAGGACATAATTAAAAAACACATAAATTTACTTAAATTAATTTTTTAGATAAATAAGTAGACTAAAAGAGAAGTGAAGGCATCCAAATTTGAATAACATTAGGTTAACCTATAGAGATTAGTATAAAAATAGCCAAAAATTAAAAAAAAATGGAAGATAGGCATATAGTAGTGGAAAATTTTCTCTACATCATTAGGATTATAGAACATTTTATAGTTTGAAAAATGGATAAGTAAAAACAAAGATATGGGCAAAACAAGGAATCTAATGAAAAATATTTGAAAGATTAACATTTTGAAAAGTAAGTTTAAATAAGGTCAAAGGGAAGTCATTTGTTATTTTTGACTTTTTGAAGGAGAGAAAAGGAGTTCTGAGAGACCAAATGAGCTATAATGGAGAGGAGATGACAAGTGAGATTAGAGGGACTCCCAACGATGGCAATGGGTACAAAACATGTATGCAACTAAGAATCTCAAACTAATTTTGAAATATTTTATTAAAATTCAGTGTTTTTTAGAAATTTATTTTTATAGTAATTTTAAGAACAAAAATAAACCCAAAAAAGTTGCTAAGGGTAGGAAAAATATAGTAGGGAAATGGGTTTGAATGAATTGGAGTAATAATTGTTGAAAGGCATTTATTACTAAAAATGTAAAGGGTCGATAGTAAAAAATAACTAGTTTGACCTAGTAGACATAGTAGGCTAAATTTTGGCAAAATCCACTCTGTTGACCTAGTAGGTATGTGCCAACCTAGTGTGTTTTCCAAACTGCCGACTTAGTACATGACTACCAACCTAGTTGAAAAAGCCACTCTGTCGACATAGTAATAAGAGGGGAAAAAGTAAAGGTTTGACTTAATTTGTTAAGTCAATCTAGTCAAAATAAGGAAATTTTGGTAAACATAGTGTTTGACTAAATGATCAAAATAGTACAAAAATGTGTGAAATAGGCTAAAAGAGTGATAGAAAGGCCTAAAATGGTTGACTGAGGGCTATAAGAATTGAGTAGGCTAAAAATAGGTTGAATTGATCAAAAATGAATAAATTAAAGCAAAATAGGCTTATTTTTGTTAAAATTTTGAAAATAATGTATTTTGATTATAAATGACATGGATGATCTAATACATCTTTTGTTGTTTTATGGTTGTAAGGACAACCTAAAATTTGGTGCTTAGTGGATGCAATATGAATCCTTGAATTATTAGAGCAATTGTTTATTGGAGATTTAGCTAGATTGATTACCTTAGGTTTAGGAGGCATCATGGAAATCTATATGATTCCATTAAGTCTAAATTTACTAGTCGTATTCTTGGGAGCCTATGAATGATTGACTAATACATTTAGGTGGGAGGTGGAGGGGGATACCATATATGTGGGTATCACCTTAGAGGATGTTAATTATATTAAAGGACTACCTATAAAAGGTACACCCATGGTTATGAGAGTACCAGATAATGAAGAGGAGAAGAAAACTTTAGCCATATAGATGATTGGATCATAGATTATACACCCTAGTTTGAGAGTTAGTTTATTTGATGTTTATACCTTACAAATTATAGATATATATAAGATAGTGATAGGAATTGTGATAACATGGGTGTTGTGTCACAAATTGAATGGTATAGTACCACTATTTATGATAGCCTTGTGCCAAATATTGGAGCAAGGGGTGTTATATGAATTAGGCTCTATCATCTAGGTAAAACTTATGCATGACATGTATGTTGTGTTATCCAGAGGGAAAAATTTTATAGGGCTTATTATATTGTTGACCACATGGATATATGAGAGGTTACCTATGTATCAATTGATTGGATTACCCCATCCAGTTGATGATAAGTTGCCTTGGGTACTAAGGTGGTGGTAGTATTAGGTAGCATGGGCCATACCCCACATGCTAGTGTTTTAGATTGTGAGGTGATCAAAATTTATATGGTAGCCTTATGGGCACATTGCTATGGTGTGGCCAAGATGAGAGATAGTGACACCAGCATTAGCATGAGCAAAGATTACCAACCAATATACCTAGTGGACGGAGCCATATCTAGTGACATGGGTACCAAGATAGATGAGACATCCTCACCCATTGGCACTGATAGTGGTTCCCACATTTTGGGATTAACATGTGAGAGAGATGAGAGGGATATGAAGATTAAGGCTACTAGTTACTAGGCTAGAAATCAGACCACATCATGAGAGTCTATGGATAGGTCAGGAAAAATAAGTAATAAAGGGAGAGGAAATAAATGTAGAGGTAAGATTACCAGAGGGATCACCGACATAACCACATCTAAAGGAGTAGTGACCACCACAAACATGACATTGATGGAGGTAGGAGAAACTAGAGAGAGTAGAGACATTAGCCATCCTAATGAACCCATCAGGAAGGCTAGGATAGAGTTGGGTGATAGAGAGACCACTCAAACATAGCTTAAGAAACACATGAGTGGTGACTTTGAGATTTTATTTTAGGTGACAACTTACAAATGAGGATTTTGGAGGATGCACTGATTAGGAGACCATGCTTAGTGGTTGCATAGATGGTGATATGGTGGTAGGTGACACATAACCAAGTAATAAGATTTGGTTTAAAATTTTTATTAAGTTTATTTGATGTAGAGTATACATAGATCAATTTTTAGATATATCAGTGATCTAATATCTATTTAGTTTGATTTTTATAGGTGTTATAGAGTAAGATGAGACTAAACTGAGGTCCCTAGTGAGGGGATCACTCCATGATATCTTAGATGAGGTGATGAAGCTATACAACCCTACCTTATTAGCTGATACCATGATACCATCTACCTCAGCTCAAGTGAGATGGTATAGACTAGTTGGAGGGGCTATGAGGTAGATACAAGAGTATAGAGAGGGGATACATCCATTGGTATGGGTGTGTATAAGAGAAGTGATGAAATGGTAGGCCCTATCTCAAGAGAGAGTAATGCATCTATCTACCATTACAAGCCCAAGAGAGAGTGACACATCTAACAACCCTGACCCAATTGGCATAAGTAGAGGCCTAGGTAGCTCATCTATAGGGGTAGATATAAGGATTGATATCTTGGAAAGCCTCTTTACAACATTATGTTTAGAGGAGTTAGACCAAAGCATCTATGGGTAACATGGATAGGCCATGAGATAGGATTTATGGGGCCTAGCCATAGAGTTAGAGCTTTGTATATGATTCTTTTTTTATTAAAACTGTGTGTGTGTGTGTGTGTGTGTGTGTGTGTGTGTGTGTGTGTGTGTGTGTGTGTGTGTGTGTGTGTGTGTGTGTGTGTGTGTGTGTGTGTGTGTGTGTTATTTTAACAATTAGATGTTGATTTTATGTGTTTGTGGTTGTGGATGCTTGGATATATTTATTTTTAGCACATTTATTTCATTGTTTGTTGTATATGATATAGGAAATATATGAGTTGTGGTTTCTTTTATAGCATTATGTAGGACACATGCATGGTTAAAAAGAAATAGGTGAAAAAGACTTGGCAAAATATAATTAATAAAAAATGTACTACACAATATTTCATGTTTGAAAATGTGTAATAAAAATAAAATGACTAAGTATAAGAAACCAATGGGTGGTAAGATGACAAAAAGTTTTTTTTACACTAAGTGAAATATTTGTACCAAATTAAAACAAGTAAGATCACACTAAATCACATTGGGAAGTATGAAAATGATATAATAAAGTGGAAATCATGTAAAAAGACAAATGGTATAAAAATAAATCAATTAAGTTATTCAATCATACTAAATCACATTGGGAAGTATAGAATAAAAAAAAATTGGCAAAATTGGTCTTAAATTTATCACACTAATTCAAGTTGGGAAGTATGAAAAATTCAAGAAATGGTTGGATTCGTACATGCAATTAGAAAAAAAGAGAGATAAAAGTGAAAGATTAATGAAGTAAGCATAAAACATACTAAATCAAGATGATAAACATGTCAATGACGTGTAACTTCATAATCAATCTCATCTTATCTCATATTTTATACATGTAATTTTTATTGTGACTTAGATTATTGAAAAAAATTATGAGGAAGGCCAGGTCCTATCTATGGTCTTACACTACAACTCATAAAGGTAACACCAATGAGGTGGAATAAATGTGAAAATATGGTAACAAGGGATGCTGGTAATAGGAATGTGAAATTATGGTAGGCTAGGTCCTATCCATGGTCTTGTAATGCACCTCACAAATGGAATCCCTAGGGGAATGATCAGTGAACAAAATAATATTTTTGAAGAGGAAAGATGAGGAATGTAAGGAGTGAAAAAGGTAATGTAAAAATCATAACTTAGGCATCTTATGAGAAGACCTTAGGAGATAGGAGGCATATTAAAGGCATGAAAAGACACTAAGTGATTAGTGACCATCAATGTATAAAGGAAACTTATTCACTATAGACATAAAGTTGTGTAGGAAAATAAGCATACTACTAAGATCAACTCATGAAAGTAGATTGGTACAAGAAAATTAAAATGGACATACCTTCCCAAGACATGTTACCTATTCTTTAGGAGCTCTTATAGAGTTGTTGATCTACTATGAAGATTGGGTACTTGCATGAGAAAATGGGTAGCACTATTAGATTTTTTTATTTTCCTTTTCTAATCTACTGGCCTACTCTACCCTAATGGACCTCAGCTCTATCATGAGGCCATCTATGGAGTTTGAGATTTGACGAGAAGAAGGAGATGTGCTTTAAATCATGTATTTTTATGTGATTTGACTTTTGAGAATTTTGAATGTTTTGCCTTTTGTATCATTACCTTTTGCTAAATGATTTTGGATTTTGAATGTTTTTAAGTCTTCTTAAGATTCCTCCTTCATATGAACTTGGAATGACCAATAATTAGAGATGGAGTGATATATATGAATGAGTTATAGGCTTAGTCTAAAAGAAGCTAAGTAACCAAAGACAAGATTGACTAGAACACTTAGGCTTAACAATGAACCACCATGTGATCTCAAGTCTCAACCATGTTTATGCTTAGTTTATGAAAAGTGAATAAAATAAAAATGAGATCCAAAGTATACTAGTGAAAGGAGACTATAATGAGATTAATTATTTGCTAAATTATCACATGATAAAGAAGGAATGACTAAAGGGAACCAAGTTTGTATAACCAGGTCACAATGATAATTGTCTATGTATATAGAGATAAGAAATCAAACAATCATGAAAAGATAATAAGGGAATTTTTAATAAAGAAACTCAAGAAGAAAAGGAAATCAATGATAATAAGACATTAATAAGCAAACATAAATGAAATTTTAATCAATATAGAGTGTGAAATGAAAGTTAGCATGTAAGATAAATAATAATTTGACACAATGTTAAATGATATAAAAAATATATAAATATATGATTGGAGCACACATATAATCCAAATGAAAATGTAATAAAACCATGTATGTGCTCATAAATACTAATAGATTTTCCCACATGCATTATCCAAAACATTTGATAAGTCTCTATGAAGTTAGATGCAAACTATAGCTAATGTCTCATCTATCTTCAATGAAAAATATGAAAACATTTCATGTCTAATCTCCTCAACATAAAAGGTAGGAATGCTTTATGGATCATGCTAAGGAGGGATATTAGGTAAGGGATGTTCAAAATAATGCATGGGAGTGAACTCTATGGGAGAAAAAGGGATCACATGTGGGGAAGGATCCATAGGTGAGGGAATCATAGGTGGAGAAGGATCCATAGGTGAGGGAAGGTCCATAGGTGGAGGATTCATGGGTGGAGGAATGGAAGGTGATGAAGGGACCACAAGAGGGGATGGAATCATAGGAAGTGGAACTGTAGGAGAAGGGGGATTATTATTTTAGGAATGACCTATGAGAGGAATGGTAGAAGGTGAAATAATAGTTAAGATATGATCTTTAAGGTGCTGCTAAAGGATGTGATAATGATCAGTGTGATGGGTGCCATATTGGTGCCAAAGATAATACACCTCTCCATACTTAGGAGTATATTCAGGTAGTACCTTTAAGGGAGGTAGAGTCTTGTCTAAGGATTGACGGGTAGAAGGATACAAAGTGTTAATATATTGTCATAACTTGTGATAATTCATATAGGAATGATTATCTATGTCATGGAATCAACAGATACACCTATGAGTAGGCTTGCTAAAGGTACTCATAGGAGGAGGTGTAATAAAATAAAAATAAGTTTGGTAAGACTCATTGTCCTATTTTGTGGGAAATGGATCAATCAGAGGTAAGGGAATCAAACCATCACCAAGAGAAGGTAGTACTAGTGAAGGGATTAGACTAGGATCAATAGAAGGAATGATGAGATTAGAAGTAGGGATAAACTTAGTTAAAGTAGGATAAAGAATGGGATACAAAGTGGGATCTACCAAGGGAGGGGTGGGGTATATAGAATGACAAAAGAGGGTTACACACATTTCAGGGATAAACAAGCTATAGGGGTTAGGGTACTTAGTAAAGTGGTAAGGCCCAATCATAGCATGATCTATAAGCATACTGCTACATGGTTATTTAGAAACTAGTGGTGTCAGCACCATCTCTACCCAATGATAAAGAGGAAATAACACTAAAATTAGTAATTGTATATGATAGAGTATGAGAAGAAGCACTAAAATACTAAAATAAAGAGGAACAGTAATGGATAATCTCAGTATCACAAGCTTGAATAAGACCACCTGGGAAGGGATTGTCTAAGGTATAACCATCATCATAATTAGGTGTATGAAGATCAATGATGTAGGTAGGGATGACATTATCATTTGATGAGTTTTGATGAATGGAATATTGAGTATTAGTTAAGACAATGGGGATATCATAAAAATTTGATTCATAGGAATGAGGTTGTAAATAGCAAGAAGTTGAAAGATGACATGAGATAAGAGATAAAAAGTTTTAATCTTTAGATTGGTCTTCTCAAGCTCATCATCATTAGAATCTCAGAGGTTTGGGGGAATATTCCCAAAAAGTTTGGGATGATCTTTATAACCTTGAATGAAATTTATGAGAAATTTAAATCACTAAGACTCATAAAATGGAATACTGGGTAGAGGTTCAACAGTAAGAATCTTGAAGACACCATGATCTTGGAATTATTTGAAATTATAAGGGTTAGTTTCACCCTAAATCCAATAGATGGATCCATTATGAGTGAATTTAATGCATTTATAGGTAGAAGAAGTGACTTCTCTCATACGGTGAATCTATGGCCTACCAAGAAAGATGTTATAAGAAAGAGGAAAGTTAAATATCATCACCTTCACATGAATGGTGATATGTGGGATGGTAATGGGAATCCACACACAACCTAAAGGAGGAATTTTACTTAGATAATATCCTTGAAATGTGTTGGAGGTGGATTTGAGATTTCATTTATAATATCTAAGGGTTTTGATAAATTTGAGAGAGGAAACATAAGTGCCAAAACCCTCTTCAATCAAGGCATAGTTGACTTGGATATCACCAATATGGACACTAATGAATAGAGGAGGATCATCTACATGATGTATAATCTCATCAAGAATCATAGAAGTGATGGGAAATTTTAAGGAAAGATAAGTGTCCAATGTTTCATAAACATGGATGGACATATCTTCACATTGTTATAATATACTATCTTCAGATCTAGATAAGGTTGTTTTGCATCCTATCAGGGGAGGATGAGGGATGTTCATTTCAAACAAGATTTGCATAATAAGGTTTTGATGATGTGGATAGGTCCTCATAAGATCAAAAAATGGAATTGGGGATGGGATATTAGTGAGTTCCATGATGGGATCCCACTCATCATAATCCATAAGAAGGTTGTTAGAAGTAGGTTCATAGCACTAAAGGATGTATTCATAAAGAGGAGCCAAAGTACATTAGAAATTGTGTTGATAACAGGGAAAAGGTTTAGGATAAGTTTTTAAACTATGGTGAGAATATGAAGTAGTTAGTTCAAGTTAGTTTTGAGAATCATTAGAAGAAATATTGATAGAAACTTGATTATCATTATTGTTAGGTAAAGAAGATGGAGGGATGGTAGAAATAGAATGGGTAGTGTTATCCAAGGGAGCAGCTAGAATTGGGTCATTGAAAGTTAAAATATTAACTTGTTCTAACTCATATAAGTGATTTGGCTAGGAATCTTGGATAACATGAAATGTGCGAGATAATGGAGGAATGTAGATAGGTTGAGGGTCAATGAAATCAACTACCTTTCAAATATTAGACATATTAACCACATTTTATTTAGGAGTTGGGTCAACAAGAATTTATACATTATTAGTAGGAGTGGGATTATCTTGGTTATCATGGTGGTTTTGGTGATTTGGAAGAGGGTTTTAATAGATAGCCATATGAACATTATCTTAATTCAAGGCTTGAGATTTAGTATTTGTTTCATGAGCTTTGAAATCAATGTCATGGGCTTGTTAACTCTTTTGAATGATATAATCATGATACAAATTAGGACCAAGAATAAAATCCTTAGCTAAATTATGAAGCTACTTACATGTCTCATAAGAATGACCCCAACTAGTGTGAAATCAACAAACCTTGTTGGGATCATACCAAGATTTCATAGGATGAGTGGGATCAAGTTCTCATGGTAGAAACCTAGCTAGACATTTTAGTAATTTGGTTTAGGATAAATGTTTGTGAACATTGATGGTATTAGGTGAAGATAAATGAGAATTGGTATATTGTTGAGAAGGGAGAACTAGTTTCAAAGATTGGTTAGGAATAATAACTTGAACAATGTGAATGGTATCGTAAGAGTCCATGACACCATCACTAGTAGCATGATGATTCTTGTTTTTAAGTAAGGTACAAGTAGCCATAAAAGGTTGGGGTGGCTTGAATTTATGCATAAGGAAATCTTGACAGTTTTCTTGGTCAATGGCCTCCTCTAAGGTATGTGGAGATAGAGTGTGGACCTGATATTGCAACTTGGGAAAAGAGTAATGGTAAAGATATGGAAAAGGTTATCATCAACTATGTTACATTCACATTTGTTGGAAAATGTTTTCCACATTTTAACAAAATCTTGGGAAGTTTCATTTTTAAGGTGCTTACAATTTATAAAATAGGCCAAAGTATTCTTAGTAAGATCACTAGTTTAGAGCTCTTGGACTATAGCATTTACTAAATATTACAAAATAATAATAGAATGAGTTTTAAGTTGGTTGTACCAACATAAAGCATCAATTATGAGAGTTTTGGCTAATATATTTGTAGCAACAAAGGTAATCAATTTGACCTAGTCTTTATAGATATTTACAAATGTTTTTAGATGAAGAGTAGGATTAATTGATCCATTATAAGAAACAGTAGGGGTGATACCTCTTATATCAATATTAGAAATTTAAGTTGTAAGAAGCTCATTTTGAAGATGTTTAATTGTCTTGTTGGAAAGAGGAGGTTCAAGGATGAGATTTCCATGGGAATATTTAAGAGGAGGTGGGGGAAATTTTGATTATGCATTCCCCAAGGCATTGGTTGAGGGTGAGTTTGAAGATGGAGAAGGTGAGTTTGCATTCTCATCATTTGATTTGTATTATGAGCTTGAAAGGTATTCATTTGATTAAACATTTGTAATAAGAGTTTATGGGTTTGATTGGCATTGTTAGACTTATTTGAAGCATTAGAGTTGGTGTTAGTGGCTTGGGTACCACTATTAATGTAGAGAGGAGGTTGAGAGGAATAGCTAGAATGTAAAGCACTAGTGGCAAATTTTATTTTATGGCAAAAGATGAACTAGTGAAGAGATGAGAAGAGGAAGCACTAGAAACATGATTACCTTGGGTATAAAATGATACACTAGTGGAAGGATTAAGGAGAATGGGTCTTAGGAGAGGCCTAATAGATGTATAACCTTCCATGTTAGTGGATATATTAGGCATGGAGGTGGAAGAAGTTAAATAATAGGTCATGGTATGAGAATGGGTCATAATAGAGGGAACAGGCTGAGAATAAAATAAACTAGTACCCTAAAATCCATGTGAGAATGTGGGAGAAGGTGAATGAGGCTCTTCAATTTGACCACTAATCACGAGAGGGTAAATGGTAGAAGAATCCTTTCCTTGATGTTAAGGAAATTCAAAGATAAAAAGAGCATTTAAGGGGTATACTCTAATTCAGGTTGATCTTTAAGTGAGAAGAGAGGATTAGGAAGTGAAGAAGAATGAGGATGGGTCTCATAGTTCATTGTGTGAGTGGCTATATGAACATTACTCTCATCTAGGAGAGGATCCCTACTATTCTTATGGGAGACCCTATGAGGGTTGATAAAACTCATCATATATGTTAAATTCAACTAAGTGTTATCCCCAAATAGGAATTTCATGATGAAGGAGAAGGATTAAATAAGGTAAAAGAGTTGTAAAAACAAGGAAATATGAAGTGATATTAAACTCTATAGAGTCGACTAGGTTGACCTAGTATAGAAAATATGGTCTAAAAATAATACAGAGTTGACAAGGTTGACCTAGTATATAAATTAGAGGCTAAAAACTCTACAGAGTTGATAGGGTTGACCTAGTACAAAAAATAGGGGATGAAAAAGTGTACAAAGTTGACAGGGTCAACCTAGTACTAGAAATAGATGCTGAAAAAGTGTATAGAGTTGACAAAGTCAGCCTAATATTATAGGTAGGGGAGAAATAGACAATATGTAAGATACTCTCTTGAGAAAAATGACTATGTAATTAAATAGGAAATTTTTTACAATTAATTTTGAAATCAAGAAATGAAAGGAAACACACAATCAATTGGGTCATTGAGGTTGATCCAATTGAGGCACATAGCAAAAAAACTTGTACCAATGCTGGCTAATGCAAGTTTTTGTAATACAACATACAATTGAGTAAAAAACAAGTAGTTAACTTGGAAAGTAAATGCTAACTAACTGGTCATCCTAAATTTTGTTAGATTATTAGATTTATTTTAGATGTGATAGGAAGTTGGATATAAGCAAAGAAGTATAAATAAATCTATGGATGGTTTCAAGATGTTTGGGTTGAAAGGGATCTATATTGGTAATGGTAATGGCTTGGTATTGAGGCCTACCCCCTCACTTCACACATTGTAATGATAAGGGTGTTGGGTGCTTAGCTAAAATATACCATTAACCGCATATTTATACTTGGCCAGGAAACCAATTTAACTTCTCCTATGGTGATGAAATAAAAGTAGGTAGGCCTTAGGTAAATAATTGTTAAAATGTGTTTTAAGATTTTATGATTTGGTAGTGTGTGCATAAAAGAGAAAATAGTGCAACTAAATGTTATATTAAAAAATAACCTAATTAGACTATGTGATATATTTTAAGTATGCAGGCAACCATAAATGAAAGTGTGAGCTAATTACTAACATATAAGTGTTAATTACAACTTTGAAACATAATATAGTGTTGATTTTGAGAATAGTGTATGTATAAAATATAGAACAAAGTCAATAAATTAACTTTTGTATTCTGGAAGAAAGGTTATGAAAAAGAACTATGTTGACAGTGTAAACCTATTTTTTCAAATAGAACATAGAATACAGAATTACATTGATAGGGTCAACCTATCTAACTATACAATGGAAATGTTGAAGACTACAAATTGTGAAAAATAGAACCATAACACATGTTATAAGTGATAGATAAGTATAGAAAGGAATCTTGGTGGGTTGGAAGACGCAGAGGAAAATAAGATTGTTATTCAAGCACCTTGATTTATACTTGCAAATTCTAGCAACTGGGTCAATTGAGTCAACTTATCTTTGTAGATCTTATTTTATAAAAACCTCTAAAATGTATTATGCTAACAAGATCGACCTAGTATGTTTTTTAAAAGTCTAGAAATGTATAAGGTCGATTGGGTGAACCTAGTAGTCTGAATTGGATAATTGAAAATATATAGGGTTAGAAAGATTGATATATTAGTCTAAACTGGATGTCTAAAAATGTATAGAGTTGATAGGGTCAACCTTGTAGCCTACACCTAATGAAAATCATGCATAGATAGAATATATTTTTATTGATGTGATTGTGTTTTTAAAATTGTGCACAAAAGTTAGAACTATGTCAACACTATCAACCCAGTATCACCAAAATATAAAAATAAAATGATAAAATAATGAAAAATGTGAAATGTGAAATAAAACCTACAATATTAGATTCACATTGGATTCACCATAGTGTATGAAATTATAAATGCATCATGTCTATAAATCAATCCTAACTCAGATAAGATAGATCATACCATACACTTTCGATTGGGGACACATTAGATAAACAAGAACATGACCAATATGGGGATCCATTAGACCTGATTAGGGGATCTCTTACGATAATACACTATGTTAGGTAAAGTTCCAAAGCCTCCAGTCAAGCACAATCATGTAATAACCCTAATAGATTCATATGTTTTGATATCTCACTAAACTAATAATAATTAAAGTAAATCTAATCTAGTGCTTGCTAAAGCTTGTGGCATAAAGTGGGGGTTAGAAAAAATCAAAGTAAACATGCATAAGAGATGTATAATCTTGTCAATGTATATGAAATCCTAATACATGGAAGATAAGTACAAATGCATTTTTATCTAATCTTACATAAGAGAAATAAATTTAGGAATTCTTACCTTTGAAGATGAACCCATTGAGCCTCAATCTCTCCCTTAGCCAAGGTGCTTCACAAGAGGCTATTTTGGTATGTAATAATGAAAAGGATAAATAGAATTTAGGCTACACAACTTATAAATTCATAAAAAATAATTCTCCATAAGACAATATCAATATCTCCAAAGAAAGTATGAAACCCTAAGCTTGCTCCTCAAGTAGAATGGTGGATAAGAAAATGCACAATAACTCTTATTTATTCTTCTCTTCTCTCAATAATGGAAAAATTAACTTTTACATATAGGCAACTCTAACCCTAAACCCTTACAAAAAATTTGGTTGACATGGTCAACCCAATCAACCAAGTAATATTTTGGACAATAACCCATGCTAAAAATGAACTATGTCGGCACTGTAGGTTGATGACAAAATAATACAAGGTCAACCCAACTGACATAATTTTAAAACTATTGAAAGGGAATTTAGGCTAAGGAAAAAGTAAATGAAAGTGGAAAATGAATTAAGGAAGCTATAATAGAGAAGAATACATTTAGGGAAATAGTTTTTAGGAGATAATTGTGTAGATAATAAGTGGCAAAAGGGATAATAATCCTATGAAGCACCAATGGTCTGTTGACCCATTTCCCAAGGCACCCATTAAGGCATGCACTTAGAGAGATTGAGACTTGATGGGTTAATCCAAGATACAAAGTGTTAGTAATTGATAAAAGTTTAAAAATATTATGTGTATACATAATGTCCTCTACATATTCATCCACTTCACTTAGGCCATCTTTTCTCTTATTTATCAAAGTGAAGAGGGAATCTTCACTTTAATGGACCAAAATTGATCTAGACTATGGTTTTTTAACCTAACTTATCATCACTCTCTTCATTGTGCCTGTGGCAACATCAAATATCATCCCAATTTATGGTATAAAGAGGACCACCTGAAGCCTCTCTTGTCTTACTACCTGTGTAATGTCTCTAACCCTATTTGGGACAACATTAGGTGTTGCATTTTTTGGATGTGGATACAATGGAGGTTCTTGAGTTGAGGTAAAGGATAAATATGTATAAATAATGTGAGGTAAGTTCTTTGGGTCTATTTTCCCAAGTGTGGCAAATAGAGATCTTGTAAGGCCTATGTTTAAGACAAATGAGGGAAAATTAGGAGTCACACTCACCTTTGTATTCATATTAATATTAAATGAGGATGTATGAAAAGGTGGATTTGGGAAGGTCAATAATTTTAAAATGGTCCTTAATGGCTGAGCTAATTTAGGAGAACCAGTGGTAAGGGATGCATTAGTTTTGGCTACCTAGGAAGGAGTAAAACCTATAGCCTAACTAGCACTAGTGCTTTGGGAGCCTAATGAAGGTGTAATAATTGTATTATCATGAAAAATGAAGTGGGAAATGGTAAATCCAAATAAACTACTATATTGGTTCATGCTAGTGTTAATTGAGGATTAGGGAGTTGTAGCTGTAGTAGATAATGGTTTTGAAGCCAATGGGGAAGCAATGGTAGAGGGAACAAATGTAAAAGCAAAAATAGAAGATGATGTACTTATAATTTGGAAAGAAGATAATGTAAGGTACTTACATTTGGAACTTAAGGTGTGCTTTTGGAAATAAAAATCACTTGAGGAGTTGATGTATGCATTATTTCTCCTCTTATGGTGGTTTTGGGATCCTTATTCCTCTTGTAAACTTTCTCAATGTTTCGTATATCTAGTTCTTATAATTCTTCCATAAATATCTCAATGCCTTATTATACTTACACAAATTCAATGGTAGTAGGGTCAGGTTGTTCAAGGCTTTGGAGAGTGGACCTCATATCAAATGTAGAGATTAATGTGGTCCCTTGGGAGGGGTTAGGCTAGTTGTTGATCTTCCTTGCTCAAAGTTTGGAGGTAGGTCCTAACTTCTTAAATTGTCCAATAATGGAGGTCTACATGGCCTATTCCTAATAAGAGGAATATTATCTTCTTCTTCCTCTTCATCTTTCCCTTCATCATAATCAACATCAAACATGCTCCCATGGGTTGGTGGTGGGTGAGACCTGGTGATATATTGTTTCTTGTTTTCTCTATCTAGTCTCATCTCAAGCTCAATGTTCTTCCTTTTTACATGCTTGAGAACCACCTCATCATTCATATAATATATATATATCCATTCATGAACTTATTCTTGATGCTTATACTTCATTGCCACATCCTTCTTGAATTTGAAAATATGGTTGGCAATGACATTATTAGAATCCCAAGGTCTGAAGTCATCCTTAGGTAATACATAAG
The DNA here is from genome assembly GCA_037957365.1 of Torreya grandis. Classification (NCBI taxonomy): domain Eukaryota; kingdom Viridiplantae; phylum Streptophyta; class Pinopsida; order Cupressales; family Taxaceae; genus Torreya; species Torreya grandis. Next base: position 561,534 of record JARHVA010007684.1, on the reverse strand, counting down.
AATATTTATGCTTAGAATCTATAATAACATCATGCCACTTTATAATATTGGTCTTCCCAAACTTATAAGAAACCTTGTGGGGGGAATGTCTTCTTCTTGTTTTTTAAGAATCCATAAACTCTATGTAGTAGTTGATAAGCCATCTCTTTTTCTACCAACTTCATTGGCATGTATAATCTAAGAGGATCCACCATTATTCCTTATATCCTAATGATTGTGCATATGTATTTAAAAATTTACCTAAATTTTAGGGGAACCCTCTACATCTCACACTCAATGATTGACTTATAAACTACTGGGTAGAATTCTTTTGTAATTACTCTTATGTTACATTTGTACTGTTTAATATGCATTATGGAGAAGAGTTCAGGCACAACCTCTTGTCACTCAAAATACCAAGAATTATGACCTAATTGAGTGGTTACATAGATTTTATCTATCAAGTAGATAATAATGAAAAATGGGGAACCATTTTTTATGTGTCTTAAATTGCATATACCAAATTATTTCTAATAATATCCCCAAGTGGGGGAGTTTACTAGTCTTCAAGGATGATTTACAATAGTGAAATAGCCCTTATATATATATAGGTAATGTGTGGATTAGAAAATACTCTATTTAGGAGGGCAAGGCTAATATTGACTCCTTTATTGAATTTTTTAATGGTCAAGTTTCCTTGGTCATCCATGAGAATAGCTCCTTTAGGGTCAATCACCCATGAAGCCGAGACCTTTTTAGGGGAGTGTACCTCATACCAGTTATCAATGATGACCTAGTTGTAATTAATATATGAGGAGGGAAGATAATAATATATTTTAAAGCTCAAACCTACTATGAATTCAATAGGGATCCCTTGGGATATTTATTGAAGTATCCGTCCTCATACCTTGACCTCCCAAAGATACAATAAACTAGGTTAGTACATACCATGGCCTATGGTTTAGTTGTAGCCTTATGGAGACTGACTACATTGATGGTGAGGATATCCAAAACTATTTGGATTATGTGAATCATGGTCTCATCTTCATCCATATCCCTATATGCTTCCAAATTAAAATACATGATACTACAGTGCATGTTGTTAGATGTTATGGTCTTGAGGATGAACTCAATTTCTTTGAAGATGACAAAAGTACCATATTGGAACAAAAAATCATAATTTATAAAATAAATACTCTCACCTAGGGTAGAGGGACCTATTTGATCCATATTTTTCAATACTCTAGGTAGCAATCAACATATTTATGGTATCCTCTTTTAACTTTTGAGCTCTAACAATGGTGGTTGAGAGTGAAATTTACAAACATCTTCAAACTATGAGAGTACAAACAATAGAGAAAGTAAATATATAACTTGAAATGAAAATAATAATATCTTTGATTTTGTTTCCTCTTAAAATATCACTTTGATTAATGTAATCTTAATGGTGATCCTAGTTCATGTCATATTAATGGTAAGCTTGTCAACTTTGCATATATTTGAAACAATCTTTGAACTATTGATTTTAGAAATTAATTGTACCAAATTTCATATTTATATTTAATTCACCTTTGATTTTCCATAAATTTTAGATTTATATATTTAATTCACCTTTGATTTTCCATAAATTTTATATTTAAAGCTAAATATTTCCAAATTCTGACATGTGGTTACCACCTTAGATCTAGTTAGATACTCATGGGGCCTAAATATTAATAAGATGCTTAGTCAGATTCAAATTTACACATGTGGCACCTTTTGATTACATTGTAAATTCTCATAATGTATCTTAGCATGATGACTCATTTACATCTCACCACGTGGCATCATTTAATTCATAACAAGCTCTTGGGTGATGACTTTTAATTTTGATTAGTTTTAGGAGTGCCACGCATCATTCTCATGGGAAAATTAGGTTTTTCTTCACTATGGGGCTCTTTTAGAAGGCAATTAAAGATTTATTTTCTAGGTGTCTCCTTTAGAGGGCTTTCAAATAACTATTGGTAGCTTGGTGCTAATTGTATGACTTGGGTGGAGACACACATCCTTATTGGAAGTGATCTAGTGGATCTCAAATAGAAACAACATAGGAATGACATGAAACATCACTACATGGGTCCAAAGGGGACACACATTACTCCTATGGGGTTTCATTTTTTCTTCTACCAAGTGTCATTATCAGAAGGAGCCTTAGATAAATGTATAACATCTAACCTTGATTAGATGGCTTGGGTGCAACCATGTGTCTATCTTATGAGCTCTTATGAGCTTTGGATGGATGCAATGTGACACATACATGTGGTGACCTTAGATGTACCTAAGTAAAACATGCTCACTTTAGAAGTCTACTTAGGTCTGAATGGTTGGCTTTGAGACACATGCCAATGTCTCATGGGTTTATGTATTATGGTGGGATATGTGGGGGACATGTGGTGGGTTAGATTGAAGGGGATCACTTTTAGGGGCTAAGATCTTGACACATAGCCCTGATATTTGAATTCTAATGGCTAGCTTCTTCATGAGCTCTCTAAATGATGCCATGTCACTTGTGGACTTAGTAGATTTACTCCAGATGTCTTACATGGGACATGATGGATCTCTAAGGCATTGTGAAACCTGACAAAGTGGATATATATCCTTTTTAATCTGTAATATGAACTTTGACATCCCATGAGGCAACATAAACCATTACTTTAATTTTATGTCTTGTAAGGTCAAGAAAGAAACTAAGTTAGTTCTCCAAAGATGTCATTGCCCATCTTGAGAAAATTTAAACAAACTTAAAACAAAACTTTTTCAAGAAAATGCCTTAAACAAAACAAAATGTTAGTTCAATAAAACCTAGTGAAGCTTGTTAGGATCATTTATATTAGAGATCTCGATTGTGCTTCCATAAAAAAATCCTATCTACATGTCATTGAATTGTTCATGGTTAATAATCTATTTTTGAATAAATCTTAAAGAAGATTTTCAATAATTTAAAATTTTCTATGTGTTAATCATTATTGAAAAAAGATTGATTAACCAAAAAATTATAGAAGTACAAGTAAAGGTAAATCAAATTGAATCCATATTCATTCAAATGATTAAACATCCTTCGTATCTTGGGAATTTTTGAAATTAAAGAAAGGAGGGTCCCCATTATGAGAATAGAGGAATGTTGATCATCAACAAATGGTAACCTCTATGGGGAAACATTACAAAATGTTATAATCTAGATATTATATTCAAAGATAGATTAACAATTAGTTATCTCATTATGATCTTAAGTTAGTATCAACTATTTTTATAGAACAAATGAAATCCCATATGCTGAAAATAGAGTTTAAAACTTATAGACAATCATACTATGTGTATGCTTTGATATTCCTTAACTATTGTCATTGGGTTCATAAATGATAACTTTCAAGCTTCAAGACATCAAACATGAAATGACTTAAGCATTCTTTAGATCTTATATATTTATAATTTTTTAAGTTAAGAATGGCTTAGACATTACTTTGTTGTTATCTAGGCATCCATAGCCTTGATAGAGATACCTTTAGCTCCACTCTGGGCCTTGGTCTACTACCATCCAAGCATCCATAGCCCCAACAGAAATTTCCCAAATCACCATTTATGGAATCTAAATGTAGTTTATGATTTCACTTCATTGGTTTATCATTTTTCATTTTTTTATACATGCATTCAGAAACTAGAATGGTTTGGAACCATAATTAGCCAAGTGTAAGGTTTTGTTAAGACATAGTCTGGATGTAATTCACTTTCAAATATCAAGTTCTACCCTGGTAATTTACATGGTGAATTTAAGTGAGAGTATGATGGTCCACACAAATTCAAACTCTAGTTCAAGAAAATGTTCATTCATCTAAACTATATTACTATCTTAAAATGACTTAGGATTTTCATGAGAACCAAATTATAATGAACCCCACCTAAATTTTCTAAATTAAAAAATTGTTATAGGTTTCTAAACATTGGATGACCAATGTTTAAGACCACTAATCCCTTATTCCCATTTTTAGGACTAGACTAACACAAATTGAGCTAATTAGATCTTATCCAAAGGACTTATTACTAAGCTACAAAAAATAATAGAAAAAAATAATTACAACTTGAAAGTGATAAAAAACATAATAAGAAAACAAAGCGAGAAAGAAAGAAAGAACAACATAAGAAATCAATGGGGGAAATGAAACTAATTTACTCATAGCTACTCTAACTCTAAAGAAGATTACTATCCTTCTAGAGTTTATGATAAAGTGGTAGAAAAATAGTGTTTCATATACCACCCATTAACTGGTAAGGTTAAGTCATTCCCTTGCAAGTCTTTGAGCCTAAATGCATTTTCACCTAGTAGTTCTATTACTTGATATGGTCCATTCTAGAGAGGAGTGAACTTGTCATGTTGTATTTTCCTCTCATAGAACTTGTCCTATAATAGGACTAAGTCAAATATGTATAATGATTTAAATTTGGCTCATTTATTAAACTATATCTTTATAACATCTTGATGCTTGATGAAATTCTTTAATGAGTTGTCTCTAACATCTTCCATTTGGATGATGTCCAGTATTCAGGATTGCTCTCTTTCATCATCTTCCATGTACTCATCCATAAAATCATAGGTGGGTAGATTTAGTGTGATAGTAAAAATAGGTTACTACCTATAGACAAGTAGGAATGGGGATGCCTTGAGTGTCTACTTGTATCTAGTTCTGTCTACCCACAAAGCATACATTAGCAAGAATTGCCATTCTCTAGGTTTCTTCTCTGCAAATTTATTGATGGAATTCATCAAGTTTTGGTTGGTAAAATCTGTAACTCCAATACCCTAAGGGTAATATTTTGAATAAAACTTGATGACTATTTGTTTTTCATATGCTCACTTGGTAAATTTGGTTGATTCAAAGGTTGGGCCATTATCACATATCAGAGATAGGGGCATCCTAAACTAAGTAATGGTAATATCTTCTAGGAATTTTATGATGCAAATCACTCTACTATTATTGGTGGCTACTGCTTCAGTCCAGCTAGTGCAATAGTCCATGGTAGCAAGTAAAAATTTATGTCATACCAAAGAGTTAGGATTAATCACACCTACAAAGTTGAGGCCTACTTGTATGAATGGATTTACTTCAATAACTGGTTATAAAGGCATGGCTGCCTTTATCTCATGCCACTCAAACACTTGACATTGATGACATGTTTGCACTTGAGTGTGGGCATATTTTAATATGGTTGGCTAATAGTAGCCCTTTATCTATATATTTTATCTTATGGTATGCCCTAAAAGTTGACCACTCCCCAATTTGTCATGGAAATTATTCATGATTTTAGTGGATTTAGCTCTAGAAACACATCTTAGATAGATCCCCTCATATTTTTTCATATACAAGACTCCTCTTTTGATCATAAAATGAGATGATCTCATCTTGAGGGCCATTTTTTGCTCCTTTTTAAGGTATGGGGGACACATTTCATGTAGTATATAGTGAACAATGTCATTATACCAAACATCATTGGATACTTGAACTACTTCAACCTACAAAATGTGAATGCATGGATCAATATTTGTAATAAGTTAGATTAGGCACTGGCCTCTAACTAACTTAACATATTTTATTTCTATATCATATTATTGGAGTTTGGTCATCCACTACCATCTTCATTCTCCAAGTTCATGTTGTCCTAGCATCAACTTGATGACTAGATCAAACACTATGGTATATGTCTTGTTCTTCAGGATGTGGTCCCTAAAATTCGTGATGGCCTTCTCTAGAGTATAGGCTTACTTATCCAAAATAATATAGTTAAGTTATAAATTATTCAAGTTGGTGTTCATGAATGCTATAGGGTGCTCTTTGTCATCCTCTTTCTATGTCAAAATAATAGCAATAGTGTGATCAGAAGCAAAAGAGTATAGATAAAAGTCTTTACTAAAATTAGGACCAATCAAAGTAGGAGCTTGAACAATAACATCCTTCATGTTTTGAAATGCCTTCTTTACTTTAGTAGTCCATTATATCTTCACATCTTTCTTTAGCATCACTTTTAGTGGTCTTACAATCTTTGCAAAACCAAAGATAAATTTTATTACAAAATTAAATTTGCTAAAGAAAGGTTTCAACTCTTTGTTGTTGTTAAGGATTTATACCTTTGAAAATGCATTTATCCTATCAGGGTTAATAGTCATACCTTCTTGGGTGATTACATATTCTATAATTTTACCTTCAATTATACATAAGATATTTTTTGGGGGGTTTAAATAAATGTCATACCTCCTGTACTTCTCTAGCACTTATTCTAAATGCATCATATGATCACCTCTATTTTTATAAAAACTATTAGATCATCCATGTAAATAATGATGCATTAGCTTATTAGTCCTTGGAATGCATGGTTTGTTGCTCATTGGAAAGTTACTTCTATGTTGATCAATCCAAATGGCATTTATTTGTACACAAATGTTTCCCACTTGGTGCTGAAGATATTTTTCATTCTATAACTCTTATTCATTAGGACTTGGTTGTATCCTTAAAAACCATCAAGGAATGACATCATTCCAAGCCCACTCACCAACTAGATGACTTCATCTAAGTATGTCAAGGGATAATTGTCCTTCTCCAAGGATCTATTCAAGTTTTTGAAATCAACATAAATTTTGATTTTTCCATTCTTCTTTAAGACTAGCATAATATTTGTAACCCATGTCAAGTGTCGTATGGAGAAGATTATCCTTGCATCTAGTAATTTCTTCACTTCCTTGTAAATCAGTGGTTCTATCATTGGATTCACTAGTCTTTGTCTTTTCTTGAATGGTTTATAAGCCTCTTTCAAGGGGATAGTCTGAGTAATCACACTAGTATAGAATAGATTAAGATCATCATATGGCCAAACAATGACATCTTTAAACTTGGTTAAGAGGGCAATGGCTTCTTTCAGCTCTTCATCAATGAAAACTAAACTAATATTAATGATTTGCTTGTTACTAGGACTTCCTAAGTTAACTTTATTGTAATATTTTCCACCCAACTTAGGTTATTTAGCTTTAGTTTCTTTTTTATCTGGGTCAAACATCCTTTCCAAGGAGATCATGCCCTTGGGTTTTAAGTTCTCCTTTAGTTAGATTACTCCATATTCATTTTATTTCAACCCTTTCACATAAATTTCATCATGTTCATCAATAATGCAAGATTTGAATATAATAAAATTACACATGAAGTCAATAATCTACTTATCATCATCAAAAACTTGGAAGTAATTGATATTTTCTAGCATAGGGTGCATGACATTATTTCCATAATAAACTCCTGTAAGTTCAAAGACTTTGGAGGCACTAGTTTTTCTTTTTTTGAAATAGAGAATCTGATAATTGGTTTTATTCCCTAAGAAAGGAAAAAATATTAAATGAGTGAAAATACTCAATCAATTCCCAATCTCTAAACTTATACTTTCTTAAATGGGAAAAGTTACACTGATATCTACTCTAGACCTGATTAATAACTAATTTTGAATCATAATAGACTAATAGTTATTTTAACCTATGTTTGATTTCAAATTGAAGTCCTAAAGTAAGAGCTTCATATTCTACCAAATTATTAGTACAAGTGAATTATAATCTATAAGAAGATAGATATTGTTTCCCTTTAGGATTTATCAAAACAATTCTAATGCCATAACCTTACATAGTGTTAGGTTGTGGAGCTAAAAGCTTCACTAATGCAAGCAGGGAAGGAGGTTGCAAAGGGTTGTAGAGTGTCACAGACACCGGCATCAGTCAGGCCAATCGATGTCAGTAGGATAAGGCAGGAAGGCAACCGATGTCGGTCAGAAGTCAGCCGGTGTCAGCACCCCCAGGTAGACAGGGACCGACGTCGGTCACCTGTGTGGTTCAAGCTGCGAGTATTACGGGCAGTTATTTGATGAACCAAGTGTTTGCATGTCAAGAGCCAAATTTAGACTAGAAGATGTGGATCTAATTATTGTAATTAGGTGTCTAATTATTGTTTACATGAGATCTATTTAAGAGACTCATTGGTTGTATTGTAAACTTGTGCTAGAGAGTAAAAGAGTAATGATATAAGCTCCTTAAGAGAGAGGAGAGCTATGGTGTGTTCCTCCTAGTGCCACAGTACCAAGTGTGGGTGCTAGATTGGAGAATCAACAGGGTTCTTCATGTATGTATGATCTTGGTCATCAGGTGAGCATGGCTTCTATAGGAGATCTACATGGTAAGTAAGATCATTGATTTTTAGGTGTATGTGTGTGCAAGGTCAAGGTTCATAGGTGTGCAGAACCAGATTGATTTGCAGGTGTGCAAGATCAGATAGGACAACAACACAACAGGGAGCAAAATCTGGTGGCATCTACTTGGAGTATAGTGGGTACTCATAGAGAACAAAGAGGAATGCAAGGAAGATCCTTCCATAAGTAAGATCAGATTGAGGTGTAAGTTGTTACAGGTTTAGGGGAGATCTACTTGAAGTACGTTTTCTGTAATTGTGGAGTGCATGGAGCACTTGTGGAGTGCGTGGAGCACAGGTGGACTGGCAGTAGTGGATACTGGCTGGTTGGAGGTGAACACCAACTCTGTGTTTGAGTTGGGTGTTGGGACCTAAGAGAGAGAGCTTTGAGGGAACATTTACTGTTTATGCCCTAGAGGTGTGTAAGGAAGAAGAAATGTGGTAGCCTTCTTTATTGTATTTCCTTCTAAAAGAGTTTTAATACAAGTTGTGTATTGTCTCTCATATCATGTGTTATTTTTGAATTCTAGTTACTTGTGTATTCTGGTTAATTTTTGCATGTTAAGTTGCTTGGTAATCAATTGTGTGCTTCTGTTATTTATCCCAACACATGGTATCAGAACTAAGGTTGTAGGGAGCAAGTTTTGTGTTTGGTTATAGGGCACTCTCAGGGGTTTCTGATTGAGTGGGAGTAGAGCAATGGCAGATCAAAGTAAGCTAAGAATGGAGGAGTTGAAAAGCACAGATGATCACTTACGGTCCTATGGAAAGAAAGAGTAGGTAAAAGAATATTTTTGGTTAGTAGCAGATCAGCATGAAGGAACTGAAGATGCAGATGTTACAGGGGTTGTTGCACATGATGCTTTGGGAGGTTTCTTGGATAAAGTTGAATCTTGGATAATAGATTTTGTTGCCTCTTTCCATGCAACCCTAGGGAGAGGAGCTGGTGAGCCTTGCCAAAGAATTGGTAAAGGGGAAGTGAAGTTGAAATTATAGGTGGTCAACACATGGGTGTTGAAGCAAGTCATACAGGTCCTAGGTTTGGAGATGTGGCTAATTTCTTTAGAAAAGTTGGGTGATGAGAGATGCACAAAAACTCTCACAGTGGATGCACTTGAATTAGCTGGTGGTAAGAAAATAAGTACTCTTTATCTACTTGTTTATATTATTGATTCTTCTTCTATTGTGAAGATGTGGCTTTGTAGGCTTGGTCACATGAGCAAGAAGGAGATGCATGTTCTTAAGTGGAAGACTGATATATTTGACAGGCTTAAGAACTGGAAAGCCTTGGTGTTTATGGAGGAGATGGCAGATAGAGACCAGTGGATGGGGCTGGATACTTCTGAGCAGGGTAGTTTGGACATGGGTTTTGATTCAAAGGAGCTCACAGGGAAAAATTCATCACTCACAGGCAAACACAGGTACCAAAATTGGTAGGAAAACTGACATTGATAGTAGGTAAGACTGATGTCGATCATGAGGACCAACGTTGATAGTAGGATGACACCGACGTCGGTAGGGTTGGTAGTCAGGACAAGCACATGAAACTGATGTCAGTTGGATGCAGACTGTGTGGTGACTGAGGTCAGTCACTGTAATAGATTTTGGGTGGATAGCTAGCTATCAAGGAGTCTCAAATGCCCATATGGAGGACTGAAGGTGGTAAGTAAGCCTCAAATTTGTTGTTCCTCTTCTTTATACTAGTTGCTGACTGTAGAGTAGGAAGGATCTAGGAAAAAGTGGGAGCATGGTAGGATTATGATGCAAAACCAAGCAAAGATTTGGTAGGGTTGCCAGTAGGTATGAAAGCATAGAGACGAATGGATACCTTAGCTAAAGAATAGAGAGAATGGACACGTGAGATGGAAGACCAGGTCATATGGTCTTGAGGAAGCTGCAAGATAGTGGTACAGGTTTTGACAGGTGGATGATAAAGCATGACTTTAGTCAATGTCAGGGTAACTAATGTGGTTTGTCTTACCAGGTGGATGATGGTCATGACATTATCCTATTACTGTATGTGGATGGTATGTTTGCTATCAGGTTTATACATATAGGGTTTTCCTGAGCTAAGGGTAAGATTAGTTCAGTGGTTTGCTATGAAGAATTTGGAGTAGCAAAATTCTTTGGCATGGGAGACATGGGAGATCACAGGTTGATTTTGTCTCCAGTGGGAGCTGATGTGAATCAGGTGTTGGCAAGGTTTAGGATGTAGAACCAGAGCACACTAAGGGTTGGACAGTTCAGTGTCTGAAATCACATGAGGTCTGATATAGACCTAAGTTTGCCCAAGCAGTGGGTGTTGTTAGAGAGTTAGGAGCCAATTCAGAGAAGTGGGTTCTCAGGGATGTGAGAGGGACCAACAGTAGGGATTCATGCTATTCAGGGTCAGGACTTCACTACATGGGTTTGTAGGTTTGGATGTGGCAGGGTACTCGGATGATAGGAGGTGCACCAAAGGTTGTGTGGTGGGTTGTCTTTAGGATTGAGCTTGAAGAGGGATACAAGCCAAGAAATAGATTAGATAGGGTACAGGTACAGGTACAGTGCAGTTGTTTATCTCCAAGTGGGAGATTGTTAGGTTGTGGAGCTAAAAACTTCACTGATGCAAGTAGGGAAGGAGGTTGTGAAGGGTTGCAGAGTGTCACAGACACCGGCGTCAGTCAGGCCAACCAACGTCGACGGGATAAGGCAGGAAGGCAACCAACATCGATCAGAATTCAGCCGGTGTCGGCACCCCCCAAGCAGATAGGGACCGACATCGGTCACCTGTGTGGTTCAAGATGTGAGTATTATGGGTAGTTAGTTGATGAACCAAGTGTTTGCATGTCAAGAGCCAAATTTAGACTAGAAGCTGTGGATCTAATTATTGTAATTAGGTGTCTAATTATTGTTTGCATGAAATCTATTTAAGAGACTCATTGGTTGTATTGTAAACTTGTGCTAGAGAGTAAGAGAGCAATAATATAAGCTCCTTCAGAGAGAGGAGAGCTATGGTGTGTTCTTCCTAGTGCCACATTACCAAGTGTGGGTGCTAAATTGGAGAATCAACAGGGTTCTTCATGTATGTATGATCTTGGTCATCAGGTGAGCATGGATTCTATAGGAGATCTACATGGTAAGTAAGATCATTGATTTGTAGGTGTATGTGTGTGCAAGGTCAAGGTTCACAGGTGTGCAGAACTAGATTGATTTGCAGGTGTGCAAGATCATATAAGACAACAACACAACAGGGAGCAGAATCAGGTGGGATCTACTTGGAGTATAGTGGGTACTCATAGAGAGTAAAGAGGAAGGCAAGGAAGATCCTTCCATAAGTGAGATCAGATTGAGGTGCAGGTTGTTGCAAGTTCAGGGGAGATATACTTGAAGTATGTTTGTGTACTTGTGGAGTGCGTGGAGCACAGGTGGACTGACAGTAGTGGATACTGGCTGGTTGGTGGTGAACACCAACTCTGTGTTTGAGTTGGGTGTTGGGACCTAAGAGAGAGAGCTTTGAGGGAAGATTTACTGTTTATGCCCTAGAGGTGTGGGAGCCCTAGAGGTGTGTAAGGAATAAGAACTATGGCAGCCTTCTTTGTTGTATTTCCTTCTGAAAGAGTTTTAATACAAGTTGTGTATTGTCTCTCATATCATGTGTTATTTTTGAATTCTAGTTACTTGTGTATTTTGGTTAATTTCTGCATGTTAAGTTGCTTGGTAATCAATTGTGTACTTCTGTTATTTATCCCAACACGTAGCTCATACACCATCAAAGTGCAATGTCTAAGGACCTTTGATTTATTATTTCACCCTATCATCTTCAACAACATTAGTGGTTTCCAAAGTGTAAACACTTAAGTCAAAGGATTGGTAATTTACCTTTTCATACTTGACATTATATTCTATGATCATGTATTTCATTCAGGGTTCCCAATCAATCTCGATCTAATTGGGAATCCCATGCCAAGGTAGCCACATGTGGGAAAAATCAATGGGCATATATCCATTCAAGGATTTAGTCTAGTCATGACTCAATAATAATTTTTAAGCCTTGGGTATGTCAATGACTTGAATGTCAATGAACTACTAGATTTGGGGTTCATGAGTGAGCTGCATGTGAATATTTGACAATTATCCCACCGTTTTCACTCTTGATTTATCCAGTTGCATTACTACCTTCTCTAATTTGACTAGGTTTAATTCCAATTTTTCATAGATTCCTAAAGGAATAATATTATCTAAAGTACCATAATCAAGCAAGTAATTTTGAATATTCTTACCAAAAATTACTATAGTTTATAAAAATGGTGGAGCTTCATGCTTACTCTTATACATTACCACATTTGCATGAGCTAGTTTAGCTTTGATAGAGATAGGCTTTTCATTTAATGATTTTAGTAGAAAATCCAATTGTTTAATGATTTGAGTGAGTTCATGCAATGTTATGTTTGCCTTGATCTTCTTCATATCTTCCACTATGTTATATCCACCTTTTGATGTTGTGCAGTGAGCTTCTATTATTGGTTAACTTTCCTTGCCTTCAAGGGGTGGAGGATTAATGTTTTTCCTATCATCAAGAGGTGTATCTATTTTTTTGGGTGGGTGTAAGTTTCTAGAGGTGGGTTCAAACCTTTACTTCTCAAAGCATAGTTTCTCCTCTAGTATTGTTGGAAAGCATGCACCTCCTAAAGATTGTCTTCAAGCTCATTTTCATCTTCACTAGGAAAATCATAGGTCTCAACCATGAGGACTATTTATATATCTTTAGAAGCATTATTGGTATTATCAAAGCTTTTATCATTACTTTTATTAGTGGGATTCATCTTGAATCCTTCCATTTAGTTATGAATGGCTTCAAATGCATGATAAAATTTAACACAATTTAGTTCTCCATGTTTGGCTATATTATGCACTCGGCACTAGTTGGGTAAGGCTAACTCTCAAATGTTGATTACAGGTAACTAACTCAATAGGGGGATTTTTATTATTATTATTATTATTATACCTATTGAATGGTTTTTTATATCTTTAGAAGTTGTAATTTCCATTGAAAATCTCACCAATATTTCCCATTTATTTCTTGAGATCTAAGAAATCATTAGAGTGTTTCTAAATGGTTCTTTATATTCAATCTAATTCTCCCTTTGGGGGCTCTTATTTATTATTTTGGGTTGTATTTTAAATGTTGGTATTATTTACAAGTACTAGTGCTTGACCGATATTGTTCTGAGGATGTGCTCTTGAAATTACTTGGTTGAATAATCCTAGTTGTTAGTTGTGTGTAGTGTGGCTCAATGACAACTGGTTGATTATTAATAGTAGGTTTAATTTAGGCATGTTCTAATTCATATTGGGTATGACATTTAAATAGGTATAATTAGGTCATTATTTGGTATGGCAAAGGTAGAATGCCCTTATGAGTGCATTTACTCATCAATATGAATGGCTTCAGCATATGCCAAAGGTAATGTGTCTATATTCAAGGCTCTTCTCAAGAAGATAGCTACCATTGGGTCTAAGGCATTTTTATATATTTCTAAAGCCAAATCATATCCTAGATATAGGGTGGAGATGTTAGGATATACATATTTTGAAACCTTGCATTGAATGTTTTGATTGGTTCCTTTATGTCCCTTTTGAGGGTGGTAAACTATTGGTACATAATTTCCAAGCTTAATACCCTACCAAATTGGTTATAAAAGTATCATTTAACTGACCCCATCATATGATGGAATCTTCTAACAAGTTAAGAAACCAATCATAAGTCATGTCTTGAAATGTAAAGGAAAAGAGGCATCAAGCCACATCCTTATAGGTTACATTAAGTAGCCTTAAAGATGCTTATAGTGACTTTATATGTTCTTCATCAGTTAATCTATTAGTAGGGGTAAAGAGAGGAAAATAGTTTTATGGGTTCTTGGGTAGATCATTCATAACTCCAAGGACATTGATGGATGAGTCAGCTAACCATGCCATGATTGGTAAAAGGGGTTGAAAATTTTGGTTAGATGGAGAAATTGGCTGGGTCATAGACTTCTTATGCTTACCTTTGTCTGATCTAGCCTTTTTCTAGGTTTATATGGATGTTAAAGGGATCCTCAATTTAGATCAGGGTCTAGTTCTTATCCTAGGCAACTCTAAGATGTAGAATGGGTATTAATAAATAGAGAGTAAAAAAACTTCAAATTTATCTTCACAAGTATCAAATATCATAAATATTAGTCAACCTTTTATAGAAAAGCCTTAGATCAAGTAGTTTTACCTTGATCTTTGAGGATCCAAGCTTTAAAACCTCAAATTTATCAACAATTGCATGAATACTATTAGTTTTTCATGTTAGCCTACAAATATTAGTATTACACCAATATTTTAAAGCATTTCTATGTCCAATTTAACAATTTGAGAGTGTTTAAGCACCTCAAAATAGCTTTAATCATAATGTTATGTAAAGGTCTAATTAATCTCAAATGAACTAGAGCAATTTTGATCTTAAATGCCTATATCTAGTATAAGTGAGGTCTTCAATGATTAATCTTTGCACAAATTTTTATAAATATCCAAATTATTTACTAACCTTTACATGAATGAACACTATATTTGATGAAATCCTTAAAAAAATGTAAATATTCATGTAAAGAATGTAGATCTTTAGTGTCCTTTAACAATATTTGTGTACTTTAGAATAATTTTGCACATATTTAATGAAGGGCACTAAAATTTTAAAAAGATGCATGCAAGTAATTACATAGAGGCCCTATTTATAGTGCCAAAATTAGAGGGACCACATTTGCAATTAATTGTGGAATGCCTTCCTTCTAGTGCCAACATTGGAGGGACCAAATTTGCAATTAATTGTGTAATGCCCTCCTTCTAGTGCCAACATTTTCCTTCCTATTGATGCACTTAATGTGCTCCCTAGGGAATGGGGAGAAAGTAATAAACTCAATTTTAAGTCTTGGAAGAATCACAACTTGAGTTGTTTACACAACTACTGTTGGAAATAGAAAAATAACAGAGACGTAGCCACCATTAGTAAGTCTACAAGTAGACCCTATTGTAGGGACAACAAATATTACATAGTGATATTTTATTTCCTATTAATCTTTGTGAAATTATTCTAAACTTTTCCAATTATTGCCCAAAAACTAATAAACCATGGATATTTATAGAGTGAGATAAAATAAAGTGAGTCATGAGGTAGATCAAAGGTAATAAGGGAAAGGTAGAAAACAAGGTTTGCTTCATATGGTTAAAGGTCTCAATTCTTCCAACTTATATGACAAAAAAATATAAAAATAGCATTCATGAACTCTAAGATAATACTCAAAGCCAAAGGAATGTAGTTAAAGATTAAAATGAAAATAAATACATATATCTAAAATCATATATTTCACAAGATTTACTCATTCACATTAAATTGCATTAGCACATTCAACTACAAATAAGATGAAAACACAACACATTTACTAGCAGATTTGTTAGCCTAGTGTTAAACTCAAACTAACAGGTGCATATAATGATATTATTGCCATATTAGTTATCATAAGAGAAACCATTCGTTATCTAAAAACATGAAAAATAGAAACCAGAGAATGCACAATAAAGCATATAGATAATATCTCAAATTCTTGGCTTTTTTATATTAGTTTTATAACAACCATTTTTGATTTACAATTAGGAGGAATACCCCTATATATAGGCCTTAAGACTACCTATAAAAGTTTAATTGGGCCCATTAAAATATTCCCAAATATATCAAAGTGAATAAAACTCCACATATTACAATGGAATAGTCTAAATTTGAATTCACAAAATGAAACTAAATATTCCACAAGGTCTTGGAGGAGGTTGTTCAAATGCCTACTATTATTGCCTTTATTTCTCTACCTCTTCCTTCAATAAAAATTCTATGCATGACAAGTAATCTTGATGAATTTGGCCAAAATCTAGGATCATAGGTTGGAATAAGTCATGTGTTTCTTTAATGATCCCTCTATGTTCTGCAAGTACAGGCCTTATTGCTTATTTAATGGCCTTAACTCTCTCTAGCTTCTGGTTGGCAAAAGCCACAATGTTCATTACCTCAATAGTGGTCTTGGCCTTAACTATGTCTTGATGGAATATAGAAATAAATACCTTCATCTAGGCCCTAAATTCTTGGTCATCCATGAAGGTGCCATCAAGTTTGATCACCCTAGTGACCATAACATATTTTAAAAAGAGGAAAATATTTAATTCTATTTTCTCTAAGGATGTAATTACATCCTTGACCTATTCCAACCACCTCTTCAGTATCTTCTTCTATTCATTAGGATGGTTTGTGATGGGATGATATACTCAATTGGAAATCTTTTGAGGTTTGGGAACTTATCACTCCTTTTAACTCTAACCAAGTCCGCCAACTTGGCATCATAGAGTGCAAGTTTCTAGTCAAATTTAATGACCATATTGAACTGTAGGGTCCCATCTTCTTTTCTTATCTTCATGACTTTATATAGGTTAAAGACATTGATAAATACATTGATGAATTAGATTGTAGTATTTTCTAGCACTGTAGGAAATGTATGTTCCCTTAGTCTCTTCATCTCTTGTTGCATGCATTTTATCAAGGCCACTGTGGATTTTACATTGGCTTGAACTATGGATATACGGTTCTATGCATATTCATCCAATTCACCCAAGCTAGATTTTATATTATTTTCCAAAGTGAATAGGGAATTTTCACTTTCATGGGCCACAACTGAGCTAGACTATGGTTACTCATCCTATCTTCTCACCACTCTCTTCATTATGCCTATGACAACATCAAATATCATCCCAATTTATGGTGCAAAGAGGACCAATTGATGCCTCTCTTGTATTGATTCATGTATAATGTCTCTAACCCAATTTGGGTAAATATTAAGTTTTGAATTTATTGGAGGTGGATAAAATGGAGGTGATTGAGTTGAGTTAGAGGATAAATATTGATGAAAACTAATCTTACACAGCTCTGAAACCATCATATTTTGAGCTAACTTCAAATTACATGCCTATTAGTCAAGCATTTTTTGTAGCCCTATTTTCCCTATTTATTGGCCATAACTCTTTGTTAGTTAACTCAATCATGAAAGTAAAACCATTTATGGATACCCATTAATCCCTTCTATAACATAATGAAAAATCTCCTGAGGTTACTTTGTATGGAATTATACTTTCTTCTTTAAGCCCTATTCCAATTAGCCCTCCTTTAGTGCAAAACCCCTTGTCCAGAGTGATGTATGGAATTTATAAGCAAAAAAATAATCATTAAAAATACCCATTATCTTGTTACAGGTGAATAAATAATTTGTTAGTGCAATTCTTTGGAGAAATTCACTTTTCCTATATTGGCCTATGCTCTTTCCTTCACATACACCTAAGATCCACTTGGCAATTGTTCTTTTCCATACTTATCCATACTATATCACCTTGAAACCAATTAAAACAGTTTTATAACATCATCAAGGGTCAAATTCCAAAGTTTCAAGAGGTTTCAATCATTAAAACTCATTTTGAGGACTAGAAGCTAAATTAGGATTTTCCCTTGGACGGTCACAGGCCGAGAGCTAATTATTTTTTCTGGGTGTGTTTTAGATAGTTTCAAGGGTTATAATCACTTGTATAGGGTATTTTTTAACCCCCTACACATTCTCCAATAATAATCCAAGTCATATCAAACTTCTGTACCTTCCAATGCTTAACATTTCAATGTCTTTTGACTGTATTTGTATGACAGTCAACAGGGTTCTTGGTTTTCTCCTCTAACACAATGATCAACAGGGCTCCAGGGTATGTATGAAAATTTAAATACCTTAAATTATTTATCCATTACATACTTATATCAAGGTATGAGTTTATCAATCCATTTGCCTTGCAAAACATGCGAATGTCTTATCATTGTCTATAAACTGTCACCTACAGGCCTGAATTCCAACTGTGGAGTTTTTGGACATTAAAAGGGTTTCTAAACCTGATTCTTCCTTTATTAAGTTCATACCTACCTCAGGGACCTATTTCCATACCATTTTCAACTCCATCCAAACATTTTCATGTGGATTTTACCTTAGACAATGAACTGTATTTTTAAATTCCTGAATATCTAGTTTAGACCTGTTTGGGCTTCTTATACATTCAAAGTACTTTTAAGACCTCTTGTTCATAGAATATCAGTTTAAACTCATTCTCAACATGCCAAATAACCAGTTTACATGTAATTTCATCAATGTTCTATATAAAACCATCATTCATACACATTCACATACACACACACAGGCCTATCACCAGAATTTTCATAACATAATCACATGAAGCAAAACATTCATTCTTTCATAGATCAAATAAGAAACTTACAGTTCAATATAAAATGTTCCATGGCTTCCAAAACCTTGTCTATTCCTTCACACATTCTTCACATCAAATTTTCTCCTTTTTCCTTAACCTTATCATCTCTTGAGTGAGGTCCTCCCTCACTAATTCTCCTCTCTATCCTTCATTCTTTCATCTTTCTCTTGAATGAGAGGACTTTTCCTCTCTGTCCTTCTCCACTTCTTTGCCCCTCTCATCCTCTCTTCTCTTCTCTTTTTTTCTCCTTAATGAATTCTTCTTTTTTTTTTTCTTTTCAAGAATCTCTCTTCCAACTTCTACGCCCAAATTAGGCTTAAGGCAACAAAAGACTATTTTTAAGTTTTAACAATTTACTAAGGTTGAAAATAGTTTCAACCATTTCCCCTTTATTTCCTCAACAATCTAACAATCAATTTTCACCTTTTTTACTTTCACTTTTTGATAATTACATTTACCTTGAAGGTGAAATTTTGAAATCTCACAATTTGGAGGGAAAACCAAAATTTGAATTTTTACACTAGAATTTGAAACTTTTGTAGATGCTCCTGCATCATACTCTCCCTCTAGAAAAGATTTGAACCTTAGTTCAAATTTCATGCTTCCTCCTCACTTTAGTCTTCACTTTTATACCTGGATCCCACGGTCTTGTTGTCAATACCAATGCTTGTCTTTGGTAGTCTTTGTCTTTCATCTTGCTTTTCTTCCTCTTCTGGTATGTTCTTCTCCTCATCTCTTTCTTAGCTGCCAGCGCCTGCTTCCATGCTTCTTCATCTTCATTCATGTCTTCTAGATCTTCTTGTTGTTCTTCTTGTTTCATGAGCTTCTCCAATGGCTCATGTATGTCATTCACTTCAGCAACCTTCATACCTACATACAAGACATTCAAAGCCACCTTAGAATAAAAATCTTTAGGCCATGAAGCCTCTTGGCTGTCTTCACATGCTTGCTCTTTGACCAAAATTGCCTTTGTCTCTTTGCTCTGCTCTTGTCTTGCTCCACTCTTCCCAATGTTGCCTTCACCATGGCTTGTACCTTCCTTTATCTCTCTTGAATCACCCAATAGTTCCTCTAACATCTTCAACTCTTCCTTTAGTGAGATCTCATCTATCTCACCATTATCTTCATCAAATTTGGGCTGATCACACACAAGGATTACTTGCCCTTTACCTCTTATCTCATCTTTTCTTAGCTTGTCTTCACAATAACCAACTTCTTCATCAACATCAATATACTTATCAAATACAATTGAAGCACTCTTACCTTCTATCTCTTTGCTTTCTTCAATCTCTGCTTGAAGCCATCTTGTTTGTTCTGCTGTATACTTTCTCCTTTCCTCATCCTCCATCCATTTGGAATTATCTCCTTGCTGCATATTAGTCCACACAACCACTTTCCATCTTTCTTTTCTCATGAAAATATCATTGAAGGATTCAAAAGAATAATCATAAACAAATTGTTTACCTTTCATCTTTGCATCCTCTTGCTCTACCTCATTATTCTTTGAGAAGTTTTCTTTCTCATCTTCATTCTCTTGGCTGCTTGAATCACCTACAGTCCTCTGTTTTCTCTTTGTCTTCTTAGGCACCCACATTTGAGTCTTCTTCTTATCATTTGACTTCACAAGCCATTTAGGCATCTTGTAATCATGCTCTTGTACCAGCACTTCCTCTTGCTTGGGATTTTGCTTCTTCCACCATTTAGGCATCACATACCCATGCTTAAATTCTCTTTTTGAGGGCTCTATCATCTTCCTTAACTCTTGCACCTATACATTAGCAACTCCATGCTTACAATAACAATAAAAATCAGGTCTTAACACTTCATTTACCTCTTTGATAGCTTGATTTATGGAGCAATCTTTTTCTTCCTTTGTACTTGGCTGCTCTCTTTCCTCTTCTTGGCCTTCAATGGCATCATGAAATTCAGCTTCATCTTCTACCTCTTCTCTTACTTGTATGGGTTCTTCAACACCTCCTTTATGCATTAACCAATGCATCTCTTCTTCTTTCTTATCAACAACAACAAACTTACTTCTCTTTACTCTTACACATTCACTTGTGCATTTGGTGTCTTCTCTTACACCAATCTCTTCACTCTCCAAGGCCCTTCTCTTGACCTTCATAAGGATATTCATACCTGCAATTACCCATGCAAAGACAATATTAGAAATAAAAACAAGAGACCACAAGGTCCCTATGAGTGCTCTCTTCACCAACACTCTCATCTTCTCAAGTGCTCTTCCTGGCACTTCATCTTTTCTTTCTTCTCTCTTGTTCTCCTCAATGAGAACCTTCTTCACAACTTCTTCCTCTTGCTGCTCACTTGGCAACCTTCTTATCTTCTTCAAGCCTCTATGGGCTTCTCTCTTCATGGCAATCTTCTTTTGCCTTCTTCTCCTTTTCAATAGGAGATCTATAGGCCACTTTAACCTCCTCCTCATTGGCCATGCCCATGCTTGCCTATTCAACTGCATCCAAGACTCATACTCATCTTTAACCTTAGCTAACTCTCTCTTCAAATTAGCAATCTCTTTATCAATTACAAAATTGTTCATACCTTTGATGCTTGCTTTCTTCTTGGTGCCCTCCTATACCTTGTTGTTCTGCAGTGCCTTCAACAATACTTCCATCTCTGAGATCTTCACCCATGTCTTTTCCACCTTGGTCTCTTGATCCCTTATCTCACCCAAGCCTTTCTCCTTGACTGGTCTTTTGACAATCTCCTTGATCTCACCTAGGCCTTTTGCATCCTAGTCTTTTGATCCTTTTCTCAATCCTGTAACAACTCTTATACAACACTTCATCAAATACAAATCATAAATCCAAGCTTACCTTGCTTTGGATCTTCTTCTTGAGCATTCACTTGCTCTTCTTCTAGAGCTTCTCTAGTCTTTAGACTCCATCCTTTACCTCACCTAAGTCTATTTCACCTTAGTCTTTTGGAAAACTATCCAAGCTTCTTCTTGGATCTTCACTAAGCCTTCCTTGGCTTCTTTTCTTCTTAAGCCTCAATGGCTTGTCTGCCTTGAACCTGAAACTCCTTCACTTGATTTCTTCTCAACACAATAACTCAAATCAAATAGCACAATTATGCATACCTTTTCTCCCCAGGGTCTCCTGATGCTTGTCCTGCTGATCCTCTTGCCAAACCCTGTAACAACTCATTAGAAATCATAGCCATCAACAAATTGCCAATTCCAAAGAGCTTCAAGATTTGATACCAAATGATGAAAACTGATCTTACACAGCTCTGAAACCATCATATTTTGAGCTAACTTCAAATTACATGCCTATTAGTCAAGCATTCCTTGTAGCCCTATTTTCCCTATTTATTGGTCATAACTCTTTGTCAGTTAACTCAATCATGAAATTAAAACCATTTATGGATATACATTAAGCCCTTACATAAAATACTAAAAAATCTCTTGAGGTTACTTTGTACAGAATTGTACTTTCTTCTTTAAGCCCTATTCCAATTAGCCCTCCTTTAGTGCAAAACCCCTTGTCTAGAGTGATGTACGGACTTTATAAGCAAAAAAAGAATCATTCCAGATACCCATTATCTTTTTTCAAGTGAATCAATCATTTATTAGTGCACTTCTTTGGATAAATTCACTTTTCCTATATTGGCCTATGCTCTTTCCTTCACATACACCTAGGATCTACTTGGAAATTGTTCTTTTCCATACTTATCCATACTTTAGAACCTTGAAACCACTTCCAGAAGTTTTATAACATCATCAAGGGTCAAATTACAAAGTTTCAAGAGGTTTCAATCATTAAAACTCATTTTGAGTACTAGAAGCTAAATCAGGATTTTCCCTTGGACAGTCACAGGCCGAGAGCTAATTATTTTTTTTGGGTGTGTTTTATATAGTTTCAAGGGTTCTAATCACTTTTATAGGGTCTGTTTTAACCCCCTACACATTATCCAATAATCATCCAAGTCATATCAACCTTCTGTACCTTCCAATGCTTAACATTTCAATGTCTTTTGACTGTATTTGTATGACAGTCAGCAGGGTTCTTGGTTTTCTCCTCTAACACAATGATCAACAGGGTTCCAGGGTATGTATGAAAATTTAAATACCTTAAATTATTTCTCCATTACATACTCATATCAAGGGATGAGTTTATCAATCCATTTGCCTTGCAAAACATGCAAATGTCTTATCATTGTCTATAAACTGTCACCTACAGGCCTGAATTCCAACTGTGGAGTTTTTGGACATTAAAGGGGTTTCTAAACCTGTTTCTTCCTTTCTTAAGTTAATACATACCTTATGGACCTATTTACATACCATTTTAAACTCCATCCAAACATTTTCATGTGGATTTTACCTTAGACAATGAGCTGTATTTTTAAATTCCTGAATATCTAGTTTAGGCCTGTTTGGGCTTCTTATACATCCAAAGTACTTTTAAGACCTCTTGTTCACATAATATCAGTTTAAACTCATTATCAACATGCCAAATAACCAGTTTACATGTAATTTCCTCAATTTTATATAGAAAACCATCATTCATACACATTCACATATACACACACAGGCCTGTCACCAGAATTTTCATAACATAATCACATGAAGCAAAACATTCATTATTTCATAGATCAAATAAGAAACTTACAGTTCAATATAAAATGTTCCATGGATTCCAAAGCCTTTTCTATTCCTTCACACATTCTTCACATCAAATTTTCTCCTTTTTCCTTAACCTTATCATCTCTTGAGTGAGGTCCTCCCTCACTAATTCTCCTCTCTTTCCTTCATTCTCTCTTCTTTCTCTTGAATGAGAGGACTTTTCCTCTCTGTCCTTCTCCACTTCTATGCCCCTCTCATCCTCTCTTCTCTTCTCTTTTTTTCTCCTTGATGAATTCTTCTTTTTTTTTCTTTCTTTTCAAGAATCTCTCTGCCAACTTCTACGCCCAAATTGGGCTTAAGGCAACAAAAGACTGTTTTTAAGTATTAACAATTTACTAAGGTTGAAAATAGTTTCAACCATTTCCCCTTTATTTCCTCAACAATATAACAATCAATTTTCACCTTTTTACTTTCACTTTTTGATAATTACATTTACCTTGAAGGTGAAATTTTGAAATCTCACAATTTGGAGGGAAAACCAAAATTTGAATTTTTACACTAGAATTTGAAACTTTTGTAGATGCTCCTGCATCAAATCTATAGTAGGAATGTGAGGCAAGCTTGTTGTGTCTAATTTCCTAAGTGTGCCAAATAAAGATCTTATAAGACCCATATTTAGGACAAATGAGGGAAACTTAGGAGGCACAATCACCTTTACAATCATAGTAATATTAAATTGGGATGTAGGTAAAGGTGGCTTTGGGAAGGTGAATAAATTTGAAATGGGCCTTAATGTTTGAGCTGATGTAGGGGAACCAATGTCAAGGGATGCACTAGTTTTGGGTACCTAAGGAGTTAAACCTATAACCTAGCTAGCACTAGTGATTTGGGATCTTGATGAAGGTGTAATATTAGTAGTGGCATGGTAAATGAAGTGGGGAATGGTAAATCCTAAGTAACTACTATCTTTTCTCATGCTAGTGTTAATACAGGATTGGGGAGTGGTAGTTGTAGTAATTGATGGAATTGAAGCCAATGGAAAACCAATGGTGGGGGATAAAATGTAGAAGTAAAAACAAAAGAAGATATAATTATAATTGAGAAGGAAGGTAGTGGGAAGGTATTTATAATGGTATCTTGAGTTGTCCTTGTGGTGGCAATAATTACTTGACAAGTTGATAGATGTGTTATTTCTCCTTTTCTAGTGGTCTTAGGCTCCTTCCTCTTGTAAACCTTATCAATGTTCCTCCTAGCTAGTGTTTGTAATTATTCCATTGATATCTCAATGCCTTATTAAAATTCCTTAAGATTAATGGAAATAGGGTCAATTTGATCAAGGATTTAGAGATTGGCTCCCATAATAGATGGAGAGATCAATATGGGCCCTTGGGAGGGCTCAAACTAGTTACTAGATCCTCCTTGCTCAAAGGTTGGAGGTAGGTCCTGACTACTTGAAGTGGTGAGTAATGGAGGTCTACATGGCTTGGTCTTAATAAGAGGAATGTTGTCTTATTTTTCCTCTTCATTTTTTCCTTCTTCATAATCAACATAAAACATGCTCCCATGGGTTGGTGGTGGTCAAGACCTTGTGATATATTCCTTCTTCTCTCTATCCAATCTCATCTCAATATCAATGTTCTTCCTTACTGTATTCTTAAGAACCACCTCATCTTTCATATCATCTATATATATCCATTTATGGACTTCTTGATGCTTATAATCCATTACCACATCCTTCTTGAATTTGAAAAAATGATTGGCAATGACATTATTGGGATCCCAAGGTCTGAAGTCATCCTTAGGCAATAGGTAAGAATCCATATGCCTAGTAACTACAATAACATCATGCCACTTTGTAATCTTGGTCCTCCCTAGCTTGTAAGGAACCTTATGGGGGGGTTATTTTCTTATTTTTGAAGACTCTGTCAACTCCATGAAGTAGTTGATAAGCCATATCTTCCTTTGATAGCTTTATTGGCACACATATCAACAATATAAGAAGAGCCACCATTATTCCTTCTATTGTGATGGCTATTTAGTTTAGGTATAACTAGTAGATACCTTTGTCTCTCAAAGTTTGCCTAACTTTTAGGGGAACCCTCTGCATCTCACACTCAGTGATTGACTTGTAAACTACTTGGTAGAATTCTTAAGCATTTACTCTTATGTTGTATATGAACTAGTGAACATGCATTGTGGATAAGAGTTGAGGCATAACCTCTTATCTCTTGAGAGATGAAGAATTCTGACCCAATTAAGTGCTTTCATAGACTGCATCCATCAAGTAATCATCATGAATAATGGGGCACCATTCTTATAGGTGTATTGAGTTGCATATACCATATTTTTGCTAATAATGTCCCTAAGTAGGGGAATCTACTAATCTTCAAGGATGATTTACAATAGAAAAATAACCCTTATGTCTACATAAGCAATGTGTAGATTACCTAATACTCTATTTATGAGGGTGAGGCCAATCTTGACTCCATTTTTAAAATATTGGATGGGAAATTTTCCTTGGTCATCTATGAGAATAACTCCTATTGGGTCAGTCACCCATGAAGCCAAGACCTTCTCTAGGGAGTGTACCTTGTATTAGTTATCGATGATGACTTGGTTATACTTAATCTATGGGGAGGGAAGGTCATAATACCTTTTAGATCTTGGCCTTTCTATGAAATATATATGTATCCCTTGGGATATTGATATAAGTATCTTATCCTCACACTTTGACCTCCCAATGATACTATAAACTAGGTTAGCATATGACATGACCTATGGTTTAGCTATGGCCTTGTGGAGACTAATTATATTAATGGAAAGGATATACAAAGATAGTTTGATTATATGAGGAATGTTCTCATAATCATCCATATCCTAGGTTAATTCCACAATAAAATAGATGCTATTGTAGTGCATGTCTCTAGATGTTATGGCCTTGGGAATGAACTTGGTGTCTTTGAAGACAATAAAAGTACCATATTAGAACATGAAGTCATCATTTATAAAATAACTACTCTTACATAGAGTAGAGGGACCTTATTGATCCATTTTTATCAATACTCTAGGTATAAATCAACATCTTTTTGGTATCCTCCTGTAACTTTTGAGCTCTAATAATGACAATTGGGAGTGCAATTTGAAAACAACTTTGAACTTTGAGAGTGTAGATAGTAGATAAAGTAAATACATATAGCTCTAAATGTAAATAAAAATATTTTTTATTATGTTACCTCTTAAAATATCACTTTAATTAATCTAATGCTGATTTTGATCTTGGTTTATGCGATATTAATGATGAGCTTGTCAACTTTGCATATATTTGAAAAAATCTTCAAACTATTGCCTTTGGCAATTAATTACACCAAAATTAAACTTTAACTTTAATTCACATTTGATTTTCCATAAATTTTAGATTTAAAGATAAAAAATTACACCTTTTAACATGTGGCTACCACCTCAGATCTAACTAGCTACTCATGGGGCCTGAGTATGACTAAGTAGGTTAGTTAACTTGAAATTGGGACATGTGGCACCTTTTGATTATCTCATATATTCTCATAATGTATCTTAGCATTATGAATCATTTGCATCTCACCATATGGCATTTTCAATTCATAATGACCTCTCAAGTGATGCCTTTTAGTTTTGATTTGTTGCAAGAGTTTGACATGTCACTCTCATGGTGAAATAGGGTTTTTCTTCTCCAGGTAGATCTCTTATAAGACAATCAAAGCTTTACTTACTAAGTGTTTATTTCAAAAGGATTTTGGAAAACTAACAATAATTTAGTGCTAATTGTATGGCTCAGGTGGAAACATGTGTCATTCTTAGAGGTGATCTAGTGTATCTCAAATAACAATAGTGTAGGAATGACACATGGCATCATCATGTAGGTCCCAAGGGGACATGCATCACTCTCATGGGATTTTGTTTGTTTTTATACCAAGTGTCATTCTTAAAAGGATCCTTAAATAGTTATATAAAATATAATCTTAAATAAATGTCTTAGGTGCAACCATGTGTCTTCCTTGTGATATCTTGCAAGATTTGGATGGACGTAATGTGGTGTAGACACATGGTGAACTCATATGGACCCAAAGGAAAATTACATCACTTTGAAAAGCTTCGGGGGTTTGGATGGTTGGTTTTGAGACACATGGTGGCATTTTGTTGGATTCTAGATTGGGGTAGGATATGTGGGGGATGAATGGTGGCTTGGATTTAAGGGAATCATTCATAGGGGATAATATCTTGACATATAGACCTAAGATTTGAATTTAAATAGGTAATATCTTCACAATTTCTCTAGATGGTGCCACATCACTCATGGCTTAGTAAATTTTCTCCAGGTGTCTTGTGTGGGATGTGATGGATCTCTAAGGAATTAAAAATATTGGTGATGTGGACACCTATCCATATTAATCCATATTCTAAACTTTGATGTCTTATGAGGTGTCATAAACTACTACCTTAATTTTATGTGTTGTGAGGTGTCATAAAATGCTACTTTAATTTGACATCCTATGAGGTTAGGAAAGAAACTAAGTTTTATAAAGATGTCATTTCCCATCTTGAGAAAATTTAAACAAGTTTAATGCAAAACTTTTACAATAAAATTCTTTAAATAAAAAATAATTTTATTCCAATAAAACCCAATGAAGTTTTCTACGTTCATGTATATTAGAGAGCTCAGTCATACTTCCCTAGCAAAACTTATCTGCATGTCATTAAACCATTCATAGTTAATAATTAATTATTGAATAAATCTTGAAGAATATTTTCAATAGTTTGAATTTTTCTAAGTATTAATCATTATTTCAAAATGAATTATTAACTAAAAAATTATAGAATCACAAGTATTGGTAAAATAAATCAAATCCATATGTAGTCAAATGATTAAATATGCTTGGAATCTTGGGTATTTTTGATATTGAAGAAAATATGGTCCCCATTTTGAGAATAGTGTAATGTTGATCATCAAAAATATTGTTTTAATTATTAGATTGATTCTAGGTTTTAAATTGATTATTATATCGATTTATTTCCTTGAGAATGTCATATGGTTGTGTTTCCTAATTACCCACTTTTTTGAACTTGGACTAAGTTGAATATAACTATTAATTTATATGCATTATGCTTTCCAATTGTTATGAGTTCTTGAAGCATATTCTTTTGGGTCACTATTCCCAAACCATACTTGAATAAAAAGGCATTAGCTGGTATGCTTGTATGCCTGGGTTATAAGTTATAGTTGAGAGGATAATGGGATGACCACATACTTGGAAGGGATCCAATTTGGTCATTTTAAAATCTATTTTAATGGATAGGTTCTTCATTCCTTACTATGCCCTTTTGGTACCCTATGATTGGTTATCCCTACTTTCAATTTATATCAATGATAGGCTGGTTATTCCTATCTCACCTAAAAATAATGATTTTGTGTTTTTTAGGTGTTATGTTAGTGTTTTGTGATGTCTATTAGTATTAAATCCAACTTGATAAGAACTTACTCCTTGATCCTGGTTACCAAAACCACCATCTAGATAATGATTGGGGTGGTAAGGGCCATCAATGGTTGGGCTCATAAGGCTGGTTGGGAGGCTCATAAGGCTATTTGGGATGGTTTTTTTGATTTGGTTTGCTTCTAATCCATTCGTAGATGACCTCATGAACATGTGTGATGAATTAGTAATGTTTTATTATATGTTGTTTATCTTTTTATTAACATAGATTTTATATTTATTTCATATAGCATAACTAGTGAATGCAGTTATAATTAATTCCATGATATCAATTTTGTTACATTTAGATCTTTAATATACTAACCTTGTAATTAGATAATGATCATTTGAGGATAAGAGGTATAAGGCTTATATTACTGATTATGAGGTAATATGTTGGAGTTCACCTATAGTTATGAGTTTAATCTTTGGATGTACTTAGGATTTTATCCTATATTGTTAATTGGTTTTCATGGGTATGTGCATAGAGTTGGGGGACAATTTCATGGAAATTTTAGGTAGAGTGATCAAGATAATAAATAACATGATTTTTTAATTTAAATTATGTCTCAGTAATTACTGAGCCATAGTACAATCATGTTATTGTGAAAACAATAACACATACACATTAGTGTAAATTAAAATAACATTTACACATTATATAATGCTTACACATTATATAATGTATTATAAAAAATGTATGCATTATATAATGCATACACATTTTTTTGTAATAAGACCAATACCATGTCTAGAATCATGTGGGAGTTGCACATGAAGTCAACTTTGGCAAGAAGCTTATATTTAATAATCTAAATGTTAAGTATAAGTTTTAAAAATATAAATTTAAACTTATACTTTAAATTTATTCTAGTAAATATAATAAATTAGGGTCATGCAACATATGATAGAATTGGTATCATAGTTGCATTCTTTATGATGTGGGAAATATTTTTTCAAAATCCAATCAGGTTAGTACTTAGGCATTTTCAAGGTCCAATTATTAAACCTAGGGATTTTAGGACATAACTTTTGAAATTGATATCCATTTTTGGTAAACATATAGTCATTTTTTAGGTTTTTGTGACTTTTAGATTGATTCTTGGCATTTTAAGGAGTCTTAGATTTGTAAAAATTGAAGTTTTCAAACCAATCACTTTGAAATTGATGCAAAGTGGTGTGATTGGGGTAGCATAGGTCACATTGATGACTTGCACACATCAAATAACCACTTTGTGTTAATTTCACTTGTTCATCATCCATCCTTCATCTTTGATCACTTCCTACTCATTCATCATCACCACTAATCTCTCTCTCATCATTATTTATTTTCATTAATCACTCACTCATTAACCCTCACTATCCCTAGTCATCTCTAATCAGTCCCTCATTATCCCTGATTACTCCTTCATTGACCCTCACTATGATTCATCATCCCTAATCACTCACTCTTAATCCCTCATCATCCCTCATCACTCCATCATCTACCTTCACCATCTTTAATCACTACCTCATCATCCCTCATCACTCCCTCATTAGCTCTCACCATCCCTCATCATCCCTAATCACTCCCACATTGGCTCTCACCATCCCTCATCATCCCTAATCACTCCCACATTGGCTTTCACCATCCCTAATCACTCCCTCCTCATCCCTCATCATCTTTAATCACTCCCTTATTGGCCTCACCATTAATCATAATTTATAATCAAAACCTCATCATCCCTAATCACTCCCTCATTTCTCCTCACCATCCCTCATGATGTAGAGCCCTATTACATACTTTTCTTATCTAAGCTCTCTGCCAATATATAAATAACTTTCACTTTGTCTTTTATTATTTGATATTTATCTTTAGACCCTACATACCTTTAAAATTCAAATATATATTTTATTCATTTCATTTATTCTCCACCATTATTTGGATGATCTCACTAAACTCTTCATTCTATTCGCCTTACTCAATCATTCAATCTCTCTTACTTTGAGACTATCCCCCTTACTAGTCTTTATGATTTATAAAAACTTGGATCGATTATTGTCTTTAGTTACTTAGGATTTAATAGGGATATAAAAAACTTCCTTCCACTCCTTTTAGTTCTCTCTAACTTCTTCTCATCCCTACTTAACTTCTTAACACAATCCTCATAACATACACTACCTCTTACTCTATCATAGACTCTTTTTATAGCCTTTTTTTAGGATAATTTCCTTGGTATAGTCCTATACAAACTCAAATAAACCTCATTTATGGATACCCCATAAATTATCCCATATATTCACAAATTTATAGGATTTTTAAAACTATTTTATAACTTCTTTTGGCTCTTTCTACTCTCAGATTAGGCTTTTAGGTTTCTTTCTACCCTATCTACCACATAGTCCTCCCCCATCCATACTTATCCATACACAACTTAAAAACACTATATTATATTTTTTAATGTTTAAATACAAATTTTCACCAAATTTCATGAATTATTTATGGTTACAACTCCTAAAAACTCACTTTGAAAGTATAAACCTAATATAGGGTTTAAACTGGTTTTATAGACCCAATACGGGTCAAAATGAGATTTAAATCTTCCAAAGTCATTTAAAATAAATTTTAATATTTTATTAGGTATTATTTAACCTTATTCACATTTTAAAAGTGTTATATTTCCCTTTTTAAGCTATAGTAGATTGACTTAACCAAAATTGAATAGATTGTATACTCAGCCATAGGTTTACAGTAATCTGGGAAGAGTTTATTTGTTATAATTCATTCCGAAAAGGGTTATAAATAAAAATGAAGGTTGAAAATATTTTTGAAAATTTTTACACACTTTACAAAACTAATTAATTTCATCTACAACACTCAATCTTCTAACTTTCATAAGATACCACTTTGACTGTGCTAAGTTTCTTGATGACTGTAGGACTCCGTTAGTTTTCTTTTTGCTCATCCAAATATATGAAATATAATTGAAAGAATATAATAATTCATTATCATATTAAAATAAAATCACCAACATATACATTTAAATTATCACTCCAATACATTCATATACCTTCTCACATAGATGTACACTCATAACTGTTGCTCACAAAAGATAGGGTTATGTTATTCAACATAGAATGTCCTTAGAAAAGTAACAAAATACAATGTTTAAATAATATTAATTAATTTTTATGTAAATTTAATAATTAATAATACATTAAAAAATCCCACCAAATATAATATCCTCTTCCATAGGACTCTAACCTTCACTCATATTTCAAGGCACAATTTGTAAAAGCATAGGGTATACAATTTATAATTTGAACATTCAAAATATTTAAAAATAAAATGAAAAGTGTTATAATAAAAATAAAATAAAATGTATTTTAAACTTACCACTCACACCAATATCAAAAATAACTTGTTTCTAATCATGTTTCCTGATCATGCACACTGTCAACTATCTTTGTACATATTCAAGAAGATGAAGGGTTTGTTTGCTTTCTTCTCTAAAAACAATCAAAACTTGTATTTATTAAATTTTTTTGGGTTATTTACATTAATAATTTATAATCATAATCCCTCCAACTCTCTTGACTCTAACTCTGAATACAAAACAAGACATGGACATGACTCTTATTACCAAATAACCATCAATTGAATTCTAACTTCTTTTATATGTTAAGAGTGTCCTTAACTAACTCAAATACTAACATATTTCTAAAAAATGAGTTTAGGTATATGTTTTTTAACATCCTAAACTCTTCAGTAAAGTCTAACCATACCAAATTCAGCATTGGACTTCTTGAAATAGGATTGAAGTCTCTATGAAAGTTCAAAAATTCAAATGAAAGATTTGGTGAAAAAATATAATACAACTCTAATTCAAAATTGACAAAAAAATATAAACTTAGAAAGACTCCTAAATACTTATTATGACCTTGACCACCTTTTAAGGACTTAAAAAATGTAAACTAGATCATTATTTATATTGGGTAGTGATACTCCTACATCACCTCATCATCCCTAATGATTGATTCATCATACTTCATCATCTCTAATAACTCATTCCTCATCTATAATCCCCCTTAATAAATCCCTCATTAATCTTCACCATCACTCATCATCCCTAATCACTCCCTCATTGACCCTCACCATCCCTCATCATCCCTATTGACTCCCTCATCATCTCTACTCAATTCTTCCCCATCCCTCCTCATCTTTGATTACTCCATCCTATACCTTAATGGTGGTATTTTTTTAGATTTTAAAAAATTTAGGAGCTAAAAGTGGAGAGTTAAGTGCTAGCATAAATTATAAGACATAATGATCAAAATGATATGGAGGCAAATTTGAAACATAAATATTTAACACCTATGAAAAAATATGGGTGTATTATAAATTATGTAATTCAAAATTGAAAATCCACCAGAAAAAGAGAAGAAAGTAAAACTACCATATCACCAAAAATGGGTAGTGAATACATGAGGATCACCAAGCTATGCAGTTTCTTGAAACCAAATAATTGATTTCCATATGAGGACATTTTATGATCTGCATAATTATATTGAAGGAATTCTATTTGTATGTATATTGATTGAGTCATCATACCAGAGAGTGGAAAATAATTTTCAAATGATTAGAACAAGTAGTCTAAGATTGGAAAGTGGTAATTAATTCATAACTTCAATATTTAATCCAATGAAGAGTGTCACACTATGATCTCTCTACTTTTACATCTCAATAAGTGGGTACAAGTTATCTAGCACTATAAAAAGTAAGTAGATAATAGATTATAAACCCAATGATATGTTTGGTACTAAAATTATATTTACTTCCCCCAATAAGAAATTATATGAATTAAATATATTTTTTCTTTAACAAATGTAGATCGATGGTGAACTAATACACTTCATCATTTCTAATGGAAGTTATAAGAATCTAATTTCTCTTAAATCATATTTTTAAAAATTAAACTTGAAATTTATACATCATCCATAACCATACATTAGTGTATGGTCTAGTGTATGCCTTGATAAATGGATCACCTAATAGTGTCACTTGGTGTACAAAATCAAACTTTTTAAAGATGTAATCCTTTGTGAAATCTCACCATTATAGGTGTGTGATATTTTACATGTGGTTAACCTTATATTTAACATTTACAAGTATTATATATGAAGTAAATACTTTAAATTTTGTGATATATTTTCATGATCTAAAATACCATATATCATAGTTAGTTCATAAGTTTTTAGTCATTAGTGCCAGGAAGTGCAAGAATATTGTCATTTCTAGTAAGAATTATAATCTTAATGGTAATAAATAACTACATAATGACATCCTTATGTCACCATATCATAGTGTGGTTTATCCAACAATAACAAAGACAAAATAATTGAACCATAAACTAGATGAATACAAGGATATCTTAAGTCACCTAAATAAGATCATACATATTGTACACTAAATAATACTATTGATTTGATCCCTTAACTACCTCTAACTCGAACTTATTTATACAACAAATCATTTATATAGAATGAATAGATAAAGTGGTAGATCCATGAAATCATGGATAATGTACACATCATACCCAAATCATTGCCTTGTAGAAGCCCAATTGTGTTTGTGTCAAAGTTGTGAATCA
This sequence comes from Torreya grandis, assembly GCA_037957365.1. Classification (NCBI taxonomy): domain Eukaryota; kingdom Viridiplantae; phylum Streptophyta; class Pinopsida; order Cupressales; family Taxaceae; genus Torreya; species Torreya grandis. The sequence goes on along the minus strand of JARHVA010007684.1, from coordinate 527,246 downwards.
ATTAAGAAAATGTTAACAAGATTAAATTGAAGAACTATTATCCTCATTTAAATATTAATTAATTTTTATGCCATATCCATGGTTTATAAGTATTTTCCAAAATTGGTCTTAAGTTTGGGTATCACCATATTCATGTTAAATCTCTAGACATTTGGAAAAGGAAGGATTGATTGACTAGTTGGTTATTCCTTTTAGGTTAACTCATATAACTAATTCACTAATTTAAAGATTTTGAATGAATCCTCATGAAATTTACATATGTCATATTTTTAATCTACATTGATGACATCTTAATCTTTAGAAAACATGGGATGAACATTTACACCATGCTAAACTAGTGTTTCACATTTTATAGAAATATATTTTTGTGATAACATGAATAAATGTTCATTTTTCAGGCAAGAGATAAAATATTTGGGACACATTACACACACAAGGAGTGCATGTGTAAACATAACCAATATTTAACTCATATAATAATGGGAAACACTAAATAACTTTGCATCTAATTTAAATCTTCTCAAAATTAGAAAATTATACAAGATATTTATGTTTAATTTTTATCTCTTAAAAAAAATTACCAAAAGTGGAACTGAATAAATTTTTATTTAGTTAGAGTCACAACAAAGATAATTCTATGATCTAAAATTTAGACTCTATTTTGTGTTTTTACTTATGTTACTTGACTATAAATTTGGATGATCATCCAATTCATTCAGTAATAAAATTGACTATCACAAATGGGAATTGACAACACAAGTCCTATTAAATATTTAGTTTCTATTCTAATGGATTAAAAAACATATCATTGGAATGAAATATATCTTTAGATTTTATACTTACACTAGATGATGAGGGAGTGATTAGGGATGGTAAGGGATAGTGAGGGTCAATGATGGAGTGACGAGGGATGGTGAGGGTTAATGAGGGATTGATTAGTGATGATGAGGTATGAGGAAATATTGATTAATGATTATTAAGGATGAGGAGGGAGTGATTAGGTATGATTAAGGATAGTGATAATCAATAAAAGAGTGATTAGGTATGATAATATTAAGTTATTAGATATGATGAGAGATAATAAAGGTCAATGAAGGAGTGATTAGGGATGAGGAGGGATGAGGAGGGAGTGAATATGGATGAGGAAGTTATTAGTTATGATGAGGGATGATGAAGTATGGGGAGGGATTGATTAGGGATGATGAAGGATAGTGAGGGTCAATAGAGGAGTGATTATGAATGATAAGGGAGTGATTAAATATGACTAGGGATAGTGAGGATCAATGAGTGATTGATTAGGGACAATGAATAATGATGAGAGAGTGATTAAGGGTGATGAGGCATGAGTAAAAAGTGATCAAAGATGAGGGAGGGATGATGAACAAGTTAAATTAACATAAAGTGGTTGTTGGATGTGTGTAGGTCATTAATGTGACCTATGCTACCCCAATCACACCTATTTGCATTAATTTCAAAGTGAGTGGTTTTTAAACTTCAATTTTGATAAACCTAAGACTCTTGAAAATGCTAAGAATCAATCTAGAATGTAAAGAAACCTAAAAATGACTATATGTTTACCAAAAATGGATATCCATTACAAAAGTTATGTCCTAAAATCCCTAAGTTTAATACTTAGACCCAAAAAATGCCTAAGTACTGACCCAATTAGATTTTGAAAAATTATTTTCCACATTATATGCATGCAACTATGAGACCAACTCTTGTAGATGATAAGTGACCCTAATTTATTATAGAGTTGGTCACTTAGCATCAGGGTCACTCAACATCTGATAGATTTGGTCTCATAGTTGCATGCCTTACGATGTGGAAAATAATATTTCAAAATCTAATCAAGTCAGTACTTAGGCATTTTTAGGGTCTAATTATTAAACCTAAGGATTTTAAGACATAAATTTTGAAATTGATATCCATTTTTAGTAAACATATATTCATATTTTAAGTTTTTGTGACTTTTAGATTAATTCTTGGCATTTTTAAGAGTCTTAGGTTTATTAAAATTGAAGTTTGAAAACCACTCACTTTGAAATTGATGCAAAGTGGTGTGATTGGGTTAGCATAGGTCAATGTAAAAATCTAAATGTAAAATTATACTTAACATTTAGATTAGTAAATATAATCTTTTGGCCAAAGTTTCCTTCATGTGTAACTCTCACATGCTTCTAGAGATGGTTTTGGTATTATTACAAAACAATGTGTATGCATTATATAATGTGTATGCATTGAATAACACCTTACATAATGCATATACATTAAATAATGTGTACATGATATTTGAATTTAAACTAAAAACTGAGCCTTTAGGCTCAGAAATGGCTTGGATTTTTGAGCCAAAGGCTTGTGACTATGCATCTACAGTTGAGACCAAGAGTTTTGAGAAAAAGCAACAAATTACAACTTAAATTGTCAAATACACTATGGATTTAAACATAAAAATTCAAAAAAATAATACCATCATGATGAGCATGATGTCCTCTTTCTAAATATATGATTTTTATAATTTTTGGGCTATTTTAAAAGTTCAAACTATATTTATTTCTAACTACACCTTTTTTAGGCCATTATATGCCGTACCTATACATGCCTATTCATGTTTATCTATTTTTTTTAAGTTTATCCAATTGTAAAATAAATTATATGGTAAAAAATTAGGCCTAATTCTACACACATTCAAAAAAAATCATTTTCATTTTTTTGAGGTAGTTAGGGTGGGCCTCACAGATAACTATCCATTTTTTCTCTTCAGTTTTTAGGATATACTAATTGAAAAATTAATAAAAAGTATTTATTAAAAAGTTATTAAAAAAAATTTCAACACACTAGAATATCTTATCTAAATATTCACCAAAGGGTTTCAAATAATATTTAACGATGCTCAAAAAATGGTGGGCAACATGACCATCTATCTACTATGTTTTCTTAAAAAAATAGGAGATCCTCTTGAAATTTTAGATGTTTGACATACTTATACTTGACCATTTAAAAAAAATATATACTTTTTTGGAAACTAGACTCAAAATTCTACAGTGAATTTTTTATACCATCTTCAAATTTTGAGTGTAGTTATCTCAAATTATCTATAGAAGTTCAAATTTATGAAATTTCAAAAAAATCATGTCCACAAGTAGGCCATTTTTTTTGTCCCACAAATTTGTGCACTTCACCTCATTTCCAATGACATATAGATACACTATATTGTTACATCATTGATTCTTCATTATTATGCTACACTTCTACTCATTATTATGATAATATCTTATAGTTGGTTTTTGACACACTTAGTGTAGTAATTATTCATTATGAAATTATATAGAACTTTTATATGTTCTCTTGATACAAACTATCATGGTAGCTTGAGTAGTGATTTCATAGGAAAATGGGTTTCATATATTTTGGTAATTAGGCATGCTTGAGTATGTTCACTTGGATTAATGGAAAGATAAAATCTTAAATGAAATGATAGCTATTAAGTGTTATTTATTTATTTTCTTGGATTTATATATATGCTTATGGCTCATTTTCCTTTATATACATTGTATTGAATCTTATGTCATCTTGAGTATATGGAATTATTATTAATGATTTCTAATTATGTATGTAGTATAGAGACTCCTTGGATGTTTCAACTTATATGTGGTATTATGAGGGTATGTACATTTTACTATTAGAACAAGTTATTAGTTCATGGATGATGAAAGTAATCTTAAACCAACCACAATGTGAACTAAATGGTAATTTTTATATGAGGCATCCTCATTTGATAATATTATTATATGCATGTATGTGACTAAATGTATATGCTAGATATCATTCTATTGAGTTATGTATGCATATTGTTATCCTTTTGTTAGCTAGAATTTTCTCAGTAATGCATTATTATCAATACAAGATGGTATGTGTGTTTAATTCATGTATAAACTTGATTTTTATGATTTATATATAATTTTCTTGATGAAATTTTTTGTAGGATTGAAAAAACCATAATGACATTCATGGAAAATGTCATACTCTCCTATTTTTGGATGTAGTTATAAATCTGATGTATGCATGTATATTTGGTAATTGTCTTATGGGAATTACATTACCAATCATGTTGAATGAAGTCAAAATTTTCTTATTGATAAAATTATTGGTTGTATTATAGGTTTAATTTTTAAGAGTTAAACCTACATACAAGATTATGATTATAGGTATTGCTGAAACCATACTCTCGTAAGCACAAAATTTTAATTGATTAACATTCTCCCCTTACATTAAATCAAGGGTAGATTGAATATAATCACTATTATGGAATATTTATGTTTGGTTGTAATGTGCCTTAATTATATTTATTTCTTTATGTATTTCATATCATTTTCTATTTGCCAATATGGAATCATTATATCAATCCAATGATTGGCTACAACTATATCCTTACCTATTATATGATGAATAAGGCATGATTGTATCTTCATAAATCTATTTATTTTGTGGAAAGTATGCTTATATTTTTATTTAAATCTCTTCATGTAAATGATATTTTTTTATATGCTAAAGAGACTTATCATATTCTATAGGTACTCAACTGGTATGGGTTACTATTTATGTTTAGCATGTTAATGTTTTCCTATTTGATGTCTAGGACATGGTTTCACCTATTATCTTACCATGGATTTGTTGTGACCTAATAATGTCATAGAAGGTTAAGTTTAACCTTTTTTGTTATGTGTGCATGAGTATGTTGAGTATCATTTTCTTTAGTAAGTGAGGTTTGGGTCCAACATGCATCCAAATGCATACTATGATACGTGACTTCAAATTTTTTTGGATTTGTTTCATTTTATCTTTAGATTGATCTAAGATATGTTCTATTGGGAATGAGAAAGGATCAATTATTTTATCTGGTTGATGTAGTTTATTACATTAGATTGGGAAAAATAGATTGTAGAATGTTAGCCAATACATTATGAAATATGAAAGATAAATAAATAGTGGTATCGATATGATTGGTATAGTATGATCACAAAATAAAATATATTAGATTGGTTGATGTAGTTGGAAGATAACTCATAATTGTATTAAGATGTTTGATGCATTTTTAAAAGTAATTTTTTTTATTAAATTGGTTGATATAGTCTAGAGAATAAAATACTATATTGAGGTGGTTGATATATTATAGAAAGTAATAAAAAATTATTGAGTTGGTTGTTATAGTTTTATCAAATCTAATAAACTGAGAAAATAACAATAAATGAACAAAATAATTTTTTATATATGGAAACTATAACTAGGTTATGCATGTTTGATTGGTGGGATCTTGAATATACTAATCCCAAGTATAAATAGTGAATAATTCCTAAAGGGGAATTTACTAAGGAGGATTACAACATCCCACATCATCCCGTATTTGAGGTATGTTGAGAGTAACTTCTCCTGGTTAACTGCTTACCAATGCATTGCAAAACCAAATAACTAAAAGACTTCCTATTGGTTAAAAATAGAACCCTAGTTGATTTTTATATATTTTGAGGTATGTGTAAAATAAATTCCATACTCAATGTTATCTAATGTCTTGATTATTATGTAACTACCCATCACACCAAGACTTAGGTAAAATTGATGTATGTTTTTCCCAAAATGATAACTTATATGAGTTTTAAAACTACCAGAACATTATTCTAGATTGAAAGGAAAAAATATAAATATTTATGATTTCAAATTGGAATTAAAGTGTAGTAACATTCAATGAATTAAATAAAGAGATAATTAATCAAATGGTGGGGTAGGCAGATATAGTCAGTTAGGAAAACTTGTAAAATTCAACTATATCAATTTGATAAATTCTATTGGTAGGAGAGAGAATTATATCAAGATGGTTGATGTAGTTTTGAATTAGAAAAAAACTAAAAATAATTTAAGGCTAGGCAATTTAGTTAAGAAATAACTAGAAACTATATTTCCCTAGCTGATACATTTCTTGGAAATAAGAAGATTATATAAAGATGGTTGATATAGTTGGAATGAAATTATATGATGGTTGTGAAGATGTCACTAAGAATAAGAAATTTAATCTAAAAACAATCCAACTAGAGATGGGATAATATTCACACTAGGTTCACCATAATGTATGCACATGATAATATGACCTATAACTATCCTCTTTCTCTCAATATACTAAGACTCAAATAATTTCATAACAATAGAACATGTGTATACTTGGATGATTATGTAAGGATATATAATAACCATATACCTAACATAAGGTAATCTACACTAAAATGTTAAGAGGGAGTCATTCCAAATCCTCATCTTATGACATGGGGTATTTCTATCAATAAGGATCAATGATGGATAAGTGATTATAATGATGATTTTAATGGTACAAATAAATTAAATGGTTGTATATGTGCAATTAAATTAAATGGTTCTAATTTTTTATAAAGAAGATAAATAATAAATATAATGTAAGGTTAAATGGTCAAAAAATCATGGTGTATGTAACCTAAGGTGATAAATAGAAATCCTAATAAAGCCTATATCTATATCAACTTATTCAGTATAATAAAAAGTATAAGAAATTATGAAAATATAATTTCAAAATAAAAATAATTAAGAAATGTGTAATCTAATAAGTGAATAAAGGAAATAAATGAAAGTGAAAGAAGAGTAGATGAATTTGATATATAGATTTGGAATGAAATATGACCCAAACATATATAGCTAAAATACCCAAAACTAACCTTAACTCTAAGATGATAATATTGGTGAAGATGATATAGTTAGAATATGTCAAATGACATAGTATTGTATCAACTAGGCTGATAAAGTAAAAATGATAGAACATAAAATTAAAAATTTATTAGGATGGCCAATATAATACAATGAAAACATGCATGAAATAGACTTTATTATCCAAGGCCAATATAGTATGATATATTGAAGCTATAAAATATGGATAGAAATTATATGGAGAGATAAGATGAAAAAAATATTGGGGGAGATCAAACTGATAATAATGATGGTATGACATAATAATATTAAGACATCTCTCTCAAAGTATAGTGATCTAATCCCACCCTAACCCCAGTGAACCTTTTAAAGTGTGCACTCAGGGAGATTGATCTGTCAAGTATTTTTTGTAGTATAAAGTGTCAGTAAAGTGATAAAATTGAAAATATTGGTTTTATAAACAAATGGATAGGATTTATAAATAAGGAAAATGAAAATGGATACATTTGTTTAATTTTACAGGCATTTTTATACATGAGAGATCTTTGTTGACATAGGTGAAATACTTAGTATTTTCATAAATCAACACATACTTATATGATAGTTACATACCTTAACACATAATTATGTAATGTTCAATCATCTATGAAGAATTGTAATTATCTCGACTTGCACAATCACTTTATAGATCCAATCATTCACAATCCACTTCCTAATCTTTGATAGAAATTGTACCATATCATAGACCTAAAAATTATAGAAACAAACTATGTATTTAATTCATATATTATTTTCATAACTATAAATTTTTAATAAATAAGAAAAAAATTTCTAGTTGTAATCATATTTGTATTTGTATGTGAATGTTAAATCTTATGAAATCTGACTTTTCTATAATTTTATCCTATTAAATACACTTAATCCAAGAATAGATTAAAAATTATGATACAAATACATTTTATTATTATCATAATAAATTAATTTCATACAAAACATATATTCCTTCCCTTAAAAGATAAGATCCAAGATCTTATTGTTTATGATGATTGTTAAAAAAATTCATGCACTAGGCTCAATTATTTTTAAGCTTCATTATTTTAATATTTTTAGCTTCATTTTATTTGATTTAATGGATATATTTTTATTTTATAGATATTTCATTATTTATTAATTAATCTCACTTATTTAAATATAAGCTTATTTTAGTGGATCTCATGTAAATAAGATAAGCTAACTAGAAATAGGACACTATGTGTAAAAAGGCCCACCAAAGGTTTATTTTAATATTTAAAGAAAGATTATTTTAATTAATAGGTAGCTAAATTAAAAAATAGATTATGTTGAACATGTAAGGAATAATGGGCATAATGGGAAAATGGGGAAGTTTTTTTTACCACTAAACTAGATAAAGTATGGGTAGCATGAGACAAATTACAAATATAATTCAATTTTCCTCTACCTTGGAAGTGAGAAGCGAAATTTTAAATGTTATTCCATCTCTTTATTCTCCTCTCTTTTTCTATTTGTTATATGACCTCATTTAAGGAAGGGTTATTTTCCTAAACTTTATAAGTTTATTGAATTCTTATAATTTAGATCTTAGCCTCTATTATTTTGTTATGTAATAAAATATTGAGCCCTAATTGGAATAGAATGTGACTTTACATATTTCCTTTAAGTGATAAAATAATTTTAGATCTTTATTTTCTGAACTTTTATTTTATCTTGTTGTTGCAACCCCTTACATGGATTTTTTATTTCCCCTTACATTTGATTTTTCTTGTTGATTTCATTTACCTTATTTCATAATAATAATTCCATGCTCATATAGATAGGATAAGCTCTCATTTATTATTATGGTTTATCTCCATCTTATTTTTTGTGTATCCATCTAAATATTTAAATTTCTAGATTTGTATTTAAACACTTTAATTTAGGTAGATTAACACTAGTTTAGGAAATAAAACCAACTAGATTTGGAGCTTCTCTCTAAGGAGTAATCCCACATTGCGTAGAGATCCCTTATTATGGCTGATATGAAAGCAACATATATCATATAAAATAGACCATTAACAACAATATTGAAATTGACATACCTATTAATGAACCATGAGTTATGATTCCATCTTATAAGTTATATCAGCTTGTACAACTTTACTTATTAATGATTTTATAGAGTGGGGGAAAATACATGGGTTACTGATTGATGATAAAATTCCATTCAATATTTACACGTTTATTTCATTGTAAACATTGGGCATAGTTCAAATTATTTAAATAAATAATAATTATTTATTCATAGATATGATTGTGAACCTTTGGGTTATATTATATTTCCTTTTAAAATGGGTTGTAAATCTATATATACAATATTTTTTGTGATTCCTACCATGTTAAATTATAATGTTATACATGGAAATCCATGATTGCATCAGATGAAATCAAATATTTATAATCAACATATTACATTTGAGTATGAATTTGATTTAATTATGATTCGACAAGAATGAAAACTACTGATGAAAATTTTAACACTTCCCAAAGGATATTTATTTACATCCCAACATGAGTTTAAATGAGTACCCAAGAAAAAATGGAATAATGATAACGTCCATATAAAGAAACATAAAACTACACAACCATATATTAGTGCATATCCTAATAAATTTTAAATCAATGAAACATATCAATTCATCTAAGAAATTAATTTTGACAAAGATTTATTAGATACACCTCCTAATATTGACAAGTTTAATAAATGCATGACTCAACATATTATTTATTTTAATACTTCTATGCTTATTCATATTATTTGTTAGTGAGTTCATATAAGCAATTCTAGGATTTAATGTATTGATATATTTTGTTGTTAGTAATAATAATTTTTACATCATGAATTTATGAATTTTATATCACATGAATTTTTTCATAACATTAAAATATGAAACATCATTTGGAAATCAAGACATGTACACATGCAAGTAATAAAAAAAAATCAATCTATCTATTATGAATCATATCATTATAATAGTCTAAATAAATTATGAAAACTTGTCCCATCTATATAATCATCTATCTAGACCATTTATACACTTTCATACTACTAATATTTGGATTGTTGTACCTAATTTTTTCACTCATTATTGTCAATCACTCAATTGAAAATCCTTACCATTCCTTGGTTTTTTTCCATTCTCTCTTTATGGGTTTTTATCCATGTCAGGTTTGAGAGGGATATTTTTTAGGATATACATGTTTACCTACTTCAAGGTTGTATACCCCATTAGTATAATTTTATGAATTCCAACTCTTTTTGTGTGGAAATTTATTATTTTTTAATCGTTGATGTAAATTTTTCATCAGAAGTCAATGATTATGTAATTTTCATTAAATGTAATATTTTATGACAAATAAAATTAGATGCCAAATCCATCGACCATAAATTGATGCTTCCTCCCTAATATAAGTCACTAATTTAATTTTGTGTTAGTATATACGAGGATGATATAATAAAGAATTGATATTTTTTTTTGGTTTTAGAGAATATAAAAAAAATTAATTTTTTACACTTTATTCACTTAATAAAGGATGCTAATTTTAACATAATTACATTAAGGTTTACATAAAAAATTATTTATAAATATAAAAATACAATGATTTTTTCTATTTATGCTTTAAAAAACATATTAAAAATTAAGAGAAGGGAAATCAAAAAATAAATTTAATTTTTATTGATTTTTTTAATTAGATAAGTTGTTTATTCAATATGTTATATGGATCAAATCAAGCTAACATTTCATCAGATGGGTACAAAGGGTTTAGATTTTTTAATCTATATAATTGATCTAAGTTAAAAACCATGTATTAGAGGTTTTAAAATATTACAAAAAATCTATCATTTTTGGTTAAGAATGTCTTGGCATGTGAAGTGAGGTTTTTTCCACCAATACCCAGGCCTCAAATATTTTTTTGTATAAATATTTGGTATCATTTGAATTGAATTTGGTTTTAGTACTATAGATAGTATAAAACATTGATATTAATAAGATTTTTATAACATATGTTTAGATTAATAAAATATGATTCTTATTATTACACTTTACTATTTATAGAATCAACTATTGGAATTGGTTTTTTTAATTAGCTATGGGTAAAAGATGAGTGTTTTGTAGAGGGCCCACAACCAAGGAGAGGTTTTTGATAATAGGTCTTATAACTTTTATAGTGAAACTTAATATGTTTAATATTATATTATTTTTTTATTTTTTATCATAATCATAAAATATTCTCTATAGGTTTTGTGTGTTAGCTCATATCAAGAAACACATTTTACATATTGAAAAGGATAATTTTGGTGCTTTGTAGATGCTTGTGGAATCTAGATACATCCACTGTGTATCAAATTCATCTATGAAATAATTTATATTTTTGATAGTTTATATCAATGCACCTACATTTTCAAATAACTCTTATGAATTTTGGACCCTATTTTTGGTAAATTATCTAAGCATACACGTTTGAAGATTAGATGGCACAAAATATGCATAGATTTTGAAGGCAATATGTAGAGTAATAAATATATCAGAGCATACAAATATGAAATTAGTGTGTATGGATGAGTTCCAATACATGTACCTAAAAACCTAAGATTACTCAACATAATATTGACCAAGTCATCAAGTACACATATAGCCTCTCATTGATTGACATAGAACATAAAGAGTAGGGATCAGGGAGGAGGTTGCATACACTACATAGAATGAGAAAAATAGTTTTAAGACAGGTCAATAGAGTGAGTCCACTTGGATAAATATTAAGGCCTAACATCAAATTTAACCTATAAAACATGCCCAGATATAGAGAATTTTTAGGTCAAGGAAATTTGAAGTAAATTAGTTACAACGACTTTTTATAAAAATGTTTTAAACACCTTTTGAAGTGGATATTAATGTAATGTGGTTACAAGGTGGTGAATTAAATGTATAAAATACCTCATTTCCTCACTTATTATATATAGTGTTTGTATTTGTTGTTTTTATGATATTAAAATTATGAACTAGTGTTAATTAATGAATTTCTATGAACTTTTATACTAAATTATGAAATTTAATGAGAAGATGTACAAGATTTGTCAAGTGAAGGTATATTTTTTAATTATGATTATGAAACTAATTATGTGTTAGTTATAAATGGTTCATGAGCATCTACACTAAAATAAACATTTAAGTGTAATATTGTGTTTGAGCTATGTTATATAATAGTACTAGGAATGAGCCAAGTATTAGTTTTCACTCATAACGTATTGAATAGCAAGGTAATAATTATTAGACGTATCCAAAAAACTAACCCAACTATGAATTGGTACTCTTTATACCTTATATTCACATGATATTAATGAGTGTGATACATTTATGTGGTGCTATCTAAGTGTTTGAGTATGTGCATGGCATAAAATCTAAGATGTGCACAAAAACACCCAACATTTTGGCCCCATTATAAGGACATAGTTAAAAATATTTTTAATATTGTGAAAGGATATGATTAGATATGTATCACTTGAAAATATTGAGTAGTGGTTAGAAAATTTACAATGTGAATTTGTATGACATCATCCTAGCCTCAAACAACAACAACCTAATGATTGAGTCAAAGACAATTTACACAATCCATTATATGAAGATTTATTTTATGAGTTTTTATGACATGTGCACATATGTATTAATACACATGTTATAGGTATAAATATAAATTATATAAAAAAATTCCCTCAGATTGAAGAACTCATGGAGTGATTAAATCACACATATACTATTTGGACTAGAGTAGTTTACATTTGGTGGTGTGGCACCTTAAACATCTATCTACTAGAGTTTGTAATATGAACCTATTCAGAGGAAGATTAATAACAAATTTTCCTAAACCTAGAGATTCTTATACAAAACAAATTACTCCATAGATTAATAAACTCATTGTATATTATGGGATTTATAGTATAATTATGGCCATATATGTTTCTTTCATGCATGGACTACATAGATGATAGAATGCAAAGGATAGATATAGTTTTCATGTGTTGATAGGGAGATGAGAGTTTCAAATTAATATATAAAACCTAGATGAATGTGAAATCATATGGTGTAAGTATGATGAGGTTTGAAAATAGTTATTATTACTAAGGACCATATGGAGAGGGGAGATATAAGCATAGGAGATGTTGCAAAGACCTAGATAGAATGGGGATGGCATGTAGTTGGATATCATAGTAAAGGAATGCACTATAGTAAGGATGTGCATGCCCATGAGCAAGGGAAAATTTGGTATATAGATAATATTGTATCTCTAGTAGTATAAATAACAATGTATTAAAGTAAGCACACACCAAGGTTTACATGAAGCACAATCTCATGTGATTCTTGATGAAATAATACTATGTAGAGATTATGTTAATTTATATTAACTTTGAGATTTCAAGAGATAATATGTTGAAAAACATATTATAGAAAAATATCATACCTTATAATCCTTCAGGACCTGATTTTAAAAAAATAATATAAAAAAGATCTTAACTATATTGGGAATGCTACCAACATATTTTTATAATCCAACCCCATAGATTATTAACACATTAGGATGAATGATGGCTATTACAGCCATAATAGGAAATTGAGGTGACAATATAGCCATGGTAAAACCTAATAATAGGATTAGAGGAGAGGCATCAACACTAGGAAGGAAAGTGGTTAGTACAAGTGGAAATGCATAATCTATCCAAATTTTGATCTCCCAAGAAATGTCTATTGCACTAGTCACACCAATAAAACAATCAATATTTCTCCAATAAGTCATCTATAAGATGTTTTTGAGATTACCATAGTACATAGAACTATTAAATGCCATAGATAATGTACATGAGTGTGAGATAATATATAATTCCAATGGTTTTACTGTAAAAGAATGAATGTGAACAAATTTTATACCACATTATTTTATTATGTACATACTTGGTATCACAATTATGACTTGAATTAGGGTATTGTAGAATATGAATAATTGAAGGTAACATTCTTTAAATAATTTGATATTATCAAATTTGAATGATAATATAATAATATAAAGGAAAAAAACAAGGAGTTGATTGAGATCATCTGTGCTTATGACACAAGATTCAAAACCTTGATCTTAAAATTTTCATTTAAAATTCATCTAGTACATGTTTAATATGGGAGGACTATTATTTCCTTACAAGCACACATTTTTAATGAAGAATTTCTTAGACCTACATGAGGAATTATAATTTATGCTAAGAGTAGAGGCTATTGGAAGAATGAACATAGGTATCAAACCCATTATATAGGAATAGATTACTTTGATGAACTCATAATTTAAAAAAATTTATGCCAATAGAGCACTATAACATGTAGTGGATTATGGTGTAATGAATATGATGTAGAGGGACACAATAATACAAATTATCCTAGGTGTAATTTTAAATCAATCATTACAAAATGTGATATTTTAAATGATAGAAATTATGTGCATTATTCTCTCCTACTATAGAAAATGGCATAGACAAATATCACATTATATTGAAATATATATGAGGCCTCCACTCATGACATTGATGATTATTAGGTGATCAACAAGATCCATGAGGTACAGAGTGGGGAGTTTGGTATAAAATAACTAGGAATTTAACCCATGCCCAATGGTAATATCATGTATATCACCCCTACCATGGAATAAGTGGTAGGTAATTTGGGTGGGCAATTTCCCCATAACACATGTTATGAGTGTGGTTCCCTAGACCACTATCATAAATACTACCCAAAAATTCCCACATGTGGGTATTATCACAAAGAACACTATCTATAAGAGTGCTTAGATATATATGAAAATTGAATATAGAAGGATAATTCATATAATGAGACTATGATGATCTATATTATGCAACATATAGACCAATAGGTACCAAAATACAACAAACTAAGGTGCTAAAAATAAATTTCATGACATAAAGTGATAAAACCCCCAATTTAAAAGGTTTGACTGATATATGAACCTAGAATATATGATAAATTCCCTTATGAAACATTACACCAATGATTATCCTAATTCCTCACACCAAAATTAAATGTTTTAATAAGAGATGGATGTTATAAAAAACTTGTATAACATGCTTCAACATTCTTGTGATTTGGAAGTAAAGGCTAGATAAATGCTCTAGTAGAATCCTTGTGAAGTTGATGATGGAAATTATTTTTTTGAAATTTTATATCTATTATTTTTATAATGGGTATCCCCATGATTAACCATTACTTGATGCATAAATAAATATGGATGACTTAAGGTCTCACATTGTGCCTAGTAATATAGTGTGAAGTCAAGAATGAAATTCTAATTGACACAAAATTTGAGATCAACATTATCACTCATGAATATTTGACCTAGTTGGGAGTTACTAATTTGAGGCCCTCACCTCATGTGTTATTTATGCCAAAAAAAATTGTGCATAGCCATTGGTAATACTCAATAAAGTTTGTGTTGATATCATGGGGGTAAATTTTGTTGCAATGTTTCAATTCATTAAGTTACCCAAGGATTCAAATTATCCATTGCTTCTTGGTAGGCCATGGTTTTATTTAAATTATATATGTGTGTGTGTGTGTGTGTGTGTGTGTGTGTGTGTGTGTGTGGTTAAATAAGTGCCACATGAATATTGAAAATAGAGACCAATGTGTAGGTATCCCCCTTGATAATAACCATGTCCTATCTTATGTTGAAACTATTGATATATAAGAAGAGATAAATAAAATACATAGTATAAATACACAAGTCACATAATATTATTTTTGATGATGGAGTGTCGATTTTGGGTGTCCAACACTACTAGTGTTTATTGTGATTGATGGATGTAGGAATATTATTAAGTGATAAGGTAATAATGTGTAATTGTGAGTTAAAATAAAATAACATCCATGGTTCATACATAAGGGATGTTATTATCAATTCCACTTTTAATCTAGGAACTAAGGTTTGTATTCTACACACAACATCATAAATGAAGAGGGTGTAACACCTCAATACAAGAAAAATTGATGCTTTACTAAAGGATGTTAATAAATTTGTGTAATATATGGAATAATTTAATAAAAATGAGGAAGAGTGGCTATGAACTTTAATCCACACCTTGAGTATTTTCATGCATTTATGGGTTATGTGTAAGCCAATCCTACCAACATAGTTGATGTCAAAGAATCTTATGACTTTTATTTTATTACATCAATATTATGTGTGAAATACTTATTTATGGA
The DNA here is from genome assembly GCA_037957365.1 of Torreya grandis. NCBI lineage: Eukaryota > Viridiplantae > Streptophyta > Pinopsida > Cupressales > Taxaceae > Torreya > Torreya grandis. The sequence goes on along the minus strand of JARHVA010007684.1, from coordinate 511,209 downwards.
ATAAATTATTCCATGTAAATACATATCCATAGTTGCAAGGTGGCATGGGCTAGGATCTTAAACCAACTTCCTAAAAGGTTATGGGTTTATGATTTTTGTAGGTCACTAAAGATCTAGGATTGTGTATGTTATATTGTTTATAATACATAATAGGAAACTACTAATTAGAGGAGGCCAAATTTTATTTTTTTCATACCTTCTCATTTTATTTTCCTGGGCCTATGTTTTATCAACCTTTTATTTAGTTGCATCAAATGGTCTTTTATGATGAAGCCATCATGGAGGAGAGAGTAAAATAAATTCATAGTGAGAAGGGCATAAAATTATAAAATATGTTTGAAGAGTAAAAAAAATATGATTTGTGGATATATTTTAATTGGTGATACAAGTGTGAAAATAAAATGTAGTGTCCAAGGTGGGTGAAACACCACCCTAATATGCCATAGACCACCTAAAGTTATTATATTCATATAAACAATGAAAGATTATAGAATCACAAGGACACCATCATAAATATTACTATTATCCCCTTTAAATAATAAATTCCAATATAAGAACATAATAAGAACCAATTATTTCCATTATGGGTGATTATTAGTTGAATGAAGAGATGGAAAAAATAATTGAGTTCTTGAATTAGTATCAAAACATTTTTTTTATTGTAGTTAAAATTAAATGAAGTGGGTGAATCCATTTTTAGTAAAAATGATAATATAACTTGTTGATGGTGGAAAACCTATGATTAAGATTCCTTACATTAATATACATGTGAAAGTAAATAAAGAGATAGACAATATGTTGGTTGTTGGAGTCACCTATTCAATTAAAGAGTATAAGTGGATAATTCCCATGGTAATAATCATAAATAAGGATGCACACATCTAGATATGTATTTATTTTTAGTTGATCAATGTCACATATGTCATTTACATGTTTCCAACTACATTCACCTAAGAGATTCTGGAAAGAGTGGTGGGTTGTGAAATATATAATTTCATTAATGGGTTTTTTGAGTATCATCAAGTTTATATTGAAGATGAGGATAATATAAAGATAATGTTCACTAAGAAATGGGGATCCCTTGAATTTAATGGCATGCCTTATAGGATGATTAATGCACTAGTCATGTTCATAAACATCACTATCATTACATTCATATACTTCATTCATCATTTCCTCCAATTATACCTTGATGACTAGATGGTACATGGGTTGGTAAATGACCATCACCCCAACCTATTCATGATATTTTAGTATTTATAGTAGTTGAAAATATCCTTGAATTTGAATATGTGTCTTTGTGACACCCTTCAAAAACTTACTTAATTTTTTTATTTTTAAAGACATTATTCTCATAGATATTTCTAAGGTAGCCATTATTTTGAAATTGGAAGTGTCAAACACATAAAGGAATGTCCACATGTGTTTAAGACACATGGGATATTATCCCAAGTTCATTATGAACTATTCAAAATTTTTATCATCATATAAGGAATTTTTGGATAAGGTTGATCCAATTTTGTGGATAAAGAAGTAACAAGTGGAATTTGACACCCAAAATTAGAAACTCACAAGTTTTTCAATCTTTCAATTATTAGATTATAAGACTACATTCCACATCCATGTTGATGAATAAAGAATGGATATTTATGTCATTATATAATAACCATTGGAGGATAAGGTTTATCACCCTATTTATTTTTACAGATGGAAGCTTACCTTGGCTAAATAAAACTACACAACAAAAAAGTGTGATTAACTCAAAATGGTTTTATGTTAGTCAAAAGTTTCTTTAGAACCTACTTTCCACACTATTCATGTTCCTTAGAGACTATGAAGATCTAAATTATCTTATGAATAATCATGTTTTATATATAATGCTTTGTATTTGGATCATAATTTTCCAAGAGTTTAAATTTTAGGTGTGGTGATATGGTTAACAAATAAGTTAGACTTGATCATTTATCTCAAATCACCTTAGGTGAGGATTTGAAAAACTTATAATATGACATGCCAATTGTAAAATTATATAAATATATCAATTTATATAATATCTATTTGAAATGCCCTCTTTTATTACATCAAGCATTACCCCTAATTATTTTATGTCAATGGATAAAATAAACCAGAATTTTTTACCACTTTTTATCAAGTTGTTAGTGGGGAATCATAGAAGATGGGATATAATGAATTTATGCATAGGTGTGTGATGAATCATGAAAAATAAAAACATTTTTGTGAAGAGCATGAAGGGGTAGCAGGTAGAGACTGTTCATAAGAGGATACATTGTGGAATTTTTTTTTTATTTGGTCTATGTTGGCCAAAATTGTTCAAAGATTCCAAAAATTATTCATGGAAATATGGTTTGTGTTATAAAATTTTTAAGTCCAAAACCAAGATGAAATGTCTTTAGTTTTTAACATTGCTCATGAAATTTTGAGAAGTGGGTGGTATATTTTGTTAGACCCATCTTCCCAATTATTTGTAAGACATGAAAAAATTATGTCATTATGGCCATATAATGTTTGAAAATATGGGTGTAAGTAGCACTAATTAAAAATTGTGTTACAACCACATTGATGTGCTTTATTTGGGAAAATAACATTAATATGTATGGGTTTCCTTTATGTTTAACTAGTGACTAGGGAACACATTTTTGGAATGAGATGGTATACATATATTTTTCATAAATTATAGTATCATACAATAAATACACACCATACAACCCTCAAGAGAATGGAACTATTGAAGTTTTTTATAAGAATCTTAGTCAAACATTAAAAAACATATGTGATGTTCAGTATAAGGATATGGATGACCAAGTATTTATAGTATTATGAGCATAAAATATCACTTATAAGATCATATATAAGGTTACACCCTTTTATTTTGTGTTTGGAAAGGAAGGAGTACTACCAATGGAAGTTTGGGTTTGTTTCTTGTGTATTACATGCATTGGACGAATTGATGACAAAGAGTCACTAAATACACATTTTGAGGACCTTATGAAGTTGGATGAGAGGTACATCATGATCATTAGAGTGAAGCATAAAAAATTTTGGGAAGAAGGCCTATCATGATAAACATAGTAAAGGGAAAACTTTCACAAGTGAAAACATGTTCTGTTATATGATTTCAATTATGCAAAGCATCTAATTAAAATGTATATTCATTGGATGGGGCCTTACATAATTATTGATATTATATAGAATATCACATGAAATATGTGTACATTATATGGTCAAATGTTCCCTATGAATTTTAATTGGGGTATTCTCAAGCCTTATCATAGGTAATTTTCAAATGGGCCCCTAAAAATTAAGGCATATTCCACAGTGTTTTACTTTCATGTTTCTAGGTTTCTTTTGGAGTAGTTTATTTTTGATTTATATAAATAAGTCAAAATTTTTGTTTTGAACCATTAGATAATTAATAAAAGTGAATAACAATATAATCCTATTCAAATGAGTTGAGTGAAGAATTTTTTTGATACAATTAATCTATATGTCTATTTTTTTTGGGAAGGTTTTGTCATGACATTTTGGTTGTGAAAGCTTATATCTCTCAAATTTGGATTTCAAGGCTATATGTTAAGATTTTCAGTATTTTTAAAGTACTATTTTTTGTAAATTTGATGTAAATTTTTGTCTCAAATAAGAATGACACTTAATAATATTAAATTTTACATAATTTAATCTCAAATCATGTTCTTTATTATAAGTTTGATTGAGAAATACAAAGGTACTACTAGTGCCTACACACGTAAATGAAAGAAAAAAGATCTCTGCAATATTATATAGGCAGACACAATGGATAAGGAAATTGACTAATTGGAGGATCTAGTTCATAATTAGTGTTTAATAGGTTTAATGAAGGCTCAAAAAACAATTAAAGGATAAAAAATGGTAGATGCATAAAATAATTTGACCAATTATCTAGATATGTAAGGTTTATAAGGAAAGGGAGCATCAAGGAAATAAGATACATATTTAACTTAGGAGTGTAGGTAAATTATAAAATGAATAAATTTAACCTATATGGATTCATGTAAGTTATGAAATCACCATGATTAAATGAGAATGTATAGAAGTGAGAGTAATGACTATCTAACAATACAATTTGCATCATTAGGAAAATTTTAACATCAAGAGGAATTATAAATTTCCATCCATAAGTCATTTTCATCACTTATCACTATTAAAAATATTTGGAGATGAATATAATAGATAAAACATAGTGCATTAGAGAAAGTGAATTCACATTAAGTTTTCAAAATTTTGAGGTTTTTGAGATTTTTTTTTGAAACCACAAAGGATTGTGAAGCATTTACAAGCAAAATTTGAGTAGAGGGATAAAAAATAATGAATAATAAAAAATATTTGAGGTCTTATAGTATGGTAATTACCATTAATTCATAATTAAGATCAAGGTTGAGTTAAAATTTTAGGATTATGGCCAAAGGATTCAATAGAAATAAAAAATTAGGGCCTTCAATAAAATTGATATCCCAAGGGTGTGTCAAAGTAGCTTCCATACAATAATGCTAATAAATAATAACATAAATGATATTAATTTGTAGGTATTAAGTGCAAGGAAATTTTATATCCATCATGAGTTGATGTAACCTTCCTCAAGAAAGTGTAGTTTGCATAAATGCAATATTGTGAGGCTTATTTTTGCATAGAATATTTAGAATTAAAGGAATAAATGAAAGGTGTAAGACTATAAATATTTATAAAGGGTGAATGAAACTAATTTGATTAAGGATTATATATTTATTAGTTTAAGGTTAGATATAAATTTAATTCTATAGTCTGATGTGCACATGAAAATATCATTGTATAAAATTGGTGTGCCATAAATTTTTGATCTACTTTATTTTAGAAAACCATAAAGGTTGATGAGATTTATATTTTTGAAAGTTCATGAAGATATATTATATTTTTTTAGGCATCATTTTAATTTATCATTGAATCCCATAAGTATATACACAAGATTACCATGCTTAGATTAATATATTAAGTTAGTTCTAGATAATAATCAGGAAATGGAGAGCATTGATATGTTTATAAAATAAAAGAAGGATAAGTAAAATTTTCTCATTGATAACATTTTTTATTAGGATAAAAGTGTGGAAACATGCATATTAATCTCTAAGCTATGTATATCTATTATATGGGATAATGTCATAAAAATCTCTACATTGCACACCAGATGGTTGTAGATGATGTGCAATTTGACATTTTAAAATATATTTATGATGAGATAGTAGAAAGAAAAAAATGGGATAATAATACCATCTACACATTTATATGGGGAACCATTATAATTATTTAGGGTATTTATAACATCAACATTCTTGGTGGTTATGGTGAAGGTATTTGGGTACACCAATTATGGGATAAATTTATTACAAAAAATTATCAAAACTATCTCTACATTGGTGTGAATAGTAAGAACTACAAAATAAAAATGGATAGGTGGGACAAAAACGTGATTTTTTCATTTTAAAACAAGTGGAACATCCCAATAATGTCTTTTTAACACTCCAAATTTCACCATTAGAGGAGGTTTTTCAAGCCTGTCTCCAAGTTTGGGATAACATGGGATTAGCCCAAGGTTGAGGGTGACCTACGACTGGGATAAATCTCTATTTTAAGGGCTATCTCCCTTGATATATATATTTAACCTCATCATCTATACTAATAAATTTTTGGGATGAAAAGTTAGAGAAAAACATGAAATAAACCTAACCTAATGAAATAATGCACCATAATAACTAGATCCTCCACTTGCTTACCATGCATTTATAGAATGAATCAAGGTTGATTAGACCACTCAACTTCAATTGAATTTACATTCACATTAGTATTTCAACATAGAGTTCTTAAGGTATGTATCAACTAGGATAGATATCCCAAAGGTGAAATAAATCAACACTAATGGCATGTATTCATCACATAACTTGCCATGACACTTCATGTGACCTACAAAGAGTTATTATTCCTACAAAGAGGTAAGAGTGAGAGAATAAATGAAAGGGAGTCATAATGCTACCACTATCACTCATGAACCATAAAAATTATACACCAATAAAAATCATAAATAAGTATGAATCATCTTATCATTCATTCATAGTTAGAAAATAAGTATGTAGTAGGACAGGGCTTCACCATACTCCACCAAGGATTACATTCTAAGCCAAAAGAGGTATATTTTATAGAGTAAGAGAGGATAAGAGAAGAGTTATTTTAGAGATATTTAAAGGCACATTTCATAGATTATGAGGTAGTTATTATAAGGAAACAAGAGTGTAAATAGTCTTAGTAACTCTTTAATGTGCATCACTCCATCCATTATAGCCCCAAAGAGAGTGGCATAGAATAAACCTCACTGTATTTGAATGCTTTAGTGGATCATTAAATCCTTTTGAATCTATATTATTGATTGATTAGGGATGAAAAGTGGATTTATTTTTAAAAATTATCTCTTTGATTGTAGTTACAAGGAAGAAATATGGTGTAAATGCACCTCTATAGAGAATTTAACATCTCACCCTTCTCCTTGCATGTTGACTAGGCTTGGAAACTATCCATCTTCCATTATGAACATGAGATTTTGAACTTGATCACATTTATAAATATATTACATAACTTTCATGACCTATTTTAACTCATCTAACAACCCCTCTATGCCTAAAATCATCTTCCCTTGTTGGCCAAATAGGCCTACTAGGCAACTAGGCCTAGTAACTTGATATTAGCTTCTTAGATGACCATGGGGGGTTGAATAGGAAATTAAAGATGGATGTGTGGACTTATTTTAGGTCTAAAGCATCATATCACACCATGAATTAATCTTTTCACACATTGCACACATGTAACTTTATCTATCTATGTGACAAGGTCATTTTTCATTAGTTCTTCTAGATTGGCCTTTTTTACTGACTTGTAAAAGCATTTTCAGGAGTACCTGAGAGAATTTTATGGCTTGATAATATCTCATATCACCCTCTTAAATTTCATATAACTCTTAAACTTTCTTAGAACCTTGTTTCCACCCTAAAACACCCTATAAAAGTATAATTTTTGATGAATTTGTATAATATTCCATACAATCAATAGTATGGATGGGACCTAATCAGAGTGGAAAATGAGTTATAATATTTTTTAGGACCAATTCAAGGAATTTTTGTGCATGTATCTCATATTTTCCTCTATAAGGTTATTTTGACTAATTTTGGTAAGTTGAGAAATGTTTGAACTCTTAACGATTGCTCATAACCATGAAGGATTTAAATACAAAACATATGCTAATAAATTTGAGTACACAACCCCCCAAACCTTCCTTTGATACTGAGGATCCCATGCACCTACTCTATATAGTTGTGACATGAAGAAAGTTTCTCTCAAGTTGAAAAAATTTCATTCTATGGGGTTGATGAAGAGAAACAAGGTGAAGAGGATAAAAATGCAATTAGTTTGACCCCTAATGCCTCCTTAAGGTCTTTGAAACCCATATAAACATACTACCATGGATTTTTTTACTTGTTCACTCCTCTAAATTCTTACAGACTTCCCATTCCTCTACCTAGGGTTTTTAGGCATTGGTATCCTTTAGGAAAAAAGTCAAATAATCCATTTCTAATCTTGCTCATGAAATTATCTATCTAGACCATCATCTCTACCCCTCTTCTCTCTTAATTCTAAATTAACCATCACTATCTAGTATAGATTCTTGAAACAATTAGTGATGAATATCTAAATAGCCTCTTTTACCTCTATAACATAATGAATTTATGTCTTAGGTAACATGTTTTCAATATATAACCATATTATTTAAGGCCTAGCTTTCTCAACTCTACCAACAACACTTATCTACATAGTCACATACTAAGGTTTGTGTGTCTTGGCCAACCAACCTAGACAAGGTAGGTCCCTTACTTAATCACACCATTAGGGACACTAAGGAAGATAAATAATATATAAAGAGGATGACATTAACCTTTTATGCTATTCCATATTCATCAATTATTCATTCTAATTGGTTAAGCAAATTTGAATGCAATTAGTCCATTGTTCATGCATGAGTGAACCTGTTTGTCCATATTTTCAAGTTATTTTTCTTCTCAAGACCATGACTTTTATACCCTACCTCCTTATCTGAGTTAAATCTTCCATATGAATTTGACATATTATGTTCAATTTTGGATATATACTATCAACATGCCTATAGGTAGATAGATTATATGTTTTGACTATTAAGAGGGCCTCTAAGTAAGTCATTGAATGAAAAGAGTGATTCCATACTTGTTTAAGGCCCAATGGATTTCATTGAATCCAAGTCATAATCCTTTATGATAGCCATATATACCATGTGTTACCCTTATTTTAATTTTTATTCTCAACTAAATATTATATTTTTGAAACCCTTGAAGGCTATTTTGAGCTGGCCACCTGTAGGTGGTCATAACTTTTGGATAACATACATGCTTATATAGACTTTTAATATCATAGTTTCAATAGATCTTAATAGTACTATGCAATATTTAAACCTTTTTTTCATGCCTTGGGATTAGATAGAGAGGATCAAACCTATAGGTGATGGCCATATTACTTTATGGAGTTTTGTGTTTAGAAACTTAGACCTATTGAAGGTGAAATAACTTGATGAACCATCACACAACATATACTTTCTAAGAAAAGCCACAAGGACTATTGAATAATTTTTAAGACCACCTAAAGGGAACCTAGACATAATTTTTCAAATAATCATTAGGGTAAGACATTTGTATTCCATCAATCAGACATATCGAGTGAGAACTAGAAACCTAGGATTATATGGAAACCTTAATTTCTACTAATAAACCTTAACTTTTGCTAAATAGGTTTATGAAGGTGTTGGAGGGATAGTTCATGGTTTCATACTTGTGAAGGATATTACTAGGTATGATCATCCTAAAATAAGTACTTTTACATATGAATACAAAAATCCTTTGTTGCCTTGATGGTGTCTTGATGACATTCAATAGCCACCATCATGAAATGTTTTGTTCTTACTTGCAATGAAGCTTAAATATGAAGGTAGTCTCATTTGAAGGAAAGATCTTATGGTAGTTTAAGGTACATATAAACACTCAAATTTAGATAATAAGGTAATATGATCTTATTAAATCCATGAAACTATCATTAGACCATTAATCTATTATCCATATTTTCAAATGTATGTATTGGAGGCTCTTCCTTATCAAGGAAACATTGTCTATATTTTGTAACTTGAGGTAACTTAGATATTTCTTGCTCTCATAGGCTCACATGTGTGAAGTGGGTCTTTAAATTTTTTATAATGTTTTTAAAATGCCTTAGAATCCCCCTAAATTTCCATTCCTCTATCATCATGCTCAAAAAGGGAGAAAATAGAGTAAATAAGTAGCCTACTTGGATGGAGAAGAAATTGTGAGCCCTTCCCCTTATTAGTGATTATTCATAAAGGAGGGGAAATATATTTGATAAAATATTCCATAATATGTAATATATATAGACTCCCCTCCTCTACCCAAAATCTTAGACCCTCATCTTTTCTTTCCTATCTGTACCATTCACAAACCTAAAAGGCTATATAAATCTAACAAAGAGATAGATGGAGGAAACATGTCATTTTTCTCTTGTTTTAACTTGAAAATTCCTCAAAATTATGTCTATAGGCCTAGGAGACATAAATGAATCCATACACATTTCTAAATAGATCTTGATCTGACACACCTTTATAGACTAGCAAAAAACCCCCTCTTTTTGCCATAGAAACTACTTGTTCTACTGTAAGTTGATTGAGATGGTATGTCAGATGTCTATAAATATTTTTAAATTTTTTTATGGACCTTTAATTATTCTTTCATCTCTACCTTATACTGTAAACTTTTCCTTTTCTCATAAAACCTTGTTTTGGACATTATAAGTGACCAACAAATAAATCAAAGTAGGATGCAACCTTTGACATCACTATGTCCACCTCATCTATTGTGTTTTTATGGGATATGGGGCCAAAATATTATCTTTACATATATTAGGTGACCCAATTTGAATACCTATACCTCTTGACACTCTTTATCAACTTGTAACATTGGTAAAAAGGTGACTAGACAAGATAAGGTGACAACTATATTTACCTTAATATTGTCAAAATAACCTTAAACCATGATAATAAGGGTTACATGACCAATTTTAAGAACATCCAAAAGCCAAGATGACCAAAAACAAGGATAAGGTACTTATGATAATCCAAGTTTCAATTTTAGGGTGTTAATATGTTGACCTAGAGGGTCAAAATTAGTCAACATCACTAGTGATTTCTAGGGGTTGACCAACCTGTTGGTCAAGAGAATGATCTATCTTAAGATAGCATGACCTAAAGTGACTACTTTATTGAACTGATAAATAAAATAGTACCTTATGAAACCCTCTAGGATTACAACAACAACCTCAAAAGGAAAAAATACCAAGAGAAAACAACACTAAACAACTAAGAAATCAATAAGATAAGACACTTTTATTGAAAACACTTATTAGAAACCAGGAAAACAAGAAGACAAATAGTTATGTACAACTAACCTAAATAAGCCTTTTTTCATCTTGGGTCAAAGAATAAATTAATTAAATAATTCACTCCATGGGATGAATAATGGCATGTGGTAATCAAATCCTTAGACCTTGGCCTCATTGTCTTCCTTTTCTCCTTGAATGTCACTCTTATCATCATATCCTCAAGTAAGGTGATAGCTAAAAACTACTCTCTAATGAAGATATACTCTTATTGTGCTTCAACATTCACCTCAAACCACTATCTAACCTTGGTGAGGTAGGAGTTACCCAAGTTGGTTACTCCTTGGTTGATGGAGGAAATAACCTCAATATTTATCTAAATTGGACTTTCAAGGACAATATTTTTTTATTCTTGGAAGGTATCATCTTAATCATGATTTTATGGATTTGAAAATGAATCTCTTCAATCTGATCCTTGTAATTCTCCTCAATAAATTTACCTTATTATTATTGGAGAAGTTTTTTACCAAGCTCTTTAGGTTCTTTGACCATGTTCAAGTAGGACTACCTCATGTAATTATGACTATGGATTTTCCCTTAAAACTCAATAGGGATATATTCTATAGTGTTCCCCTTAGGGCACTTATTGAGCTCTTCACCATGTTTATTGGCCAATTTGACAATGTTATCATTCTATTGTGGAGGTGGATATGTGTAATATAGACTTAAGAAAAAGGTCTCTAGGTATTCCCAAAAGTTTATTTCATCATGATTAATCAAAAATACATATACCCCACTATCACTCTTATTATCTCCTTGTGGGGAAAAATACTAATTAGGTGCATCTAATTTTCCAAAAAGATCATGATAGGGTTGATGTACTATTGGAACTTGATCCTTCTTATCATTTGAAATTCTCTTAGTTTCTACCATGATGGGTTCATGAGGGATGATATCATGACTATCTCCTAGAGGAGAAGTTGCTTGTGTCTCATCTACCTCAAGATCATACCATTGTGACTGGTCCTCATCACCAAACATCTCATTATGCTCAAAATTTGATCTAATAGAGTTAATAAGGGTACCATCCTCATCATAGGTTCTTAGAGTGTTGGTGTAACCCCACCTTGTTTACACCTTATTTTATCTTTTTACTCAAGGCTAAGATATTAGTTGAGTCACCAATGTTATTATTGGTGACTATCTTTTATAGACTATAAAATCCATCTTTAAATTAAATAGTCCTCTTTTCATGATCTAATATCTTGGAGGTATCCCATAAATTTTAATACATCTTAACAGACCTATCAAGATCCATCATTCTTGGTTTGAATTCTCAAAACTCTCATCTTACCTGTTTGCTTGTAGACCTCCCCTTGTAACCCTATTTCATCTATATATTGACCATAAATTTATGTAGATTATCTCAATCATGAATGTACATTTATGAATACCCATTAATCCCTTTATAACATACCTAAGAATCACCTAAGGTTCCTTTGTATGGATTAACACTTCCTTCTTTAGCCTCTACTCTAATTAGCCTTCCTTTCATGCAAACCTCCTTGTCTTGATCACTATATGGACTTCCAAGCCAAATAAATCACCTTTTTATATGACCATTACCTCATTATAGGTGAATAAAATGTTTCTTATTGCACTTATTTGGAGAAAACCACTTTTCCTATATTAGCCTACTCCCTTCACCTTGCATGCACCTCGAATTCACTTTGTAATTAAAATTTTCCATACTTATCCATAATTCATAGGTTTTAAACAAATTCAAATATTTTATTAACATTTTAAATGGTATGATTACAATTTTTTAGGCATTTATATGGGTTAAAACTCTTTCTATCCCCTAAACCCTAGTTTAGGGATTTCCAAAGGCCTACACATGCTAAGAGCACAAATAATGGAGATAGGAGTGTTTTAAGTTATTTAAAGGGTCCTAAAAATTTTATTACAGTCTTAAAAGGTACCCTACACCTTCTTCAATCATTATCCAAATCATATCAACCTCCTATGAATTCCAAGCAAGAAATCTTGGTTGCCTTTAATTATATATGCATGAAAGTCAATAGGGTATAAGGTTTTCATTAATACTTTATTATAATAAGTGTTAAGAGATACAAAAATTCTTTCCTTTATTAAATAATATACTTATATACCAAAAAATTGGCTCTTAGTCCATTCACTAAACAAAATACACAAATTCCTTAAAGTTGTTTGTGTATAATCCTCTATAAGTTGAGAGTTAATAATTATCTTGAAAACATTTTAGAAGGTTTAAAATGATATATTTTAGTGTTTGGGGTATATATACAGTTTTTTCATCTTTACCATGCATTAAATTTGCCAATTTTAAGCATTTTTTTCACTCCAAACAAGAGCGTTTAGCTTGTGTTTCTTGACAATGAACATGGTTCCTAGAGTTTCCTTCACCTTTTATTTTATCAAGAGAATTTCAACATGATTTTAATCTTTTTAATCATCTAAAAACATTACTCACTCATGTATTCATAAAAAAAATAGTCTAATCTATTCATTTGTTCTCAAAACACATAATTTCTATACACCTACCTATACCCTGTCACTTATAGGCCTGAGAATAGGGTTTTGTGGATCTTAAGGTATTTAAGGGTCTCTATGTCTTTCTTTCTAAACATATAGACTCTCAATGGACTCACAATTTTTTTTGTATTTTTATTACAATTACATGTATACAATATTATGTGGTTCTAAACTCAAACAGTGAACTATGTGTTCATGTTCAAACACTCTCATATACCATGTTCTTTTATTCCATAACTTTTCATCCATTCTATACTTATTTATCACAATACTAAATATCTCTAGTGTTCTCAAAACAAGGTTAAAGGAATATTCACGTGTAATTCATGCCATAAAATTATCATTCCATACCTATGTTTTATAGAGATCCATATACATGCATGCACAAGCTTGTCACTATTGAAACCAAAATACTACCAAGGGAAAACTCTTGTTTGTATAACCATTATAGTCTATATTTATCCGTATTAATCAAGAAATATTACTTAAAATACAATACATAAACTATGATCAATGTTTTTTACTCAAAAATCAATGCCTTTACAAAGCCTTATTTGCTCTTTCATACCTTCTTTCTTCACATCTATAGCCTCCACCTTCCTTTTGATCCCTTACGTCCTTATAATCATTATTCTTTCTCTCCTTGAATGAGATATATTCTCATTATTTCCTTCTACATACTCCTCTCCTCTTTCTTTCATTACATTTATTACTCTTTGAAAGAGTCTCCTACACCAACTTCAGCTTTGAAACAAGAAAGGAGGATTTTTCTAAACTAATATCTAAGTTGAGAGATAATCTCAACTAATATCTTATGGTTGAAATATTTCAATCATCTCCTCCTCTTTTACTCAACAAACTCCCAACGTGGGGATTCCTTTCAACCAACTTTCACCCCTTTCACTCTTTTTACTTTTACATTTAATATTTATAGTTATTCCTCCTTAACAACATTTTGGAGGGAAAAGACAACAATATGAATTCAAATACAAAACTAAGACATGAATTGAGTTTTGTATGCTTGATAATTTCCAACTTTGACCATGTCTTCATGTATCCATTTTATATGTTTTTGATATGCTCCTACATCAAGTGTTCTCCTCAATATGTTCTTAGAAACCACTTGTAGCTGTAACATAGTCAGGATCTTAAAATACTATCACCTCATCAATGTTATTCATCAAATTCCTTCTCATATCTATAATATCCAATTATACCTTTAGTGCAATTGGAATTTATTCATAGTAGGAGAGGATGGGATGGAAAGAATATTCATGAGCTTGCTTGATATCTGATAAAGTATCCTTCCAATTTTGAGCCCTAAGAGCATAAATTTGATCATGATATTCTTGAAGAGATGGAAAAAGGCAATCAGTTGAAGACACTATATTCTCCCTTTCCCACTCCTCAATTATTTTTCCATGCCTAGGCATATCTTGGTTCTCATTAATGACTATATTATGAAGGGATGATGGATAAATTGAGACATTTTAAATATTTCTTGAGATATCCTTGATATGCTCATCTTAATTTTGATGTTTCTTATCTACTCTCCAAACCATAAACTATCCTTCAAAAAAGGATATGATGGGAGGGAAATAATGAATAGTGGGTGGAAAAGGAACTAAGGTTCTATGGGATGTTCTTGAGTGAGTTTAGGGGGTGAAGGGGAACTCTTCCAACTTGGGATATTTATAGGATTGGGGATCATAACTTCCTTCTCTCTTTGCACTCTTAGACATCAAGGCTAACTTGAGATTGGGGAAGAGCTGAGGGGTATTAAAAAATTAGGAAGCTCCTTGCCATGACTTTTGCAACCCTCCTCTCTTCCTGGTTTGGGTTTGGCATGGGAGTAGTAGTCCAAGGATATTAGTATGGGGTAGTAGGAGGTGAAAACTCATAAGATTGGTTGCATGGAGATGTTTGTTGTTTTAATGCTAGTATTTAATTGGTAATAATTTGATTCATACTCTTAAAATCCTCTAACTCATTAGAGAAATTATGTGTATCTTGAAAGAGTGGTTGGGAAAGGAAGGGGGAATAATACTCCTGGTATGAAGGCTATGAAGGGGGTCAGTGTGAACTACCATACTATTGAAAGGGTTAATTATAGGGTTGATGTGGCTCATAATAAGGCTATTATAGGTCATGATAGGGGTGACATGGAGGTTTAGAGTAGAAATTTGATTTACATGCAACCATTATACATCATGAGAAAACTAAAAACAAGGTAAATTATCAACAAGGTGTTCTTACCATGAAAAGCAGACCTTTTAATGATCTTCGACATGAGATGTTGACTATAAATCTACCACTTGAGTGCTTGATCTTCCTAAGATCACCAAAATGTTACAAGTGAATGCTCTAATTTGATTGAATATTGGTCCCAATGGGC
Source organism: Torreya grandis (assembly GCA_037957365.1). Classification (NCBI taxonomy): domain Eukaryota; kingdom Viridiplantae; phylum Streptophyta; class Pinopsida; order Cupressales; family Taxaceae; genus Torreya; species Torreya grandis. The sequence goes on along the minus strand of JARHVA010007684.1, from coordinate 495,701 downwards.
ATGCCAAAATTGTTAACATTATAAAATACACCTTAGGAAGATGTTTTTCAAGCCTACCTCTAAGTTTTTAGTAACATGGGATTAACCTAAGGTTATGGGTGACCTATGGATAGGCTAAACCTATAATTTAAGGGCTAGCACCATTGACATATATGTTTAGGCTCATCACCTATACTACGAACTTGATGGGGTGAAAAGGGAGAGATAAATATGAAACAAACCTAACCTAACAAGGTGATGCAATATAATAATCACATACTCCACTTGTTTACCATGTACTTATATAATGAATCAAGAATGATCAAACCACTCAACTTACATTGATGTTCCCTTCACATCAGTATTTCAACATAGAGTTATTAAGAGATGTATGAACTATGATAAATATTAAAAAGGTGAACTAAATAAACACTAATGTCATGCATATATATTCATCTTTGATTAATCACATAACATACCATGACACTTCATGTGACCTATAAATAGTTATTATGCCTACAATGAGGTAAGAGTGAGAGGATAAATCAAAGGGAGTCATAATGCTACTACTATCACTCATGCACCATCAAAAGTATAGACTAAGAACAAGAATAAATAAGTATGAATCAACTTATCATTCATTCAAAAGGTAAAAAACACATATTTAGTAGGGTAGGGATTCACCATACTCTACCAAAGATTACATTCTAATCCAAAAGAGGTAGAATTTATAGAGTAAGAGAGATGAGAAGAAAAGAGGTACATTGGAAAGAGTTGAGGACACATTTCACTCATTATGAGGTATTCATAATAGGGAAATAAGAGTGTAAATAGTCTTAGTAACTCTCCAATATGCATCACTCCATCCATCATGGCCCCAAAGAGAGTGGTGTAAAAGAGACCTAACTCTAGTTTAATGTTTTAGTGGTTCATTAACTCCTTTTAAAGTTGTATTCTTGATTTATTAGGGATTAAAAATGGCATTTTTGGTCAAAATTATCTCTTTGATGGTAGTTATAAGGTACAAATGTGGTGTAAATAGGCCTCCATAGAGTATTTAGTATCCCACCCTTCTCCTTGCATGTTGACTAGGCCTAAAAATAGTCAATCCTCAATTATGAACATCAGAATTTGAACTTTATCACATTCATAAATGTATTACATGATTTTTATAACCTATGTTGACTCATCTATTAGCCCCTTTATGTCTAAAATCATCTTCCCTTATTGGCTAAATAGGCCTATTAGGCAACTAGGCCTAGTAACTTTATCTTAGCTACTTGGATGACCATGGGGGGTTTAATAAGACCTTAAATATGGATTATTGAACCTATTTCAGGTCTACACCATCATATCACACCAATACTTAGGATTTTCACACATTTCACTCCTACAACTTTATCTATCTAGGTGACTGGGTCATTTCTCATTAATTCTTCTAAACTAGCCTTTTTTTACTCAGACTTGTATAATCATTTCCAAGAGTATCTGAGAGAATTTTGTGGCTTGAGAAGTTTTAAAACATCTTATACCACCCTCTTCAATGGTTTGAATCTCTTTAACTTGCTTAGAACCTTTTTTCCACCTTAAACCCCTAAAAAATTATAGTTTTTAACGAATCCATATAGTATTCCATATAACCAATCATATAGATGATACCTCCTCACAATGATTTCCATGAGTTTATAGTACCTATTCAAGGCATTTGAGTGCATATATCTCATTTTTCCTCCATTGAGTTATTTTTACTAGTTTTGGTAGGTTGAGAGATGTTTTACCTCTTAATGATTGTTCATAGCCATGAGGTATTGAATAATAGAACAAATTCTAATAAATTTGAGTACACAAACTCCTAAAAATTACCTATCTATTAAATATCCCATTCATCTTATTTGTATAATTATGATGTGAATAAAGTTACTCTCAAGTTGAAAAACTTACATTATGGGGGGTTGATGAAGCAAACAAGGCAAAATGGAGAAAAATGCAATTGGTTTGACCTATAATTCCACATAGAGCTATGTGAAACCCATATAAACATTTTTCCATGTTTTTTTTCCCTATTCACTCTTTCAAGATCCTGTAAACTTCCCATTCCTCTACTTAGGGTTTGTAGGCTTCTAGTCCAGTTTGACCCTAGAGCCATGAAACTTGAGTTTTCTCCTAAATTTATGAGTTAATAACCTATTAAAAAATATTATGACATTTATATCTCCCACCTTATGATTTTTAAAACATTTAGACACCCTTAGAACATGCATCCATCTCTAATTTTCAATAATAGGCCTGTATAGGCCTATTTAGGCCTAACAAGCCATTAAGCTCTGTCCCTCCTTAGAGGAATAAGAAATTAAAATGGAAGATACTATGAAATTTTAGGAAATAAATTAGATACCATATATTAAGTCTTATACTTCACCTTTATTCAAGGTTCTACACGTCTCTTCTTCAATATGCCTGCATGCCTACTTGTTTAGGCCTCGTAGGCCTAATTAGGCCATTAAGATTTACTACCTCTAAGTACCAAAATAATTCTATTGTAAAACACTATGTGTGTTTATAAGGTAATTATGAAACCCTATTTTCATTTGTTGATGCCTGAAAGTGTATCATAGGTGTTTCAGAGTGTTTATGAAACACTTCTCATTTTTGAATTCTAGGAATTCATTACATGAGTTTCAGGTTGTGATATCTTTGTATCCTTTGTAGAATAGAGGAAAAGCAATTGAAATATTTCAAAAAATTTATAATTTAAATATTTGGTTTTTGGGAGAAACCATGGCCTGATAGCTAATCTATGAATTTTAAGATAATATGTACTAATTAGAGTGAGTTGTGATCAAAACCTAAGTCTAAATCTAAACTAGCATGGGTATTTAAAATGAAATATAATCTAAGGTGAAATAATCAAAAAAGATAAAAATGAAGGGTAAGTTATAGAATGGAGATACTATTGATCTTTAGTTTAGACATTATGACAAAGTCCAAATTTAGCTAAACATGCACTTAACCAATATATGATATGAAGTAGCATAAGCTTAAATCCTATCACACATCAAGAAAACATATAAGGATAGCATAAAATAATGAAAATAAGACCTAGTTTCACTTTAAATATTTGATCCTACAAGCAAATAGCATTAGCACATCTATAAAAAGAGCAACAAAAATGAAACGATACAAAATACTTTTAATCAACCTAGTATTAGCCCAAATTGACAACTCTGTATTTAAAGGTGCACATCCAAAATTCATAAGAACCATTCAAATCTTAAAATTAGATCAAACAAATGAGACAAAATCCATGAAATAAAAACACAATCAAATTTGGAAAAAATTTACATAAATCCTTGCTTATATTAATTGCTCAAAAGTTTACAAAATGGTTTTAACTCCAAAATTCCCTCCTTTTTACAATTGACAATACCCATTTTATAGAATGTTAAGGAGGTATGTCGATCAGTCATGTCAAATTATAATAGTATGAGTGTCATGTATAACTATCTATTTTAAAATGCTCTAAAATAATCTAGATGCTTCCTAATGCACTAACCTATAGGCAATGTGATTTATAAGTTAAACCTACCTTTACAAAAGAATATTCTCCTTTTCAAAATATTATATAAGCTTATTTACAAAAGAATATATTTAAGTCAACTAATTTGACTTTGGAATTCCCCTACTACTATAGTCTTTAGCTTCTCTTGTAGAATCTTCATTCTATAATCTTGAGGTTGATAATAGGTCTCATGAAAAGTTCTCTTTATTGATCTTCTAGGCCTCTATGATCCTTTTCAACTCTTTCTAAAGATTATTTGATGCTCCTTGCATCTCTTATTTTCTCTTCATCTAATGAAATCAAGTCTATGATCCTTTTTTATCTTCCCCTATCTCTCCTTGGCCTTGATTCCTCACCTCTTGCATGAACTGAGTAGTTCTATGTTTGATCTCCTCATCAATGATTAGACCTAATGGGATGAGAGTGGTGATATCTTTGATCAAGATGTCTAGTATGTGCATCATCTTGACTTATAGATGTTTGAGATGTTTATAAATGTCTTTTATTTTCTTAGACCATTTTCTTAGGGTTTTTATCTTATCTACTAATATAGACATATCCATATTCAGGTGGGTTAGGCTGATTATTCTAAATTTAGGGATTTGATTCTTGGTCAGGACTTTGATCAAATCCTTCACTTAGTAACCTAAATCCTACCATTGGCCAACTTAGCATGTAACCATGGTGCTTTATCTATTCACTACATCTTGTCTGGTCTTGATTGACTTCAAAGAACTGAGTAAATCATTCATGGTGGCCTCAAATTGTTTGAACCTATCTTATGGAATTGACAAGATAGCTTATTTTTCTAAATTCTTATTCTATTACTACATGCCTTTTAAGGTAACTTGTAATTGTGTTGGTTGTGTTTGAGCCAATTCAAGAATGTCCTCTTCAAATATTGGGCTCTCTTCAAGTCTTTATTATTTTACTTTAGTCAAATTAGTAAATGGATCCACTTTTTGGTAAGTGATCTCTTTACCTCCTATCATGACCTTATTTTTTGTGGCTCTTTGCAAATTGGAAGTTGTTAGATCAAAATTGACTCCAAATATGGATTGAGTCACTTATGGAGTAGGGATATACATTTGTGTTTCACTTCATTGACATGGGGAAACCAAGCTTGAATCTTCTTCCTCTTATAAGGCCACAATCTATGGCTTGATCTCTTCATGCACTTAGATATTGATGGCTTGCATCATAGCCCAAGGATGGTGTCTAGTAGGGATTTTATGCAATCTAGGTCCATAAATGAACCACTCTAGGATAGATGGAACATAAATTAAGTTTTATTCACTAAATATATTAACTTCACTCAAAGGATGAGTGAAAGTCACTTTAGGTTTCTTAGCTTTGGGCATGATGGCCATCTTATCCTTACTTTTAGGGATGTCCACTAGGACTAAATCCAACACTTTTTTCCCTTTATCTTTTCTTATTTCCACCACTTGGGATTCTTCATCATCAGACTCATAATCACTAGATAACATTTTGAGTGTATCTTCCATAGACTCATTGGGGTTTATGGCTACTATGTGAATCTCTTCTAGAGGTGATACTTGTTCCTCTACCTAAGCTAGATAAGAAGCAATCTCATTAGGACTTATTTCCTCTAATCTTTGTTTAATCCGTGCCTCAATTTTTTTATCATAAAGCATGTGGGTGAGTTTATAGAGGTGTAGTAGGTGCACTACTTAGCAAATGATACTACCTTGGCTCCAATTACCATTTATCATCTATTTTTTAATTTCTCTTAAGTCTAGCCTTAGGTTTTAGGTTGTGATTCTTCAACCTTTAAGTAACTTATTCATAATTAGAGGCTTTGATGTAAATAGGATAAAATGTACCTATCTAGTGTTCATAGGGAAAATTAGGAATATTCTTGATTCTCAAATTCTCTTTAACCCTTTCCCAATATTCTCATTGCTTGAGGTCATCTATTTACAAATAGAAAGATGTTCTATGTTTTAAGGCTACATCAATTTTGTCCCACTGTCTAGATGTTGACTTGCCAATGGTGATTTGGAGGTTATGGAGGATTCCCTTTTTCTTGGTCTTACATAGGCCATCAATTCTATGGAATAGTTGATAAGCTACCTCTTCCTTTGATAGTTTATTTGGAATATGAATAGGTAGCTAAAGAAGAGAAGTTTGAGTAATCTCAATCCTAAAGACTATATAGTATAGATATATCCATATATCTCCCATAAATTCAATAGTTTTATTTAATAATGGGATACCCTCATCATTTAGATCCTAGTTATTGTTTCATTTAAGGCTAGATAGATGCAATCATAAAAGAAATGAATGTGCTCCCTATATTTAAAGATGTGTAATTTTGAATAATATTATAGAAATATTAACATTTTAGCCTTAGAGGCCAAATTTTAACCCTTATCATCCAAATATTTGATGACCATTGCCTTACATTTATTTTTTATGCCTCATAGGGTACTTGTTTAAAGAAAAAATGATTAACATGGGCCTTGAGAAGCTAGACTATCATATGCACATCATGCAATAATGAGTAAAGAAAGATGATCATGCATTTAATAATTACACTTGAGGAGACTTTTAAATCCAAAGAAATGCAAGTACATGAAGTCCTTCATGCCTAGAACATCCCCTTAAAATTTGGTGCCTAGATGAGCCTTCTATCTCAAGTTACAAGTGTTTAGAGTTGAACTTGTAAAATAAGATGTGTACAAGGACATCAAACTTAAGCCATAGGAACTAACCATTTTGATTAAAATAATCTTTGGAATGAGAAATAAATTGACAAGTGTCCAAATATCAAGAGCTAAGATGAAGATTTAATAATGAGCAGGCAACCTAATGATATTAGTGGGTCCCAAGATCTAACTATATGCATTCATTCATACATCAAATATCAATGGTGAGAATCAAGTCAAAAAGTTAGCATGAACACATTGATGCCAAGTGGAAATATCTTGAGTACCTATTAGAAGATCCAATGGTGAGCATCGAATGAGAAATTCTAGTGGGTTGAATAGATTAATAGTACATGTGCAATCATACATAGAGATCTAATGGTGAGTAATTAGTCAATAAGTCAAAGAATCTTGAAGCCAAATGAGAAGTTTCCAAGTGTCTCAAGTGTGTTAGATGAATAAATGATCAATGACTCATGTTCATTCATACAAAAATAGATCTATGGTGTGTATGAGGATAAGGAGTCAAAGGACTAACAATAGGATATTATGGAAAAAATAAATAAATGACACTTAGCACAATATGAGACGGTGAGGATCAAGATTGATGGTCAAGATTAAAATTCAAAAGGCAATGAAAAACAAAAGTGTCTTGGGTCGAATAGGAAGTAAGCTCTAAAATTTTACTTGTCACTATAAAATCTCAATAAAATAATATCTATTAAGAAGACCTATTCTTATATTTTGATGTAGGAGTAGATGTGTGATCTTGGAGAAACATCTTAACAATCAACATGATCATTCCCTTGAGATGCAGATAGACTTGAAACCACTTAAAGCAGACATCCATAGCTTTGTCAAGTCCATGTATATGAATACTTTGTCTTTATAGTAGATGCAATTAAAGGATTGGCATTAAAGTGTTTATCTTAGAGTTGAAGTAGATCTTCCACACTATTCATCTACTCCTCACATGGATATTTTCATACACTTTTAGTCATTAAGTACCAGATCATGCAGGGGAAGGCTAAAGTGGAATTAACTAATCATTAAGCACCAAATCAGTCTCAATTGACTATGTAACTACTCTCATGTATATTCCTTTGTTTTCATGCAAATAAGGACATTCAAACACTTCAAACTTAGCTTCAAGCTTGAGTTAACAACTAAGAATGGGTGTAGTTTTCATGCAAGGGTTTACCAACTCAACAAGGTCTCATAACCTTCCTTTCAACACCAAAATTGAAGATCATACATAAGCTTTAAGACTTTGAGGATATTTGAAAACTTGATTTATTATTGTAAAAGGATTTTAGTCTTGAGTTAACTAAATCAAGACTAATCCTTATCTCTTCTATACTACATTGGCTAGAATATTTCTTTTTGGGCTGTATATGTAGGCTCTTAGAACCATTTAAGGGGATCCTTGAGGTTAGTATAGGAATATTATGCAAAAAAATTAACTTGTAATAGAAATAAATAAAGTTTATTTATAGATCATTTGGGGTTGAAGTGTGTAATTTTAATTATTGATTTGCACATAAGTGTAATCTATATCTCCTTTTTTAGGTCCTTTCCTCACTTACCACTATGATTTCATATTTTACACGTCACTTGAAGAGGTATAACATAAATTGATTTGGAAAATGTTAGTATGTAGTGTCTTTAGAGATGTCTATTCACACACCTTCAATCTACAAGCTTCTTTTAAACCTCCATTTGAATTATTGATGTATAGGATAGATTTGAGAGAGTTTTGTTGACAAATTGTTCAATCTTGATCTTTATGTGTGTGTGTCTAAGTTTCATAATTTATAGAGGATTGATCAATTTTTAGGTGCATCCCCAAAGGTAAATTAGGTTTGATTTTTAGTTTCTTATTTTCCATTTTCACCCCAATAATTAGTAATTTAGTAAGTAGTGAATAGTGATAATTAGAGGAGTTAGCCTTATCAAAATTGAGAGGTATGATCTAGATGTAAGAATCCCACATCCTTAGATCATTCCCATGTTAGTACAAGTATGAACTAGACTTGAGTAATCTAATCTCTATAAGGTGATATCTAGATTGCTAATAGTTTTGGCACACCTATTGAGACCACTTATTCACACAAGGTGAATCATTTTCAGATTTGCATACTTTTCATGCCCTCAAGAGTTATCAAAATATCCCCTATAAAAGGGAAAGAAGTAGTTTTCATTGAGTTAACCTTCTAATCAAAAAATAAGAAGAAATCATCTCAATCAAATCTAAATCCTGCACCTTATTTTCCCCCTATTGTTGCATAAAATCCTCTTATTTAATCCAATATTATTCATGAAAACATTTTATAAATCTCATACCTAAGATGGTTGTTCACAAAAGACAAGCCTTTGTGCCATTCAATGGAGTTAGTCCTCTGAATCTTACTCAATGAGATGATATTCTAGCTTATACTCTAAAGGTCCTTCCTTATTTTACAAGAAAAAATCCATTTACTCCTTTAGAACATATTAAAAATATTGATAACCTTTGTTAAGTGCATCATGTGACTCAAGAAAATGTAGTGATGAATTTGATATCAAATTATTTCAAAGGGAAATCACTTAAATGGTATAAAGGATTGGCTCCTACATCAATCAACAACTAGGATAAATTTGGAGAGGTCCTATGCAATCACTTTGAAGATAAAAGGGATCATATTTCAATGGTAGAGCAACTTAAAAAAATAAAGAGATTCAATAATGAATTCATGGTGGATTTCAATTACAAGTTACAAAACACTTAAGACAAAATTCTTGTAGTGATCAAGCCTACACCCAACTATGATTTTTTTTACTATCTAAAGGTTCTCAATTTAGATGCAGTTATGATTATTCAATCCATGGGAGGGAAAACTCTACCTAAAGCTTTTTAAGTAGTAATCAAGGATAAAAATTAACTTATACAAACAAGCAAGTTATCTTCAAGGCCACCAATGCCTCTCTTTCTAGAGATCCATCCTCCTATTCCAAATATTACTCCAGTTCCATATTCAACAAAGTTTTATCAAATAGAAGATGATCAAACTAATAGCTTAAGGAAGATAGAGAGTCTTCTCAAGAATCGTAACAACAAGTTGGTTACAATTGAAATATAACAAGCTCTACCATATATGCCATATCATAATACTAATCAAAATTATCAGCATAATAGGCCATCTTATCAATCTAATTAGCAATGACAAGGGAAGAATTTGTAATTAAATTAATACAATCCCAATGCTACAATAAATTATGCTCAAGAAGGATAATGGAAAAATCAAAGGGATCAAGTAAATAACATGGAAATGACTCCAATTGGTGAGAGTTCACAACATTCTTAAATGTAATAAGATACAACTCCTCTTTCGCATGACAACCAACCACCTTATTAGAATAAGGGATCCTCTCTACCACATGGAGACTTTTATTCATTCAATCAATTAGAAGTGCCAAACCAAATAGGAGAAAGTGGTAAAACACATAATGAAACTATGTTTGTTAACTTCCAAGAAGGTGAGAATAATGTTGAACACATAACAGTAAATCAAAGTCAATGTATGCCTAATGTTGATAATTCAGTTACAACCCATACTAGATCCAAGAAAAGGGCAATTGGTGAATGTTCAGGTCTTGATAAGGCATCCCCTTTTCCTTCTAATACATTTTAAAAGACCACCACTCATGAGCTACCTCAAAAGACATAAATTCAGTACGTTCAAAATCTAAAGGGGAAAAAGGTTAAAGGGCCTTACATTCCTTAGTTCACACAATATTTAGGATCCCCTTCTAATCCTAAATTGTAGCCAAGGATAACCACTTCTCCACTTAGTATTATAGATCATATGAAGAAAATTTTAAAATCAATCTCTATGTGGGATACACTTCTAATCCCAAGGCAAAAGGATTATTTACAAGAGGAGCTTTCAAATCTTAGTATACCTGATAGACCACCCAAAAAGGAAAGAGTAAGTGATATTTTAAACAAATATAATCCATTTTTTGAGCCTCAAGCTCATAAGGTGACTAATCCTCCTCCATTATATCTTTTATTTGTCATAGGAGATTGTCTTATCCATAATTGTATAATTGATAGTGGAGCTAGTACTTATGTTATGTTTAAGTCCATAGCTGACAAACTAGGACTCAAGTATAACCTCATGAAAAATATTTTTACAATTGGATGGTTCTCCTAGTAAGACTATGGACATCCTCAAAGATCTTAATATTTTACTTACTTCTTTTCCAAATTTCACCATTTCATAAGATATAGTTGTTGATATACCTCCATATTTTGCATTATGCCTATTCGTAGATTATATTTTTAAAATAGGAGGTTAACTTTATTCAAATTGGTCATACATGGTTTTTATAACTAGATATGGAACCAAAGCCACTATAATATTAGAGCCTATTTCCAAATTTCACCTTGAACCATATATGCCAAATATGTCTAATATGAATTACAGTATTTCAGAAGAATATGAGGATACTATTGATCAATAAATCTAAGACACTTGAAGGCATACCATATCTACTCTTATATGAGTTGGATGTTGATATCCATGGGTATTAATAAGTTTTTTTTGGTGTCTACTACATGCATGAAGAAGTTGATTCATTACCTAGTCTCACTAGCTCAAATTAGGATCAAGAAGGGTTTTAGAATATGTTCTTTGATGGTTCCATATCAAAGAATGGGAATAGGGCTGGTGTAATATTGGTTTCACCTCAAAATAAAAGTTATTATTCTTTATTTATATTTTATTTCAATTTTACATCAAATATAATAGACTATGAAACTCTTATTCATGGCCTTTAGTGGGCTAGAAAGAGAGGTATTAAGCTTTTACAAGTGAAAAGTGATAATGAGTTGGTAGTGAAACAAATTATAGGTTTAAGTGTAGAAAATAACCCTCTCCTAAAGGCCTACAAACATATATTTTTGGACCTCATGGAATATTTCATAGCATTTGATATTTGTTCCATTTCTAGAGGAGCCAATTAACATGCAAATAGAATTGCAGCCATAGGAGCACAATGTGATATAGTGGATCAGCCCAAGGATAATAAATATTAGACCCCAATAAAAGTTTTATGTAGGATTTTATTTCCAAACAATAAGGTAAGTTGGTAATCATTTTATAGTGACAAATAGATATCCCATTTCTTATAGAATGAGGTAGAATTTTGTTCAAAAAATCAAAATAATTTGTAATGCCAATATGAAGATCAAATTGTGAAATTAAGATCAAAAAATATGAATAAAGGTTTAGTAACTTTTGAAAACATTTTAAATGAATATTATAATCTTATAAATTACAAGATAAATATATCTTCTAAGGAACAACATTATGAGTAAGTTCACATAGCTGAAGGTAAGCAACTCAAGTGGGGTTAAGTGAACACTGATTCTAAGAGAGTAGATCTAATTTCATTATGTAAGGATTTCATGGATGTATTTTCTTGGGAATACCATGATTTTAAAGGTTTTAATCCTTGGTTAGCATAGCATACTATTGAGCTTGAAGAGGATGTAAATCCAATAGGACAAAAACAAATACCAATCAACCCCAGGGTTAAAATCATCATGAGAAAGGATCTTACCAAGTTGATTGACTCAAATATAATATTTCCTATCAAACACTCAACAAGGGTAGAAAACCTTGTACTAGTGAGAATGAATAATGGAGAGATAAGACTATGTGTGGATTTTAGAGATTTAAACAAAGTGTTACTAAAGGACCACTATCCTCTTCCTTCCATGGATCAAATATTTCAGAGAGTATTAGTCTCACAAATATTTTTATTACTGGATGGGTATACAACTAAATATTATTGAAATAATAATATTAGTATAAAATAGCTTTCACAATCAAATAGGGTACTTATGCCTACCAAAAGATGCCTTTTGGGATCTCTAATGCTAAAACCACTTTCCAAAGGGCAATGGATGTTGCCTTTCATGGTATTTTGAGTGAAATGGTCTTAGTTTATCTTTTTGACATTATTTTATTTTCAAAATATCCTAATGATCATCTAACTCACTTGATATTTATTTTTGATAGATGCAGACAATTTAGATTTTCATTGAATCCAAAGAAGTGCATCTTTGTAGTGCATGAGGGGAGATTGCTTGGGCATGCGGTGTCTAAATATTGTCTCTCTATTGATCTAGAGAAAATATAATCAATCCTTTATGTATCATTTCCAAAACATAATAAAGGATTGAAAATATTCTTAGGTAAGATCAATTTCATCAGAAGATTCATTCCTAGATTTGTAGAACTAGTAAGGCCACTCACTCAAATGCTAAAGAAACATCAAGAATTCACTTGGAGAAAAGAGGGTAAGAGAAGTTTTGAATATATAAAACAAGCAATCAGCCAAGCTCCTACTTTACTTAATCCATATTTTAGTAATGATTTGTTTATGTATGCTTTTTCTACATTTAATATGATTTCAGCCATGCTTATGCAACAAAATAGTGAAGGTTTGCAACAACCCATTGATTTTTTCAATCAATATTTAGAAGACTATAAGGAAATGTATTATTTTTTTGAAAAGCATGTAATTTTTTTAGGTTTGAAAAAAATTATACATTTGGTTTCAAATAACAAGATTATACTAATGGTAACTCATCTTAGTGTGAAGGATTTCATCCTCAATAGAGACTTAAGTAAAAAGAGAGCTAGATGGGTTACTAAGTACATATAATATGATATTTAAGTGAAGGTCACAAATATTGTCTAAGGTAAAAGGATGTGTGAATATATTTTAGAATATGTGAAATAATAAAAAGAGATAGTTTTGACACTTCAAGACAACCAATAGGAAGCTAAAACTACTTCTCCATCTAGTTGGACACAAGGCATTACTAGATTCAATCAAATAGGAGAATGTCCAATAGGCTTAGATGCATCAAGGAGAAGACATTTTAGGCTACAATTAATACCATACATTTTGATTGATTGAGTGATTTTAAAAAGGAACATTGGAATTATACTTTTAAGGTGTGTTGAAACTAATCAATTTGATAATATTTTTGAGTAATTTCATGATAGTTCTTCTGGAGGCCATTTTTTAGCTAAGACTAAAGCTAAAAAAATCATTATATATGGTTAATTTTAGCCTAATTTATTTATGGATACACATACATGGGTTAGGAAGTGTGTAATGGTGATGGTCATAATTGGGTCTTGATAGCTACAAATTATTTCACCAGGTGGGGTGAAGCAGTGCCTTTGAAGGAGTCAAATGAGAACTTTGTGCTTGAGTTCTATGAAAGTTTAGTTAGTCATTTTAGAGTGCCTTCCACTATAGTATTAGGTAATGATTTGACATTAATTAGTGTAAATTTATTTGAGTGGGATCTTCAATAAGGTATTAATCTAACATCTTCATCAAATTACTATCCATAGGGTAATGGACTAGCTAGGTACACTAACAATAACCTTCTTCAGATCATCAAAAAAATAATGGAAGATAATCAAAGATCATGACATAAAAATTTGAAGTTATGGGCTGATAGGATCACCCCCAAGAAGGCCATTGGTCATTCACCTTATCTCTTAATTTATGGAAGATAAGCAAGGCTACCTATCTCATTGGAGCTTTTATCTTTAGATATTGCACACCATTTAGAGATTCTAGAAAGTGATGCAATGGAGGTTAGGATGAATGAACTAAGAGATTTGGATGAGATAAGAGAACATGCCATGTATACCATATGGTTAAAATAGTATCAAGTCAAGAAAAATTTTGACAAAAAAGCTTCAGTAAATACATTTAAACAAGGAAACATAATACTCAAATGGGATGAAGAGCATGAAAAGATAGGTAAACACTCCAAAATTGATAGCCTTTGGAGTGGACCTTATATTATTAATGATTGTAAGTAAATCAATGTTTTCTAATTATATAGATTGAGTGGAGAGGAACTTCACATTATTATGAATGGGATGTTCCTCAAGTACTTATATTAAGAGAGTCACTCCTTTGTACATAGTCATAGTTTCATTCCTCTAAGGGCACATGTGAACATAATTTCAATAAGTATTGTTCTCTTTTAGTTTGTTCTATTTATTTCCTTTAAGTGCATAGGTTCACATGTTTTTTTTATGTCAATTTTTCTGCTATGTATATATGTTTGTAAGTTTTCCCAATTTTGGTATATAGTTCAGGCCAATTTTCCTTAGAGTTTATACATTTCTTTGACCAAAAAGTTGGTCATCCCCTTTAAGTTAGTATATATGTTAACATTTTAGGCTCATAAGACAAATATTAACCCCTATCATTAAAATCTTTGATGACCATTTCCTTATCTTGCTTTTATATGCCTCATCGGGTCCTTGTTTAAGGAAAAAATGGCTAATATAGGCCTTGAGAAGACAAACTGTCATATGCATATCATGTAGGAACAAGTAGAGAAAGCTAATAATGCATTTAATAATTAAACTTGAGGAGTCTTATAGAGCTAATGAAATGCATGGAAATAAATTCCTTCATGCCTAGACCACCCCCTATAAATTTGGTGCCTCGACGAGCCCTCTATCTCAAGTTACAAGCATTTAAAGTTGAATCTATAAAATAAGATGTGTGTAGGGATGTTAAACTTAAGCCATGAGAACTGACCATTTAGATTTAAATAATCCTAGGAATGAATGAATAGATGACAATTGTCCAAATCTTGGGAGCTAAGATGAAGATCCAATAATGAGTGGGTAACCTGATAATGTCAATAGGTCCCAAGATCTAATGGTGTACATTCATTTTTACATCAGAGATTAATGGGAAGCATCAAGTAAAAAATTTAGGATGAATGTGTTGATGCCAAGTGATAATATCTCAGGTACCTATCATAATATCCAATGGTGAGCATCGACTAATAGATTCTAGTGGGCCTAAATATATCAATAGTGCGTGTGTAATCATACACAGAGGTTTAATGTGAGAAATTGATGTATGAACATTAGATAAGGGTAAAATTATTTTGAATAACTATAGGTATTTTGTTAGTTGTGTTAGGTAATAATGAATAATTATTATTAAATTGTAAAAATATAAAAATCATTTACACACATGTAAATGCAATATTCCATAAGGTTGGAATCCAAATGAGATAGAGATGAGGTGAGGTAGAATAGGAGAAGATTATGGAAGTAAAATTATCTTAATTCTATAGTTGTATGTTATGAAGAAAGAATATAGGTTTAATTAAATAAAAAAATATATTGTATTAGTTTTGAGTCTTGTAAATAGAAAAAATAATAATAGGCCATACAAGCCATTGAAGGGAGAGTGTAGTGGGTGGCAAGGGCACAAGGATAGGAATTAAATAAAGTAAATAGACAAGGATAAATCATAGCATTCAAGTTGTAAAAGAATGGAAGATTAGAGAGAGAGTAAGGCCTTTAGGCCTGTGTGTGGTTGTTATTAAATGTACATAGGGTTGTTAGTGTTTTAATATATTTTCTATATGTATATTAAGGATTTTGATGAAACCTTTTCATCTAAATAATAGAGGTTTGTGTATAATTATGAGTATTTATTATATTAATATAAAGGAATTTAATTGTGGATAATGATTTTCATGTCTTATATCTTTAAGAATAAAGATTAAATATGTTTTTGACATTGATTCAATGCATGATTTTATGTTAGTGTTATCAAAATCTTTGAGTTTCCTATTTTGAGCTTACACAGTTGTCTACAGTCAGTTTATGGATGCATGAATTTAGTTGCAAGTGTAAGAATCCACATCAAAATTTATGAATATCAATATGATTATTTGGAGATAAATATCTTTTCATTTTAAAGGTAAATGGATTGATAGACTGAAATATAAAAAGGACTAAGGAACATGTTGAGGATACATTTACAAGGATATATTCATGTATTATTAAGACTATGTAAATCCTACATAGAGGCCAAATTAATATAACCAAAGGTAAGATAAGTATTCACTCAAGGACTCAACTTAGTTTGGTATTGACATTTTATAACAAGGTAAAATTTTTACCAAGACACATAAAATGTTTACAATGCCAATATAATTTATTAATGGTTGTTGGTGCCCATAATAAAGTAAATGCATGCAAAATTTTGATTATTAAAAAATATTCATTTGTTATTAATTTCATTCTAGTAGAGACTCCATCAGGTCATAAAGGAGACAAGAGTGTTCAATTAATTTTGTTTTACACAGTGTGAAAACCATCTATAACACTTGTAGATGTAGATTCAAATTATATAAATTCTCTAGAATAGTTGATGAAGATATAAATGCCTAAGATAGGTATTGATAATGTTGAATCATTATTTCATAGCCAATTGTGTTAATAATTATTCAAATATGGCCATGATAAGATATCAACTTTATGTTGGTTCTGAGTCACTTGTTGTATCAATCAAGCCAATGGTTGAGTCATAGGGAAATTATAGACTGAGTCATGAATAAATATGAGTAAAATCCAACAAATCAGAGAATAAAATTTCAGTTCTTTAGGGGAAATTGAATGAATTCAACTCAATTTGGGACTATGTAAAGGAACTTGAATTGATCTTTTAAGAACAATATTACATTGATATTCAAGTGGGAGATGAATCCATATGGTATTTAGTCAAGATAAATGGTTCATGTAATAGATTGAGCCATATGATTGGGTAAATGATGTCTAAAAAAAGATATAAAATTTTGAATTTTTTGTTTAAGGTAATATTTGAAAGGTTGCATGAATAAAGACACTTGTATTGGTCTTATAAAGACCAATGGAAATAGTAATCAACTAAAATAGTGAGGGGAAAAACCTAAAATAAAGAAAGAAATTATAGATAGTGTTAATACCTAAAATGATTAATCAATTAATAATTATCCATTTATAATATTGGTTTAAAAACAAAATTGTATGAGCAATTGTAAATATTCACAAGTCAAATATAAACCTTGAGAATTCAAATTGAGCTAGAATGGTCCTGCTATGAAAATAAGTGTAAAATTGTCATCATTATTAATGGTATTAAATCTATAATCTATTGGGGTTTGATTTGATTTGATGGATGAAATTATTTGTTTTAAAAACTAATGATTTGTGCAAGTGTGGCTCTATGAAATTGTGTCAGGATTTGCTCTTAACAAAGGGACATAGCAATAGTTTGAAGTGCAAGTATGAATCTAGAAAGCTTGTAAAATGGAAATGGATTAAGAAACAATCAATCTCAAATTAGAATTAAAAAGGTTGGAGCTTGAGCTTTTGATGAGTTAGCGATCAGAATAAGGAATCCAAGCATGTGGTTGGCATTTGAAGAGAAGAATTAAGTGGCCTATAGAGTCACTTGTTAGGAAAAGAAGGAAAGAGATAATTGCCATGAGGAAAATAAGCCACAAAGACTTGAAGAGTGGAGAGTTTCTAGGTAAGCAATAAAAGAAGGTTCTCATTGAGAAGAATAGAAGCAAAGAGAAGTGTTTGAGAAAATAAAGAGGAGAGTGTCAGCAAAGGAGGCACTCAAAGGGACATTTTGGTCTTTGATCTAGTTATTTAACATTATATTTAAATTTTTGTATGCAAGAAAGGAGAACCTCAAAAAAAGGGTCAAAGATAAGGCTTTAAAATATGCAAATAATGGGGCAAACAAACCACCCATGAATTCAAATGAATTTGATAGTGAAATTGATAGTGAAAGAGATCAAGTTGTAGAAGCTCTTAGGAAGAAAATTGAAATCCTTCAGCATGTTGATAATGAAATGGAAGAAAGTGTAGAGTTTCATGATGGTCTAGACATCATCCCAGTAGAAGAAAGAAAGGAAGCACACTTGAAAAGGGTGATTACAAGCAAAGAGAATATGAAAGAGAATAAGATAATGTAGTAGGCCATGGAATAGGTAATTAAAAATTTGAATTATGATTTCAATCTTATATCTAAAAATAATATTATTGGTGTGAAGATGAATCAAAATGAAGGCAATGTTAAATATCCAAAAATTATAATATATCATGGGTATGTATTTACAAAATGGATGAAGAAACCAGTTGTTGAAGTAAAGAATGCAGGATTCAATCAAAAGGTTATTGAATCTAAGAATTCAAATGGAAGACCAGTACAAGAAAAACTAGATTTTGGGATAAAGTCTGGACTAGCTCAGGATAAAAATAGGTCTCCACCTATCAAAAGAAATTAGGAAGAGACTAGAAGGACATAGGTAAGCCCAGTGAGAATTTGGAAAAAGAATAATATCAATGAAGTGAAAGGTAAATAAATTTCTTTGAATAATGATGCATTAAATAATTTAATCAAAAATATTGATGAATCGAGTGATGAGATGATTATGAGAACTAATCTACAGAAAGGATAAGGATCATATTTGACAACCAAACAGAAGCAATTACTAGAACCAGGTAATAAAAGTCATTTAGAGGACAATGTTGAGTAGAAATCAATTTCCATAAATGAGAAAATGTCGATAAAAGTTAAAATTGAAAAAGATACATGATCTAAGTTTGGTGGTCCTAAAATAAGAAATGAGGATGTTAGAGGAATTATTTAACCCTCTTAAAAGGCTAGTTGTTGTAGTAGAAGTAGATGAAGATTTAGAGAAAATAGATAATCTCATTGGAGAGCTTAAAATTAGAGAAATCCTGAGGCAAAAGGATGTTTAGGATACACAAGTCAATGATGAAAATCCTCAAGAATGGGGATGGAAGAAGAACACATTGGAATATTTTTCATCTACCATGTTTTTTGATTTTGTAAGTATAGTGAGACAATAGTTCATAGAAGAACTCATAAACATTTCCAAGAAGCAAGAGTCCTTATTCCAAGGACAAGAAGATAAAATAATTTTTGATGTAGGGATAATTAAGAAAGAATATCAAGAATGGTTCCAAGTTTAGACAAGATTTAGACAAGAATGAGATTGAGTATGCAAGATAAAGCCAAAGAATAACATCTTCTAGGAGCTTTGTATGACACAAATCATGTAAATAAAAAGTGTGTTAAGTAAGTTGGTATAGTTAAAATAGGTCATGCAATTGAGTAGGAACATGTAGAGATTAAATAAATAGCTTCATATGAAATTAAACTAGAAATTTGGATACTTACAACTGAGAAGTAAATGAGAAGAAAAAGGTATAAAAATAATGAGATAAATAGGATGATGATAACTAAGAAACACAAAGTTGTTGAAGACTTTGAAGAACAAAGTTCATTGAATGACTGGAAGAAAAATAAAAAGTTCAAGTTCAGGTGTGGATAAAAATGATAAGTTCATTTGTATGAAAATTTGAGGGTAGAAGACAAAGAAAAATAATATGGTGATAGTAAGGAAAAATAAAAATCTTCATGAGCAAGAGCCTATAAAAATTTCCAAGATTGAAAGATTGATGCAGGAGCATCAAATAGGGGTAAAATTATTTTATATAACTATAGGTATTTGGTTATTTGTGTTGGGTAAGAATGACTAATTATTATTAAATTTTAAAAATGTAAATATCATTTACACACATGTAAATGCAATATTTCACAAGGTTGGAATCCAAATGAGATAAAGATGAGGTGAGGTAGAATAGGAGAAGATTATGGAAGTTGGCTTATCTTAATTTTGTATTGGTACATTATAAATCAATAATATATGTTTAATTAAAGAAAAAAAGATATTGTATAAGGTTTGAGTCTTGTAAATAGGAAAAATAATAACAGGCCATACAAGACATTGAAGGGAGAGTGTATTGGGTGGTGAGAGCATGAGGATAGGAATTAAATAAAGTAAATAGACAAGGATAAATCATAGCATTCAAGTTGTAAGAGAATAAAAGTTTATAGAGAGAGAGAGAGAGAGTAAGACCTTTCATCCTGTGTGTGGTTGATATTAAATGTACAAAAGGTTGTTAGTGTTTTAATATATATTCCATATGAATATTAAGGATTTTAATGAAATCTTTCCATCTAAATAACAAAGGTTTGTGTATAATTTTGATTATTTCTTATATGAATATAAAGGACTTTAATTATGGATAATGATTTTAATGTCTCATATCTTTAAGAATAAAGACTAAATATGTTTTTGAAATTGATTCAATGCATGATTTTATGTTAGTGTTATCGCAATCTTTGAGTTTCCTATTTTGAGATTACACAATTGTCTACAGTCAGTTTATGGATGCATGAATTTAGTTATGAGTGTAAGACTCCACATCAAAATGTATGAAAATTGACATGATTGTTTGGAAATAAATATCTTTGCATTTTTAAGGTAAATAGATTGATAGACTTAAAATATAAGAAAGGACTGAGGATCCAACGTGTTGAGGATACATTTACAAGGAGATATTTAAGTATTATTAAGATTGTGTAAATCCTACATAGAGGCCAAATTGATATAGCCAAAGCTAAAATAAGTATTCACTCAAGGACTCAATTTAGTTTGTTATTAATATTTTATAACAAGGTATATTTTTTGTCAAGACAAACAAAATGTTTACGATGTTAATCTAATTTATTAATGGTTGTTGGTGCCAATGACAAAGTAAATACATGAAATTTTTTCATTGTTAAAAAATATTTATTTGTTATTAGTTTCATTTTGGTAGAGACTCAACCACGTAATAAAGGAGACAAGAGTGTTCAATTACTTTTATTTTACATAGCCTGAAAACCATCTATAGCACTTGTAAATGTAGATTCAAATTATAAGATTTCCTTGGAATTGTTGATGAAGATATAAAGGTCTAAGATAGGTATTGATAATGTTGAATCGGTCTTTCATATATAATTGTGTTAATAATTTTTCAACTATGGCCATGATAAGATATCAACTTTATGTTGTTTCCAAATTACTTGTTATATTGATCAAGCCAAAGGTTGAGTCATAGGAAAATTATAGACGAAGTCATGAATAGATATGAGTAAAAGATTACAAATTGGAGAATAACATTATAGTTCTTTAGGGGAAATTGAATGAATTCAACTCAATTTGGAACTATGTAAAGGAACATGAATTAGTCTTTTAAGACCAATAATATGATTATATTCAAGTGGGAGATGAATCCATATAAGTCTCTAGTCAGGATAAATGGATTATGTAATAGATTGAGTTATATGATTGGGTAAATAATGTATAAAATAAGAAAAAAAATCATTTTTTATTTAATATTATACGTGAAATGTTGCATGAATTAAGAAACTTGTATTAGTCTTATAAAGACCAATGAAAATAGTAATCAACTAAAATAGTGAGGGGATAAACCTACAATAAAGAAAGAAATTATAGATAGTGTTAATACCTAAAAGGCTTAATCAATTGAGAATTAGACATTGATAATATTGGTTTGAAAACAAAATTGTATGAGCAATGACAAATATTCTTAATTTAAATACAAACCTTGAGAATTCAAATTGATCTAAAATGGTCTTGACATTCATTTAAGTGTGAAATTGTCATCAACAATGAGCCAACAAGTCAATGAATCTTAAAGCCAAATGAGAAGATGCCAAGTGTCTCAACCATGTTAGACTGATAAAAGATCAATGACTCATGTTCATTCATACAAAAATATATTTATGGTGTGTATGAGGTTAAGGAGTCAATGGACTAATAGTAGCATCTTGCAGAATAAATATAAAAAAATGATACTTGGCACAATATTAGAGGGCTAGGATCAAGATCAATAGTCAAATTTAAAATTCAAAAGTCAATGGAAAATAAAAGTGACTTGGGTTGAATAGGAATCAAGTTATGCAAGTTTACTCATTACCATTAAATCTTGATCAAATACAATCTATCAAAAAGACCTATGTTTAGGTATTAAGGTATAGACAGATGTGTGATATTGGATAAATGTTTTAGCAGTTGACATGATCATTTTCTTAACATGTAGATACCCTTACATCTAATTAAAGCAGATAGTCATAGCTTTGTCAGGTCCATGCATATGAATACTTTATCTTTATAGTAGAGGCAAGTAAATAATTAGCATCAAAGTGTTTATCTTGGAGTTCAAGTAGAGTTTCCACACTATTCATCTACTCCTCACATGAATATTTTCATGCACTTCTAGTCATTAAGTACTAGATCATGTAGGGGAAGATTAAAGTGGAGTTAACCAGTCATCAAGTGCCAAATCATTTTTAGTTGACTATGTAACTACTCTCAGGCATATTATTCTACTCAAACACTTAAAACTTAACTTAAATCTTGAGTTAACAATAGAGGATGGGCATAGTTTTCATGCAAGGGTTTGCCAACTCAAAAAAGGATCATAAGCTTCCTTTCAACACCAAAATTGAAGATCATACATAAGTTTGAAGAATTTGAGGATATTTGAATAGTTGATTTATTATTTTAAATGGATTTTAGTCTTGATTTAACTAAAATAATACTAATCCTTATATGTTTTATGCCATATTGGCTAGACTATTTATTTTTGGGCCTTATATATAGAGGCTCTTAGAACCATTTAAGGGGATCCCTGAGGTTAATAGAGGAATACTATGTAGAAATTATAACTTGCACTGGAAATCAATAAAGAAAGTTTATTTGTAGATCATTCAGGGTTGTAGTCAGTACTTATAATTTGTCATTTACATATAATTGTGATCTATATCTCATTTTGTAGGTCCTTTCCTCACCTACCACTATAATTCCATCCTTTACAAGTCACTTAAAGATTAGAACAAAAATTGAGTTGGAGAATGTTAGTATGCATTATCTTTAGAGACCTCCATTCACACACCTTTAATCTGCAAGCTTTTTTCAAACCTCCATTTGAATTATTGATGTATAGGATTGATCTGAGAGAGTGTTGTTGAAAAATTACTCAATCTTGATTTGTGTGTGTCTAAGTTACATAGTTTACAAAGGATCAATCAATTTTTAGGTGCAGTACAAAAGGTAAATTAGGTTTCATTTTTAGTTTCTTCTTTTCCCTCTTCACCCCAATAATTAGTAGTTTAGTAAGTAGTGAATAGTGATAATCAAAGGAGCTAGCCTCATAAAAATCTAGAGGTCTGATCTAAATCTTAGATCATTCCCATGTTAGTCCAAGTATGAGTTAGACTTGAGAAATATGATCTCTATTGGGTGATATCTAGATTACTAATAGGAATAGTTTAGGTTCTATTAGGTAACCATTCCTTTTGATTGAGAATATTGGTTATTTCATAAAGGGCATCGAAGAGGTATGACATCATGTAGAAATGGGTTCTCTTATTTTTCCTAATTACATAGATTTGTCTACTTAAATTAATGTTAATTACCTCACCTAGAGGAGGAGTAATATATTCTTCAACCATGAAATAGACTATGGGCACCCAAATTTGGTCTACATATACAATTGATGCATTCCCACACAACATGTTCATCATTGTCATAATCATCCTTATTCCAAGTCTAAATTCACTAATGGGGATGTTATTATCAAAGTTTAAAAAGACTTGGTTTCCAAACTCCAACCACTTGGATATGATGGTCATCAAATTATTCTCCTTAGCCTAGGTGTTAATTGAGGTTAGGTCAATTTATGGTTTCAAAAATTTGTAATAACTTTCAAATTCTATAGCAAAAATGTAAGTAATCTTTCTAAAACTAAATTCATGTAAAATCATACCCTTATCAATCCTAGTTTCCTTGAAAATAGGAGAAAGAATGTCAATACAGTGAAGTACCTTGGGCTTAGCTCTTGCATAGTGAAAGTCCACCATCTAGATTGCCACTATGTCCTCATATAGCCTTTTTATAGATAAGACATCCTCTTCCCTTGTAATGGCTAGTTGCTCTTTGATGGTGTAGAATAGTTTTGACCAATTGTTGTCTCTAGTATTTAAGGCATCAACAATAAATTTTATCTTAAAAAACCCTACCCTCGGCATTTATGGTTAAATAGAGATCCATATCCTCTTTTGAAACACCCTTCTAAGATACCATGGCTACGAATTGGTCAAATTACTCATTAGTGGATTTAAATTTAATTCTATATTGAATTATCCTTGCACATATGACAATTAAATTCTTCTTGGGTTGATTATGAAGAATGTATGATCAACTTAGGGTTTTTGTAGATGCGAGGTCTTTCTAGATGTTTACATAGATATTTAATGGTGGAAATCTATTAAAAATATGTGATCTTTGTGACCTAGATTTTCTTTAGATCTCATATTTATACCTTTTCCTTTTCGGGTCCATGAGATCCTTTAATCTAATGTGTATGTTGGTGTGGCAATGTTATGTCATTGAACCTTTATTTATTTTTAATATATGACTATTACCCCTTTGAAAAGTCTCCTTTGTCTCATACTATTGGGTCTAATTGGCATGGATCGGTGCACTAATTTCAATCCAAGGGATCAAATTCCATTATCTACTTTTTTATATTCTTCATGGTTGAGACAAATTTCACTATTGCATTCATTATGGGTTTGTTGAAAAGTCCACCTTCATCTCATACCATTAGATCATCTCTACCTAGATGAATGTAATCCATTTATCTTGATCCACTAGGTTGTATCCTTTTGTTCATGTACCATCAACAAAACTATGTAAGCTTGATCACATACCATCTATCTTTGGGAAGATGCTCAATTTTTAATATATGACCCACGATTGTACCACTTATCATCTCCATTCTTGCTCATAGGGATTTTAACTTTTTAGCTTTCATTCACACCATAATATTTTATTTTATTGATTAAATGTGCTCCATTGATTTAAATTCTTGAATTATTGACATTTTATGAATCCCCATGAACCATTGGATATTATTTAATAAAACATGCTCCATCAAATCTAGTGATTGATTTGTTGACTTTATCCTACACTATTTGATGTATTTTGCTTAGTTAAATGTGCTTTATTAATCCCAAATAATAAAATATACTAAGTTAGGGTTGATAACATAAATAAATTAGTAAAAAAAATTATACTATGGTTTTATTCATGTTAATAAACATGACAAAGACCTTAGGATAAAAATTTAAGCTAAGTTAAAACCCATATAAAGTGGTCCCATGAATAATAAAATAGACTTGGCATAAAGTCTTATAGACTAGGGTCTTGGTGGGGTCTTTAGGAAATATAAAGGACTTACAATAAAGAGTTTAGACTAAGGTTTTGGTCATGTTAATAAACATGACTAGAACCTTAGGATAAATCTTAAACTAATCCAAAATATAAAAAGTGTTCCCTCATAAATTTAAATCTAGTGAACCTTGGTAAATTTGAGTCTATTTCAAAATACCTAGGCTAAAGTAAATTAGACTAGGGTTTTAGCATGATTTAAACATAGATTCAATAGTCAACTATAGAACAAAGGATAGTGAAAGGATCAAATTAGCATTAAATTATGAAACCCTCAACAGTGTTCACATAATAGAGGCTCCATTACACCTGCAACCTAGAAACACATAGATCCAATTTTATAAATATTAGATAATATCAAATAAGAATCATATGTAAATATGCCACTTCAATCATGTTGTGGATAATATTCAAATAAAGATAATGTGCTAACATGCTAATGGAAATATGATTGAGTGAATTTTCAATTTAAGGCACAAATTTGCAAAATTTGAAATAAGGGTCCCCATTTTTCAAAAATGGAAGTATGTTGACCTCAATAAATGGTGACTTGAGTAATTTATGTGAATTTTGAGCTGAGGATTATCTAAAATAGACTATTGAAAGTAAGGAACTAAGAATAGAAAGAAAATGACCCCCCCCCCAAAAAAAAAATGAAACAAATAGAAATCAAAGGAAACAAGAAAACAAATATATACAAACACTATGTACTAACAAGGGATAGAAAATAAACTAATCTAAAGCCTGCCTACACTAACTCTAACTAGTTTTGTAGTTCACTCCTTGAAGACTTTAGGTGGTATAATCAAGAAATAGTGCTTGAGGTATTGCCCATTGGTTGGAAATGTAAACTCTACTCCTTTCAAGTCTTTGAGTTTGAAGGTGTTATCTCTTAGAGACTCAGTAATCTGATATGCACCAATCCACAAAGGTGTGAACTTATCATGCTTACCTTTTGGTTATAAGGATTTATCACAAATAAGAATGAAGTTTCCTTGTCTAAACACCTTTATTTTTTAATGTTTGTCAAACCATATCTTGACTATGGTTTGATGTCTATTGAAATTGGCAAAAGCTTCCTCTCTTACATCTTCCATCATTATGATGCCAAGCAACCTTGAACTTAAAAATTCTTGATCCTCCTCCGTGTACTCTTACATAAACTTGTATATTGGTAGCTTTAAATTAATGGAGAATATAAGATCTTGACCATATACTAGTATGAATGGTGATGCCTTGAGATATTGATTGACTCTAGTTCTATCAACCCAAAGGACATACTTGAGCAATTTGTACCATGCCCTTGGTTTATCAATTGTATACTTTTTAATGGCCTTCATCAAGATCTTATTTGTTGATTCAAATACTTCATTGCCTTGAGGGTAATGGTTTGATGAAAACTTGAGAATAATGTTATTATCATATGACCATTTAGTCATCTCAATGGATATAAAGGCAAATCTATTATCACAGACTAGATATATTAGTGTTCTAAATCTTGTGCATATGTTCTCTGATAATAATTTTATCACCTCTTCAATCATGTATTTCTCGATTTCTATTGCCTTAGTCTAACTTATGAAATAATTAGTATAGTGAGGATTTACTTGTGACCATGTGAGGAATTTGGGTTGATGACCCCCATAAAGTCTAATCCCCATTAGCTAAAAGGTTTATCAATCATGACTAGATTCAATGGCATGGTTGTACTTGGCTCTTTGGTGTTGAAGATCTAACATGAATGACATTCTCTCAAAATTTTGTGAGTATATTTAAAAATAGTAGGCCAATAATAACCAACCCTAAGGATCTTGTGGGTTATTGTCCTTATAGAAGGATGTCCACTTCAAAGTTTTTCATATAAAGTGCTCAATATCTTAGTTGCTTCTTCCGTGGAAACACATCTTAGGTAAATGCCTTAAAATTTATTTCAATAAAACACTCCATCTTTGATCAAAAAATGGGCTATCTTGAGCCTCAAATATCTCTTTTTCTCTCTACTCAATCCTATAAGACAATAACCATTGATTAGCAAATGAACAATAGGATCATACCAATCATTGGGTTGGAAAATTTATTGATCAACTTGCATGACATTCAACTTTGGATTAGTATTAGTAATTAAATAAAATAAACCTTGACATCTTAGCAACTTGGAAGTTTTCATTTCTAGATAATACTCTTGAAGAATAGACATCCACTTACCTCTTCTTTCTCTAAGTTCACATTAACTCAGCATTAGTTTAGTGGCAGTGTCTAGTAGGATTTCATGCAATTTATTCCTAAGAATATATTGTCTAAACTTCTTAACTACCTTGACTAATCAAATGCTTGTTTGTTAATAAAAGAATAGTTTAACTTAGAATTTAAAAAAAATACTCATAAATGTAATGCGGTGATCACATTTATCTATATTTTGAGTTAGAACAACATCTATTATATGATTAGAAGCAAAGGAATAAAGATATAACTCTTTAGTTAAATCTAGACTTATCAGCATAGGGGCTTGTCATATTGATTCTTTGATGTCCTTGAAAGATTTTATTTTCTCTTCATTCCACATGATCTTAGAATATTTCTTCAACATGTCATTAAATGGCTTTACAATCTCTACAAAACCAAAAATAAACTTTCTCACAAAGTTAATTTTACCAAAGAAATAATTCAATTCTTTCCTACTATTAGGGGGTTCTATCTTTGATATGGAATTTACTCTATCAGGGTCTATAAAGATCCCCTCCTTAGTTAGGACATGTCCTAGTAGCTTTCCCTTAGTTACATAAAAAATGCTTTTCTTGGGATTGAAGGAGATTCCATACCTTATACATCTCTCAAATACTTATTGCAAGTGCATAATGTGATCATCCTTATTTTTAGAAAAGACAATCGTATCATCCATGTATATAATAATACACTTACCTATGAAGACTTTGAATTCATGGCCCATAGCTCTTTAAAAAGTTATTCCTACATTGATTAGTCCAAAGGGAATTCTCTTATAGGCAAAAAGACACCACTTAGTAGTAAATTTAATCTTCATTCTATCCTCTCTATTCATAAGTACTTGGTTATAACCTAAAAATCCATCCAAAAAGGACATCATAGTAGAACCAAAAATAATTTGTATAACCTGGTCAAGAGAAGGTAAAGGATAGTTATCCTTTTTAGATGATCTATTCAAGTTTATAAATTCTATGCACAATTTGATTTCTCCATTTTTCTTCCTAACTGGCCCCAAATTGGCCACCCAGGTAAAGTGTCTAATGGGAAAAATAATTTTTGCATCCAACAACTTCTTGAATTATTTATATATCAATGGGTCTAAGATAGATTTGACTGACCTTTATTCTTGTCTAAATGGTTTGCAAGATTCTTTTAATGGTATGGTATGAGTTATGAATCTAGGATCAAAGATATTTTAGTCATCAAAGGACCATGCTATTACATATTTATACTTGGTCAATAAATATTTTACTCTTTTGGTTTTTATGTTTGTATATGTTACACCAATCTTTACCAATTGAGATTGATCTTAAGATCTAAGATCAAATACATTGTAGTCCTTCCAATTTACCTTGGAAGCCTTATTAGTCTGAACTAATTTATCTATGTCAAATAGTCTCTCTAAGGTAATCATGATTTTCAAAATTTTATTATCATTTAGTTGAACGATCTTGTCATAAATCTTGTCACTAAATTAGTTATCATCAAGAGTGTTCTCATTACCCTCATCAATGATGTGAGACTCAAATACTCCTGAGCTAGTTATGAAGTATATGATCTATTAATCATCACTAAAAACTTTCAATTGGTTGACATTGTCAAAGACTGAGGGACATGGAATCAATTCAATGGTAAGGCTTTGCAAATTGGAACTTTGGTTGGGCATAAGATTGGCTCTAGCTGAAGCAAGTTCATTAGCAACTTTGTTCTCTTCCCTAAGTATTGACATAATGTTAAAAGCATTAAAACATTTAATTAAGTCCCAAAATTTAAAATTATACTTCTTAAGATATGATAATTTTCATTAGTATTTACTTTTCACTTGGTTAACTACTAGTTCAAAATCACCAAAAACTATAGTTCTTTGACCTTATGTTTGATAGAAAATTACAATCCAAGAATAAGTGTTTCATATTCAGCCAAATTATTAGTGCATGGCAATTATATTTTATAAGAGGCATTATACTCCTTACCAATGGGATTGATTAACACCACTCCTACTCCAGAACCTAATTTACATCTAGCACCATAAAAATATAACTTCTAAATTCCAAGCATAACATGAGAAACTTTAGAGTCACATACCTTGGGGGTGTCAAGAGTGTATAATCCTAAATATGAATTGACCATGTTAACCTTATCATTAGTTTCATTGTATTTAGTGATCATGTGTTTCATCTTGGGCTCCCTATCTATCCTAATATAAATGGGAACTCCTTTCTAGGGAAGCCACATGTGTGAACAACTAGTTGACATGTAACCATTCAAGGCCCTTGTCCAATCTTTACTCAACAACATTCCATAAGTGTTAGGGATGTCCACCACTTGGATGTCAATGAATTATTGGATCCTTGGTTCAAAATCAATCTACATATAAACATTCAATAATTCACCAATTACTTTGATTACTTATTTATCTAAATAAGTTACAACCCTATCACACTTAATTAGAGTCAAACCTTGTTGTTCACAAATACCTGTAGGCATGATATTTGCAGATGCACTAGAATCTAACAAATAATTATGCAAATTCTTACCAAAGATTTTTATTATTAGCAGGAAAGGTGGGACATCTTCCTTATTTTTTTACATTGCAACATTATCATTAGCAGCCTTTTGTGACTTATTAGGTTTCATAGACAAATATTCCAACAACAAATATCTTTGCTTAGTAATTTGAGTTAGATCATGAAAATTAATGATTTAATGTTTTTCATATCCTCAAATATATTTTACCCACCTTTAGAAGTAGAACTAGATGAATCAATATTAGTTTTAGAGGTACTTCCCTTTAGAGCTTCTAGATTATTATCTAATGTAGTATCAAGAGGAGTATCAAAGTTATTTGGTAGAGTCGATCTAGTCAAAGGTTTCTTATACTCCTTGTTCCTCAGAGGATAAGTCTTCTTTAGATATTTCTAAAAATCATGGATCTTTTCAAGAATATCTTTAGGCTCATTCTCTTCTTGAAATGGGAACTCAAATGTTTCCACCATGAGATTTGAATCAAAATATTTAGATGACCTTGAATAGATTGATGTAACTACACCATTATATTTATTAGAGATAACTTCAAAAGTATCTAACTCTTATTGAAAAGATTCAAATGCATTAAAAAATTCTAGATAATCTAATTCACCATGATTTGAAGTAAAATGAACTCAATAATAATCTAGTAAAGCAATATCACTAAGATTTATGTCAGGCACATTATTATTAGTAGATGAATCATTATTGTGGTTATTGTTGTTATTTTGAAACCTATTTGAAGGTATATTGAACCTTTGGAAAGATTAATTCCTATTAGAGTTTTCCATAGTATTACTAACTTACATTTGTAGCTAAAAGAAATAAGTGCTTAGATTTTGAACCATCTTGAGAATAGACTCATTCTCATTCTTTGGGGCCTCAAAAATATGAACTTGAGTCTTAATAGTGCTAGTGGTCTACACCAAAGTTATTTGATCTTGTGGATGATATCCAATTGTAGTATTGTTCAAGAATCATATGTTTTTACTAGGGTGTGCATGACTCAAAGGTAATTGGTTTAGAATTAGAAGCTAATTTAAAGTAGGCATATTTTGATTGGCATTTGGAATGACATTCAAAATAGGCAATTTTTTATTAAAACAATAATATTGTATGCCATTTGGCCCTAGGGTTTCATTTGGTCATTAATGATAATAGCTTCAACATAAGCTAAGGCTAATGTATTAATGATCTAAGTAGATATTTTAAGAAACATAGAAGTCATGAGATCTAAGGCATATTTGTAAATATTTAAGGCTAAAGTTTCATTAGGTTTATAAGGAGATATAGTTCTAATAAAAATATTATGGAATCTAGCATTAAAGGCTCTTATGGGCTCATTTGAATCTATTTTGACTATGGTAAAATGTTGGTAAAGGACATGAGGATTGATGATTTTTCCAAACTGATCAATGAAATAGTCATTAAAATTATTCCAACTCAATGTGTAATTGTTAGGAAGGTTAAGGAACCATTCATAGGCAACATCTTTAAAAATAAATGGAAATAATCTAAATGCTACATCTTCATGAGTCGCATTAAAAAGTCTTAAATCAGATTTAAAACTTTTGATATGATATTTAGTAGTTACAACACCATTGGGACTAAAAGTAGGTAAATTATTTTGAGGATTATGAAGAAGGTCATCTACCACACTGGTACATTGATTGAAGAACCACTTAGCTAAGCCATACATTGATATGGATTGAACATAAGAGCACCCTAAACTAGTGAAGTTGTTTGAGACTTTGAAATCCTACACTTACCTTTTTCTCATTTAGCTCTCCTATGAAATTATAATTAAGGAAGGGGAGATCTTGTCTCTAAACATGACCTAGTCTTTATCCTTGGAAATTCCAAATTGTGAGCTTTGAATCTTATTTGAAATATGATGTGTAAATCTTATCTTTTCAAATAACAATGATCAACTTTACACATTAAGTAATTTTTTCACAAATTTGTATAGATAATGACAAAGGGAATCAATATTTAAGTAAACTAGCTCAAAGATGTATTAAAACACATAAATATGAATGATATTTATATGTCTAAGGTCAAATAAACTTGAATTTGCAAAGAATAAATCAATATTTGAACAAAATCACTATCACTAATGTCAAATGCCCTAGATTCACAAAGATTAAGCTATTTTTTCCACAATTTATCATATATATTCAAAGAATAGATATCTTTATCTAAATAAGCACAAAGACTCATCTAAAACCATGATTATCAATGATCTTTACATAATTGAGTCAAAATAAACATAAATATGCAAAGAATTCACTGACATTTAAATAGAATCCACCAAAATTATCAATGATACTTTAAATTTACAAATATCTAACTAAGGCCTTCCTTTTAGTGCCAATGAAGATCATACCTATTGATTCTTGAAAGTGTATCATAGATGGTTCAAAGTGTTTAAGAAAAAAATTTCATTTCTAAATTCTAGGAATTAATTGCATGAGTTTCAGGTTGTGATATCCTTGGTGGAATAGAGGCAAAGCAAATGAACTATTTCACAAACTTTATAATGTAACTATTTGACTGTTGGGAACAACCATGGCCTGATAGTTGATCTATGAATTTTAAGATAATATGTACTAATTAGAGTGAGTTATGATCAAAACCTAAGTCTAAATATAAACTATCATGAGTATTTACAATGAAATCTAATCTAATGTGAAATGATCAAAAAAGAGAAAAAAGAAGGGTAGGGTAGAGAAAAGAGATATTATTGATCTTTAATTTAGACATTATGACAAAGTTCAAATTTATCTGAACATGCACTTAACCAAAATATGATATGAATTATCATAAGCTCAAATCCTATCAAACATCAGGTAAACATCTAAGGATAACATGAAATAATGTAAATAAGACCCAGATTCACTTTAAAGATTCACTCTTGTAAGCAAATAGGATTAACACATTTGTTAAATGAGTAAAGAAAATGAAATGAACCTAAGTACTTTGAATCAACCTAGCATTAGCCTGAATGACAACTCTACATTTAAAGGTGCACATTTAGAATTCATAAAAACCATTCAAATATAAAAATTAGATCAAACAAGTGAGAGAGAAGCCATGATAGCAAAACACATAAGCAAATTTGGACAAAATTTATAAAACTCCTTGCTTATATTAATTTATTAAAAGTTTATAAAATGGTTTTAAATCCAAAACTCTCTCCTCTTTATTATTGACAATACCCATTTTATAGAATGTTAAGGAGGTATGCTAATCAATCATGTCAAATTATAATATTACAAGTGTTGTGGATAATTTTCCTTTGAACAATGTTCTATAATACTCTAGACACTTCCTATTGGACTTACCTATAGGTAATGTGATTTACAAGTTGCATCTAACTTTTCAAATTAATACTCTCCTTTTCAAAATAATATACAACTTTAGTTACAAAAGATATATTTACGTCAATTGATTTGAATTTGGAATTCCCCTACTCCTATAGTCTTTTCCTTCTCCTATAGGATCTTCATTCTATAATATTTCTCATCAATAAGTTTGAGGTCAATAATAGGTCTCATGAAAATCTCCCTTTCTTGATCTTCCAGGCCCCTAAGATCCTTTTTAGCTCTTTTTAAATATTCCTTGATGCTCCATGAATCTCTTATCTTCTATTTAGCTAATAAAATCAAGCCCATTATCCTCTTATTATTTACCCCTATTTTTCCTTGGCCTTGATTCCTCACCTCCTGCAAGAACTGAGTAATTCTATTTTGTAACTCCTCATCAGTAATTATACCTAATAGAATGAGTGTGGTGGGATCTTTGATTAGACTATCCACTATGTACATCATCTTGCATTCTAGTTGTTTGAGATCTTTATAAATGTCTTCCATTTGCTTGAACCATTTGCTTAGGGACTTGATCTTATCTACTAATATATCCATAGTCATATTCAGGTGGATTGGGATAACTATTCTGAATTCAATGATTTGATTCATGGTCAAGACTTTGATTAAATCCTTCACTTGGTAACCTGAAGCCTATCATTGGCCAACTTGGCATGTAGCCATGGTACTTTGTCTATTCACTACATCTTTTCTAGTCCTAATTGACTTTAAGGAATAAAATAAATCATTCGTTATGGCCTCAAATTGTTTGAACCTATCTTTTAGAATTGATAAGATAGCTTGTTCTTATAAATTCTTCTTTTATTGCTATATGCCTATGAGGGTAGATTATAATTATAATACCTATGCTCAGGAAAATTCAAGAAAATCCTCCTCAAATATTAGGTTCTCTCTAGGTATTTGTCCTTGTACTTAATCAAACTTAGGAATGGATCCACTTTCTAGTAAGTGATATATTTACCTCCTATCATGACCTTATCATGACCTTGTTTTTTATGACTCTTTGTAAACTGGTAGTCATTAGATAAAAATTGACTCCAACTTGGATTGAATCACTTGTGAAGTAGGGATATCCATTTGTGTTTCACTTGATTAAATTAAGATGACCAATCTTCTCCCTTATTCCACTTGCAAGGCCACAATCCATGGCTTGAGTTCTTCATGCACAGGGATATCGATGGCTTGTATCATAGCCCAAGGATGGTGTCTAGTAGGAAATTTCTACAATATAGGTCCATAAATGAACCACTTTGGGATAATTGGACCATAAATCAAGTTTTCTTCAATAAATATAATAACTTCACTCAAAGGATGAGTGAAAGTCACTTTGGGTTTCTTAGATTTAGGCATAGTGGCCAGCTTAGCCTTCCTTTTAGGGATGTCCATAGGGATTAATTCCAACACTTCTTTCCCTTTATCTTCTCCTTTTTCTTCTACTTGGACTTCTTCATCATTAGACTCATATGAACTAGATATCATTTTGATTGCATCTTCTACAAACTCATTGGGGTCTAGGGCTACTATGTGAATCTTTTCCAGATGTGATCCTTGTTCCTCTACCTAAGCTAAAGAAGAAACAATCTCATTAGACCTTTTTTCCTCTAGTCTTTGTTCAATCTATGCCTCAAGTTTGTGCTCTACTTGTGGGTGAGTTTATGGAGTTCTAGTAGGTGCACTAATTAGCAAATAATACTTCCTTGGCCCTAACTGCCATCTATCATATACTTTTTAATTCCTTTAAAGTCTATCCTCAAGTTCTAGGTTATGATCCTTCAAATTTTTAGTAACTTTTTCATAATTAGAGGCCTTGATGTAAACATGATCAAAGGCACCTAGCTGGTATTCATAGGGCACATTAGGAATATTTTTGATTCTCAAATGCTCTTTAACCCTTCCCCAAGGGTCTCATTACCTAAGGTCATCTATTTACAAATAAAAATATGTTATATGTTTTGAGGCTACCTTAATGTTGTCCCATTGTCTACATGTGGACTTGCCAATGGTGATATAGAGGTTGTAGAGGAGCCCCTTTTTCTTGGTTCTACATAGGACATAAATGCCATGGAAACATGTTATATGTTTTGAGGTTTCCTTAATGTTGTCCCACTATCTAAATGTGGACTTACCAATGGTGATTCAGAGGTTATGGAGGATCCCCTTTTTCCTGGTTCTACATAGTTGATAATTTACCTCTTTCTCTACTAGTTTGTCTAAAACA
This sequence comes from Torreya grandis, assembly GCA_037957365.1. NCBI lineage: Eukaryota > Viridiplantae > Streptophyta > Pinopsida > Cupressales > Taxaceae > Torreya > Torreya grandis. The sequence goes on along the minus strand of JARHVA010007684.1, from coordinate 460,072 downwards.
TGAACAAGTAGCTTAAGAGGATAAGTCTAAGTTCCCTCAATCTCGAGGACTAGACAATCTGGATATAGCCATATATATCCCATAGAGTCAATAGTTTTCTTTATTAGTGGGCTAACCCTAATCATTAGGGTCCTAATTATTGATTCATTCAAGGCTAGATACATGTAATCATAGACGAAATTGATGTGCTCCCTATCTTTGAAGATGTGTAATTTTGAATAATATTTTGGAATACTTTGGATTCCATTGGGTGACTATTCCTTTTAATTAGGAATATTCGTTATTATATAGAGGACATCTAAGAGGTATGACATCATGTAAAAATGGGTTCTCTTATTCTACCTAATTGCATAGATTTTTCTACTTAAAGCAATGCTAATTACCTCACCTAGAGGAGGAGTTATCTATTTTTCAACCATGAGGTAGATTATGGGCACCCAAATCTAGTTTACATATGTAGTGGTTATGTTTCCACATAGCCTATTCATAATTGTCATAATCATCCTATTATAAGGTTAAACTAACTAATGGGGATGTTTTTATCAAAGTTTTAAAAGACTTGGTTTCCAAACTTCAACCACATATCTAGGATGGTCATCAAATCATTTTCCTTAACCCGGGTGTTGATTGAGGTTAGGTCAATTTATGGTTTGGGTAATTTGTAATAACTTTCAAATACTATAGTATAAATGTAAGCAATATTTTTAAAATTACATTCATCTATAATCATGCCCTTATCTATCCTAGTTTCCTTTAAAATAGGAGAAAGAATGTCAATAGAGTGGAGTACCTCAGGCTTAGCTACTACATAGTGAAGGCCCACCATTTAGATTTCCACTATGTCCTCATATAGCCTTTTTATAGATAAGACCTTATCCTCTACCCTCATAATGGATGGCTATTATTAGATGGTCTAGAATAATTTTGACCAATTGTCATCTCTAGTATTTAAGGCATCGACAATGAATTTTATGTTTTTAAAAACCTTACCCTCAACATCCATGGATAAATGTAGCTCCACATCCTATTTTGAAACACCCTTCTGAGCTACCATGGCTGTGAGTTGGTCAAATTGATCATTAGTATATTGTAATTCAATTATAGATTGAATTATCCTTACACATATGACAATTCAATTATTCTTGGATTGATTATGATGAATGCAAGGTTGAATTGGGGATTTTATACGTGCTAAGGATTTATATAGGTTTTCAAAGATGTCTAATGGTGGTAAGCTTTTTAAAATATGTGAGCTTTATGACTTAGATTTTATTTAGATATCATATTTATACCTTTGTCTTTTTGGGTCCATGAGATCCTTTAACTTGATGTGTATGTTGATGTGTCAATGCTATGTCATCAAGACTTTATTTATTTTTTAAATATGATTATTTCCCCTTTGAAAAGTCTCTTTTGTCTCACACTATTGGATCCTATTGGAAGGGATCAATGTGCCCCTATTGATTTAAATTTGAGGGATTGAATGTCATTGACTACTTTTTTATAGTCCTCATGGTTGAGATACTTGTCACTAATGCATTCCTTATGGTTTTGCTAAAAATTTCACTTTCATCTGGCATCATTATATCCTCTCTACCAAGATGAATGTGTTATCTTGATATCGATCCATTGGGTTCTATCCATTGCTCTATATACCATTGATCTGAATATGTATGCTCATTTTTGTACCATCGATCTTTGGGAAGATTGTTGATTTTTAATCCATGACCCATGGTTATGCCACTTATCATATTTGTGCTTGCTTTTACAACTTTTAACTTTTTAGTTTTCATTTTCACCATCAGATATTAATCAACCAATCAAATGTGCTTCATTGATTTAAATGCTTGACTTATTGACCTCTTATGGGTCCCCATGAATTATTGAGTCTTCTTTGATCAAATTCACTCCATAGGATATAGTGATTGATTTTTTGACTTTATCTATCACCATTAGATCTACTTTCCCTAATTAAATGTGATTCATTGATCCTATGAATAATAAAATAGACTAAGTTAGGGTTGGGAACATAAATAACTTAGTATAAAGTTTTTATACTATGGTTTTATTTGTGTTAATAAACATGACTAAGACCTTAGGATAAAAATTTAATCTAAGTTTAAAACATATGAATTTCTCTTGTGAATAATAGAATAGACTTGGCATAAAGTTTTTAGACTAGGGAATTGGTGGGGTCTTAGGGAAACATAAGGACTTATGATAAAGTGTTTATACTAAGGTTTTTTTTCATGTTAATAAACATGACCATAAACTTAGGATAAATCTTAAACCAAGCCAAAATATAATAAGTGTTCCTACATAAATTTAAATATGATGAACCTTGGTAAATTTGATTCTATTTCAAAAGATCTAGGGTAAAGTAAATTAGACTAGAGTTTTAGCATGATTTGAACATATATTCAATTTGTCAACTACATACCAAAGGCTAGTAAAATGATTGAAATAGCATTAAAGTACGAAACCTTAGACATTATTCACATAATAGAGTCTCCATTAGACTTGATACTTAGAAACATAATGATCCAATGTTAGCAATATTAGACAAGATCACATAATAATTATATGAAAATATTCCACTCTAATCATGGTGTAGATGGTCTTTTAATAAATATAATGTGCTAACATGATAATGGTGATCTGACTGAGTGAATTTTCAATTTAAGGCACAAATTTGTGAAATTTGAAACAAGGGTCCACATTTTTTAGAAATTGGGGTATGTTAACCTCAACATCACCTTCCTACTTCACCTTGTTACTCACTTTAAATTTTCCTTATTCCCCTACCTATCTAAAATTGCCCTTTTAGTCCTAATAGTTTTGACTAGCCATTCAGGGCTTCTCTTGTCTCAAAGGATCAAACTATCAGATGAAGGCATTGGGATCCTTTATGAAATAAGTTATAGAATCCATTTTGAATCTTTTGATTGAATTTATCTTCATAGACCATCATCTCAACCCTCTTCTTTCTTAAGTCAACCTTAACCATAATTGTCTAGTATAGATGCTTAAAATAATAGGTGATGAAGATTTGAATATCCTCTTCTAGTTCTCTACATTAATGGATTTAGGGATTAGGTAACATATTTTTAAATATTAACCATATTATTTTATTTTTTGCCTTCCTAACTCTACCAATAACACTTGTCTACACAATCACATACTAATGTCTATGTGTCTGGGGTGCCCAACCCAGACTAGGCATCTCTCTTACTTAATCACACCATAAAGGATACTAAGGAAGAAAAATACCATCCAAAGAGGAAGAAATGAACATATTATACTATTCCATATTAATTATTTAGTCATTCTAATTGGTTAGGTATATTTCAATGCATTTAAACCACTTTTCATGCCTAAATGAGCTTACTTGTCCATATTTTCAAGTTTTTTTACTTCTCAAGACCATGAATTTTATACCTTGCCTCTTTATCTGAGTTACCTCTTCCATATGCATATGACATCTTATATTCAATGTTGGAGACAAACTATCAACATCCCTGTAGGTAGATAGATTAGATGTGTTGACTATTAAGAGGGCCTTTAAGTAGGTCCCTGATTGAAAATAGTGATTCCATACTTGTTTGAGGCCCAATGGATTTATTTGAATCTGGGTCATACTCCTTTAGGATATCCATATCCACCATCTATGACCCTTATTTGAATTTTTAGACTCAATTGGATATGATGTTTTTGAAACCCTTGAAGGTTGGTTCTAATATGGCCTCCTATAGGTGGTTATAACTTTTGGATAACATCCATGCTTGTATAGACTCATATTATCATAGTTTCAATGGATCTTAGTGTCACTATGAACTATTTAGACCTTAATTCCATGACTTTTTATTAGGCATAGAGGCTCAAACCTATATGTGATGTTCATAGGACTTCATGGTGTTATTGGTTTATAAAACCAAGACCTATTAAAGGTGAAATAACTTAATGAAGCATCACACAATAGATACTTTTTGAGAGAATCCATAAGGAATATTGGATCATGTTTAATACCACCTAAAGGGACCCTAGACACAATTTTTCACATACTTGATAGGGAAAGACATTTGGAGTCCATCAATCATTCATATAGAGTGAGAAATGGAAACCTATGATTCTATGAAAACCTCAACTTTTGTTAATAAACCTTAACTTCTACTAAAGAAGTTTATGAAGTTGTTGGAGGGATAGTTCATGATTTCATTCTTGTGAGGGATATTTTGAGGTATGATAATCCTAAAATAATGAATTTTCCATATGAATACAACACTTATTTATTGCTTTTATGGTGTCTTGATGACATTCAACAACCACTATCATGAAATACTTTGTTCTTCCTTACAATGAAGCTAAAATATATAGGCAATCTCATTTTAAAGTAAGATATTGTGGTAATTTAAGGTCCATATAAATACTTCACTTGAGATAAGAAGGCAAATGATATTATTAAATCCATTAAACTATCATTAAACCATCAAACTATTTTCTATATTTTTAGATGTATGCATTGGAGGCTATTCCTTATCAAGAAAACATTGTTTATAGTTTGTAACTTGAGGTACCTTGGATTTTTATTTCTCCCATAGGCTCACATGTGTGAAGTTTTCCTTTAAAATTGTGTATAATTTTTTTAGAATCTTGATAATCCCCCAACTTTCCATTCCTCTATCATCATGCTCAGAAAAGGAGAAAATGGAGTAAATTGATACCTTGCTTGGATGGAGAAGACACGATGAGCCCTTCCCCTTATTAGTGATTGATCATAAAGTGGGGGAGTGAAATATAAGAAAAAATTCCACAATATGGAATTCATATATGGTCCTCTCCTTTTCCCAAACTATTATACCCTCATCTTCTCTCTCCTATCTGTATCGTTCACAAATGTGAAGGGATCTATAATGCTGCCAAAAACCTTGATAAAGGAAAGAGGTTAGTTTTTAACCTATTTTTAATTGAAACTACATAAAAATATTGGTTTTGGGCCTAAGATACATAAATTAATTTGTACACATTCTTGAACAAGATCTTCCTCTGACACACCTTTACAAATGAGCTGAGAACCCTCTCTTTTTATCGTAAAAACTACCTAATTTACCTAAAAGCTAATTAATATCATATGTCATGTGTATTTTAAGATTTTTAAATTTTAAAAAAAATGTATAATGATGTTTTTATCTCTTCCTTCTGATGTACACTTGTTATTTTCTCATAAAAACCTTGTTTTGGATGTTACAAGTAACCAAAAAAAATCAAAGTAAGATGAAATGTTTGAAATGACTATGGACACCTCATTTAATGTGTTTTTATAGACCATGGTTCCATAATATGAACTTTACATACATTATGTGACCCAATTTGACCACCTATACGTCTTAACAATCTTGATAAACTTGGAACATTGGTAAAAGGGTGAGTAGATAAGATAGATTCAAATCTATATTTACCTTAATATTGTCAAAAAAACCTTAAACCATGATAATAATGGTTAAATCACCAATTTAGATAACATCCAAAATCAAATATTACCATCACCAAAGATAAGGTACTCATGATAATCCAAGTTTTAACTATAGGTGGTTGGCATTTTAACCTAGAGGGTCAAAATAAGTCAACATGTCTCTAGACACATTCAAGCACAACACATAGTTCACCATGATGTAGAATAATTACCTTGTGAATACCCATTTATTATATAATAATATTTTTATTGAATAAAATTACCATAGTCATTATCCACATGTTATTTTCATAATGTGTTAAAAAGGATGCATAATGCACAATAAAATAAATTAGACATTGTGAAAATTGATAGTAATATTCAAACTCTTTGTTTCATGTTTAAATATCTAGGAAGGAAACCAAATAGTGATGAAATTTATTTTTATGATGATTTTACTAATATTGACACCTAGATAAGTGAAAAATTTGGCCATTTTTTGTACAATTTTACATAAGAATGTATGCTAGCCTAAATAATAATAATAATAACAAGAATAAGTGGTCATTTGAGGGAACCCTTGATTTGATCCAATAGTATAAAAATGTGAATACTTATATTTACATGCATAATATAAAAATAAAAGTGCTACATAATAGGGTCATCCATATGTGAAAGCACAATCAAATGAAATTACTAAAAAACCATAAAGAAATAAATGCATCATATAAATTGAATCAAGACTCAAGATTTAGAACATGCCACATTGGATTAGAATTATGTATCAATTACCAAGAGACTATATTTTATGCCACAACTTGAGACATAACCCAATAATCTTGTCTAATAATCCAAGAAACCATTACCTAAGAAAAGTATTTCTTCATAGTGGAAAGTGTCACAACATCCATATCCACCATGATATTCCACCTCACCATAGAAACATACATATCCATAATTTCAATAGTCTCAAAATACACAAATGGATATATAAAAGGATAGGGATATCATTGTTCCCAATCTCAAGATAAATGACCCAAGCACATGAACACCTAGGAAGTAAGATTTAATAAGCAACCATTTGAAATTATATCGCACATGGTTCTATGAAGGAATCTTAATCTTAGGGGTCCAAAAAGTATATGTTTTTATAATAATATCTTTTAAGGGTGGACACAAGTTCATATTAACATGATGATACTTTGAATTTATAATAAGTAGAGGGGATGTATAGAGTTGGGACTGGATGGATTGAAGGATGTTTTCCTTAAAGATATCAAATCACAAGACAAAAAAAATGAATTATATATGTGGAATAAATAATAGGGAGGTGGAGAAGAAAGATAATAATAAAATTAAGTCATAATAATACAAGGTGGATAATATTGAAGGAGAGGAGGGGGATAAGGAAGAAGAGATGGAAGGATAAGGATGGGCACATGGATAGGAACATAAAGTCCATGAAATTGAAATTTTAATAAATTAGGATCCTCATAATGATGCATGAATAACTAGAAAACATCAAGTTAAGGACATGTGTCAATTGCTGGTGAATAATGGCTAAATATAAGAATAAGGTCACAACTAAATGTAGATGATGAATATTTATTTGTGTGGATTGAAATTAATTATGGAAGCATTCAACCCAGATGTACAAAACCATGTCCTTTATTTTAGACACACAAATAGATGAGACTTATTTTGAGACAACACTTCATTGTGTTCATATGGGATAACCACATAGTATGGATGTGGAGTGTGAAATCATGCATGTGAACTCAAAAAAACTATCCAAAGCCTAATCTAGATGTGTGTTGGTTAAATTTCCCATTAAAGTTTCATTCCATAATGTTTTGAACTATGAAACACTAAGGAAAATAAATAAACAATTGAAATATGTCAAGCATGAGTAGACTAAGGTATAGTAAAAATTCATGGCAATAAAATTAAATAATCTAAGTCTTTGCCTGACAATTCTCAAGGGAAAATAGTTTAATCGATTGAATTGACATAGAATGGTTTAGGTATGTCACCAACCTAGAGTTGATGGTTTACCATTTAGTTAAAAATAATAAAAATGGAAAATAAATGGAAGTATATAAAAGTGAGATGGAAAAATCATAACTTTAGTTTGATGAACATTTGCATGGATCTAAAAAATTATTATCAAAATCTCTAGAAAATTTTAAATAAATATTAGAAGGTATTCTTATATTTCATAAGACAAATGCAAATAATAAGTGTGCATTTTACTTATGTTTAGTGAAATCATGAATAAATGTAAACACAAGTATAATAGATGAAGGATGGATATGAGATAAATGAAATTCTCAAAGATTAGAATAGCTAAGAGAGAAGATATTATAAAAAGAAAGAGAATTAGATAAGGGTTTAAAAATTCTATGGCATAAAATGTTAAACAAGTAGAGCATCCTTCGATAGGTGTTGTAGATAATTATTACATAGATAGCATCTTCAAAATTTAATGCTAACAATCTTTTGGAGAATCCACCAACATTAAAATAATTAACCACATGAATGTAAAATAAGACAATTTTTTTAAGTTACACATCCATTGTGGGATAATTTTTAATAAGAGGTCCAAAATCATAACAAGGAGATTCATCTCGATATGGCTTAAGATTGAAAAAATATACTCAATATGGTGGTTTTCACTTGAACCAAGCAAGTCTCTCAATTAAATTGCATGTTCTACCATTTTAAAGACATTTTAAGCTTAATCCTAAACTATACCAAGATGAGAGAGACATTTAATTATCCTAGGATGGAATTTTAGGAATCTAAGAAGCATGACCAAAATTGACACCTAGTAAGACACAATCTTGTAACTCCTATATCAATTTCACATGAGGCTAGTGAGTCATCAAGAAGGCAAAGAGTTATTACATGCCACCCTTAATTAGTTAAAATCTCTCTCTCTCTCTCTCTCTCTCTCTCTCTCTCTCTCTCTCTCTCTCTCTCTCTCTCTCTCTCTCTCTCTCTCTCTCTCTCTCTCTCTCTCTCTCTCTCTCTCTCTCTCTCTCTCTCTCTCTCTCTCTCGCACACACACACATAATTTAACATATGATTATTCTTATATGAGACAAATTTATAATTTAAATTAGGGATATATTAATGAAAAAATCATGGTGTATATATAAAAATATATTTAAATTGTGTGTGTGTGATTATTTACATAAATAATATACACCATGATTATTGCATTGTTTATACCCTAATTTCAATTACAAATTTGGCTCATACAAGAACAACTATATGTTTAATACATCTTTTAAGTGAAATAAAATAAACCAAATAGCTACATTTAAACTTATTATTATTATTATAGAATTTTTTAAAGATTATTTTAATATTCTAAGAATCATGTTGAACTATACTCACATTGTAAGTTTGTTAATACCAATTGAACTCCAAACTCTAAAGGTAACCACTAATATAAATTCAAGTTGTGACTCCTCTATTAAAATTATATAAATAAATAATTTAAATATCCACATAATACATTAATCCTTATAATAAATAAATAATGGACACTCATTGAATTTAATTTATCTACTCTACCATTAGATAAAATTACAACTAAGTTAATGATATAAGTATTGTTAAAAATAATTTCATATATTACTAATGGAGTGAGGGAGATATTAGTATTAATTTTTTTAAAAAAATAATGTAACTATAAACTAAACACATACAATCCATTATATCACACAATCCTTTCATCAAAAAGGGAAAGAAACTAACCAAACTTAGTGAACAAGGAAAGCAATGATTGATTGTAAATAATAACTTATCTTGAGTCTCCACTAACTTCTTGAGAGCCCTCCAGGATCCTTATTTTAATATTTTATCTAAATAAAGATCAAATAAGGGATGTTCAACCCATCATCAATCCAAGTATTGGCAAGTAAATATAAAAACACCTCATAGAAGCTCCACCAAAAGTCATGGATGAAGGATTTAATTTCTTTCATGGAAGGAAGCTTTCTTACATGTCTCATACTTATCCTTCCACTTTAATTTATTTTTATTACATTTTCAATGTGAATTTAATTTCAAAATTAATCCTAATTTATTACATATTCAATTAATTACTTACATGCCCACATGGGCTGATTACAATTTCATTTAATGTACCTATAGTTTCACTTACACACTTTACCCACTTGTACAATCCACCAACCTTAGGATAACCTCTAATAAATAGTATTAATAGCATTCTTATAAATCCTATACACGTATTTTCAAAATATTTTAATTATTTTATTTTTTATTTCAATATTAAAATCTAGCTCCTTCCTTTTGATTAGGAATAATTTTTTTAAATATTATCATAAAGAGCTAGATTTAATTCCCACAAACACTAAGGGGTCATAAAATACATTGAATGTGATTAATAAACCTAATTATACATGGAAATATTAGTTAACATGAGTGGAATTACATTCTCCCCCATTATAAAAGCATCTTCCTTGATGCAACATACTACTACTTGTAGTCACACGATAATCACACTTCCAAGTTACATTCAAGATACTCCAATACAACTTAAAATAGACACATTTATAGTGTCAAACAATTGTATCTTGTATTTTAAGGACACATGGTTAATCATAACATTAATTAATTTTTTAACTGGTTTAAATGCTTATAAATGAGCTTGATTTTCTCAAAAAAAATCTAGCAAAATATTTACATGCAATAACATTCAATAAAAAGAATCCACATTTTGAATGCTTGAAACAAGGATTTTCTTAATATTATGTATAATATTTTAAAAATTTAATGTCACTTTTATTAACAAGTAAATGGATCATCTCCAAGAATTAAATCTTTTTTAGTTTTCACAAATGTTTTAAGCCAAGTATTTGATGCGAATTTCCTCCTAGAATTCCATTAGTGCCATAATGATACCCATATTTCATCATAACTCAACTAGTACCCAAATAATTTATAAAATGAATCATATTTATAAGTAAGTGAAATTATATTGCATGATCCTACTAAGAAAATTTGAGAACTGTATCATGAAGAAATTACATTGTGTAGATTTGAGTTTCATCTAAGTAAAAAAAAATCATAAGATTAAAGCATGAGCAATTAGTTTAGATCCGATTATAATTTATTCCTTAGACATCCCAAGAAATGATCATCCTTAGACATCCCAAGTAGTATGCCTCATTAGACATCCAATGTAATAATCATCCATAGACCACCCAAGAAAATATCCTCATTAGTCCTCTAAGGAAATAATCCTCCTTAGACCTCCCAAGTAATAATACTACTTAAACCTCCCAAGAAAAGTGGGAGAGAACTTATTATAGTTTAATATTGTATAAAATTACCTCATATAATGAGGGAATCATGGTTTAATAACTATTCCTACAAATTCACATGTCAAACTTATAACTTGTCTTAAAATATATCATATTCTCCCCCATACTCACATAAGGTGAAACAATATTCACATCACAAACATGAAAAAACAAACATTTATAACCAATTGATTTTTTTTTAAAAGAAGTTAAAAAATGATCAAAATAAATCAAGGGTCAAGTAGTCTCAGAATAATGCTATTAAATAAAAAAAAAAACTCCTTAAAATTTAAACAAAGAGTAATGCAAATGATAAATAGTCAAGTAGTCATTATATTTTAATTTAAAATTAATATTTTTAGCTTTGAAGTTAAAATAAACCATAAATCCATCCAAAAAGATAATTTAAACATACCCTAATAGAAAAAATCACATTACTTGCACTATGTGGATTAATAATGTACCCTTGGGCAGGAAAAGGGATATATGTATTGAGGAAAAATCACCCTTGTACCTCAAAAATAATGTTCACAAGGCTCAAAATATATTAATCATTAATTTTTTAAAATTTATAACAATCAATAAGGGGTGAGTGGAGGCAAATTTTTCATAAAGTGATAATTATGTATGGATAAATCTCAATCCACTCACATGAAAGTTTTGGGGTGATACTAGGTGGAAATGGGGAAATAAGTTTTACACCTACATGAATCTCCACTTCCTTTCCTATAAAATTCTTTAAAAAAAAAAAAAGTGCTCAACATCTCCTTAAACCCCACACTTGTAATGATACTCAATCTATAAAGGAAATTACATCATAAATATGTAAAAACTCACATATTTACATGTTTTTCCATAACAAAATTGAAAATTTCCACCTTAACACATGCATCACAATCATATAACAACACAACCATTTTAGAGAGGATGAGTTATGTCTTAGAGGTTATGTACATATACATAATGATGATAGGAGTTGAATAAGAGATATCACATGGATACATAAATTTAATTATACCAAGTATCAAATAAATCATATGAGTAACTCAAAATAGTCCAAAATGGTTCATAATAATGGATTTAAAGGATATAAGCACATAATAACACAATAGAGATAGGAGAACTAGAAATATACATGGGTTTAGTGGTCATCGTATTACTCCAAATAAAATACACATGTTTTATTTTTATCCTCAATTTTTAGATCAATCATGAAGTTCAAATGTTATCAAAATAGATAATGTTAAAGTAGATATCCTTGTGAAAATTTTTACAATACATCAAAAGTATCATAAGTATCTCATGAATAAATTTATCATGTTAAGGGCCATACTAAAAACACATAAAATGTTTTATGATTGATATGAATATAATTTAACCATCCATGTTTATTTACCTATATTTCATAGTGTTTAACCCATGTTTTGATACCAAAATATCATGCCCAATTTTTTTGTTGAAGAATACCTAATAAATCATTATATATATTTTTATATCTATGTTTAACCCTTTTTTGAAATAAGTAACAACATGAAAGATCAACATAAAAAAATGAATAATATAATCTAAAAATTAGATAAATTAAATGAATTTAAATTTTATTGATATTATGATAAGATATATAGAATCTAAGAATATGCTAAATATGGAAAGTACAACATTAAATGTTTTGATAATAGCAATACATAGGAGAAATAATAATTAAATTATTTCTTAATGTGAAAAAATATATGAGTAACATATGTTTATGAGTGTATAGTTTTAAGATCTATATCCCATTGTCATATTTTGAATATTTTATTTCTTCCAATCTAGACACTTGTGTCACCCTATGGACACTAGTGTCTAATACTACCACTAGTGTCTGGTATAAAATATTAAATATTTTATAGAAATTCCACCTTGTGCCTATTAAGTTTTACTATCACCTTGTATATTATTTTTTCATATAATGCATGTAGGATAATTTTTATCAAAACCCTTGATCTTTTAATTAGAGCATGCCACCTTGTAAAAATAGGGGTTAAATGGATCGAGTGAAATCAAATTGACCTCAAAGACCCATATGTTAGTGACTAATTATTACATATAAATATAATCTAAATAGGGCCTCATACCCATGAATTTATCACCATTGTATGGAATTATGTGTAAAATTTTTGTACTATTTTATATATGTGAGTGCATGTAATAATCTAACTTGAAATTTGACAAATACTCTATTCACATGATATTTTACACTTTATCATTTACTGAATCTTTCTCTCTTGAAAAAACCTATCAAATTTCAATTTATATTATCAAATACCTTAAATGGTTAACTATGAAAGGGATGCGCAGACATATAGTACTTTAGGAGTGACATTTTTGTTTACTTATTATCCTCATCCATTTTATCTTCCCTAAATTTGATCCCATAAACTATCTCCTTCCATTTTTTATCCTCTAACTATGTCAAGACCTATATTTTCCAACTAAAATAGCCCATTATATGTGGTTATAACCATAATCCACCTCACTCCAATAACATCAATTACATCAATTAAATTCCAAAACTTTTGGAGTAGGCTTCATAACTAAGTCAACTTGGCTAACCTAGTTTGAGTTTAGTCTACCTATTTTGAACTAAATCAAGTTGAATGCTATTTTTAGATAAATGTATGGTATGGATTATGGTAACTCATAAACATAAATATAAAACACCATTTAATCCAAGATAGAGGAATATTCATTGTCAATTACTATTTCTCATACTTCTACCCTAAATTTAAATTCTTGAGGAGTTATTTCCTAGATCTTGCCTTGGAGGGAAAATATTTTATTGTGTAATATTGTATGCAATAGGAAGAGAAAATTTGGCCTATAGCTTGATTCAAAAATTTATACTCTTACAACCATAACAATATTTATCAAATCACCATTAGCTAAGGGAGATATTGAGGCTTGATAGGTCTTATTCAAGGTAAGTGTTTTCCAACCCTATATCTTTCCTTTTGATAAATAGATGTTTCATTATTTCTTTTTTAATAAATGTATGTATATTTTTTTGAATTTTCTCTCCATTTAAACTTAGTTTAACCATATTATTATTCAAACTTGTCATTTATAAACCTTAGGTAGCCTAGGACCCTATTATCCTACCATGGCTCCTTTTCCATTCTAAATATTTGTTATAACCCATCCCCTTACATAACTTGATTGTGATATTTTATTTCTTTCTAACTATATACCTAGTTAGGGTTATTACATTATGTCAATTCATTATATTCTTTGAAACCCTTTTTCTTGGCATTATGTTGTAAGTGTTTAACTTGCTAGATTTATCAGATCCATTGGTCATATCCTAATTTCATTAAGGATCAATGTGATCTATTTTATTTACCTTATATGAGTTTGAATCTTTAGATAGGATAGTTTCAAATCAATCCCAGCTCATTGAATGCATTATGGTGAACCCAACATGAAAATAATGATGGATTTCACCTTTGCAATGAATTACATCAAATAGTTTGATCTAGTTATGTATTTTTTCTATCATTGCACTATATAAAACAAGTAGTTATAGCTAAATCAAAATTTATAACTATAGGAAACTATATATTAAACAGTGTGATATAGTTTCATATCTATGTATTTCCTAGTGAACTATTTTACCTAGTGTGATAATTTTAATTTTATATCTTTCTCTTATTTTATCCAGCCAACTATATCAACCTAGTCAATTTAGTTATATGTAAAAAAAAATTATTCAACATTATCAATTTGCATGATATAGTTATCTAATTAATTTTTTTATAAATAATATTGAGCTAGATGATTTAATTTTAAAGTGTATTTATTTGTTAGTAAATTAAATTGAAAATTTTGATTTATTTATGTATTTCATTAATTTTTAATAAACCATGTTGTCTTGCTCAAATTACTTCTAAAATTCTAATTATTTCTAATAAACCAAATCAAATTGCTCGATCTAGTAACCTATCTCTATCTAAAATTATAATTTACATAGACTGTATCAATTTAATTGATATAGTTATGTATTGTGTGTAGAAATACATCATACATTATTGATTTAATTTTATTTGTTCATTTTTTCAATTTTAAGAAAGAAAAATTAACCTTTATTTTCAAAATATGATAATACATTTCATTTCAAGTTGACTTGTTTTTTATTTCAATTCATTGAATGTTGCAATTTGATTTTACATATTGATTTTCAAAGCTTATTTTTTATTTGTTTGAAATTCTATAAAAATTGTGTTCTAGTAGTTTTCAAATTACTTAGCTACTATCATGAATGGATACATGGTGTTCTATTTACAATCCTTGTCTATTTTTTATATACATCATGGTGTGAGAGGCTTTCCCAAGTACTCATATACAAAGTATAAAATTAAAATGGAATTTATTTTTGATGTACCTCATGGTATATTAAAAATGCCTTGGATTCCATTTTTATTAAATTTTATGAATCCATCCATCTATCTTATTATGTAGTGTACTATCTAGTGGTTAGTGTGAACTAGGAATTTGACATAGAGTGAAGGTTAGTCTTGTGTTAGTCTCATAAAACAAATGAAATGATCACACTAAGATCCTAACACCCATATCCTACACACTAGGGAGATATTAGTGACAAAAACTAAATGAAAACATAATAAAAAAAAGACACAACTCTTTTACCTTCCTTGGGAGCTCCACATGGCTTTGTTGAATTTATTAATCATCTTGTCCATCAATAATTATTTGAAAATATAGGTTTCTTGGCTCCTTCTCTCATTGGCACCTTGGCTTGAGATTTCTTGGTTTAAGATCTGAGAATTGTAACATCATATTTTAAGAATTTAGGCATTATAACTATACTCTCTTCAAAGCTTTGAAGTCATGTGTGCATAATAAATTTTCACCAAAATAGCTTATGGTTCAATAGACAATGCCTTGTATTTATAACATTAGGAATTAACTCTCACCCAAGGTGAGTTAAGGTTGAGTTTACGCTGGGAATGGGTTTTAAACTAACCCTTGGTGAGTTAAAACTAACTCTAGTTGAGATAATAGTTATCAAGTAATTATGATTTTTAATAACTAGGCATGGTTCTCAAATTAGATTTTTTAGGATATTTTCAAAGAGCTTGAAAACTCATAAAGTTAATGATGAAAGGCTTTGATATTTTGATTTTTGAATTTCTATTTTTAGATATTCATTAATTATAAATGGATAACTCAACTAGGAATTTAATGATGTTTAACTTGTTAATTTATTTAGATCATCCTTTTAGCTCTTTAAATAGTTGATTTAAGTGTGTAAGTTCCCCACTTAATAGGCCAAATTGATAGTTATGCAATAGGGTGATTAGGGATGAATCTATGAGAGGTTATTATTACATATAATAGAATACCCTAATTAGGTATGTCTCAACATGATTATGATATTTTATGAATGATGTAACAGCCAATTTGGTAAGTTTAATGATTCTTAGGCTTAATTTTCAATGGTTGATAGGAATCAATTTGAAGTCTGGTTAAAGGCCAGTTGTGGCTAGTTTTAGGTGTCTACAGTTAGTATATGGAAGTTACTCTCAGCTTACCCTCAATACCAATTTTAGTGGACTATGGGAATGGTAATTTATCCATATTCAGTGATCTAAAACATTAGGCTAATACTATCTAATAGATGATCTAGTATTTATTAGAGCCTACATATAAGTCAAGTCCTTTAATACATATACACTATCTTATTTTTGAAAAAATAGTTTGAAAAAATAATTAATTTTCAAATTAAATGCTTGTTATTATATTTTTTATTTCATATTGCATCAACAAAAGTTAATATAGTTTCTTGTGTTTATAGACAATAGTGACTAGCTTGATATAATATCATGTGTTTGCAGACTATATCAACTAGCTCGATACAATCTCATGTGTTTGCATCTCTGATTGTATTGAGTAGAGTGACATATTTTAGTACCCTATATATTATTTTCTACCTATTTTTATTATAATTTATCCTATGAAATGCATCAAATGGATCAACTTGGTATGTTACTTGACATTTTAAATCTCCTTAGAACAAACCATATTAACCAACTCGATAGTGATTTTTATAATCTTGACATATGTAACTACATTAAATAGATAAATATAGTTAAATTTTAATATTTTTGACTTTTATAAATTCCAAGATCAAACTTTATCATCCAACTTGATACATTTTTATCTAAACTTTGCTTTTGTGATGGTATCAAACTACTCAATATAATCAATGTCTAATTAACCATTTTCATCACCTTTTGGACTATAATATATTGATCTGATTGACATTATTTTATCATAACTAAATTCTTACCAACTACATTATCCTGACCAATATCATTAATTTTTTAAGGATATCCTTTTTCTCTCACTTTTTCACATCCTATCAACATCATGAAATCACCTATTAGGATTTTTATTAATAGTCTCAATGCATTTAGGTTTTACATGTCTTTATCTTTCCTACCTAACTTGTCCACTACTAAATCTAACACTTCATGGTGCAAACACTTTCAACACTCATGTATATTCACTTTATGTAGCATGTTAGAAATAATTCAACATGATTATTTAGATAATTTCAATACCTTTAGGAACATTGATGATAATACCATTTGTATTCCTAATTACAATGTTAATTTATCTTAATTTCCTTATTATATTGTTGGAGTAATCAATACTAATCTTTGGAACCTCCCTTTTGATAAAAACATTGGTAATATTTGTCCCAATATTAAAAACACTCCTCCCAATTCTTCCAATTAAAAACCACTTGTTGATACAAATCAACTACGTGCACAAATGGTTCAACAAATGAATGTCATATAAACAAATAATAATTCTCAAATACTCCAAATATAAAATAACATGTTACAAATGGATAGTCAACCTCCAATTATCATGTCTCAACAAAATAAAAAAAAATTCCTCCTCCTCTTAGATATTCTAATGGGAATATCATCCCTCAACCTCCTGTGCATAATAAAAATTTAAAACATCTCAAAAATGAATATTTGGCACCTTTCATTGTGTCCATACACAATGGAAATATTTTTCCAACTATCACATATGATGGGAATAGAAATATTTCTATTTTTCTTAAGAATTTTAGAAATGTATATAAGGAATGGGTCCAAACTAATACTTTTTTCACTATTAATCTTGTTTTCAAAACCTTCTTGGGAGATGTGTTAGAATGATATAACCAACACCCTAGACATTCAATTTTATAACTATAGGATCTATTCAATGATTTAGTAAAGGAATTTCAACATAGTAATATTCTTAAAACTAGCCTTAGTCATTCATCATGCTAAGAAACTTATGAATAAGTTTGATCACATGTTTATTAAATGATGAAAGTATTTAGCACATAATGTAGATCATAACATGATCGATGATAATATTTTCAAACTTTTAATTATTGATATCAAAGCCTTTATTTAGTACAAGGTTAGGAAATTTTCTCCCCAAACTTTATAACTAGCCTTTGATCAATCAAAAATACAATATTTACTTATGATTAAATTTGACCCTTCTCATATCTCATAAAGGAATCTTTCCAATTCTTAACCAATGCAGTAGCCACTACCAGATCATAACTAAAATATCCTTAAACCAAAACATGAGTCATAAATTAAAACACTCAAGCTCCCTCCTAGCCACCTTTTAGTGTTTTGGAAATTACAAATTTGTTATCCACATCAAAACGTTTCATTCATAGCACTATTGTTCCATTTTGGTACAATCCTAACAAATTTATTAGTTTCACACTAACATTGGCCATTCTTAGGAAACATGTCAAGCTCTTCCAAAATTTATGGTTAACCTCATATTATGAGAGGATTTTGATCATTATGATATGATTAATATTTTACATAAATAATATATTAAATATTTTTATAAACAAACCTTTTCCCGATCTCCAATTTAGAAATCTAAAAAATATTCTTCAAACACCAATACACTTTCCCATGAAAATATTTGTACTATTGATGTAAACTATGATAAATATTACACTAATTTTAAATATGTGAAAGTGAAAAAGGTTAATTACTATCGTAAACCTACTCATAAATAACTTGTTACCTAGCCTAAAAATCCTTCTATTGAGGAGCAACTTCTTAGAGATACTATAACTAATTCTATTACTTCTTCAGACTAACCCACTAATGATGTGTCACCTCCATAATATAGCCTCAACATAGTTATTCAATTCCTTCTAAAAATATTCTCTCTAATCAACCTAAGCCTCATAATAATTCTTCCTCCAAACCACATTGGAATATTCTAGATGAACTTAATTATATGCCTTACTAAATCCCACTCATGGAATTAGTAAGAACTTATCATTATCATAGAAAAATTTATTACGTAATAAATTTAAGACATAAAGTAACCCCATATAATTATTATGATACACCTAATTAAATATCCAAAGAAACCCCACCTATGGAGGTTTATGTTATTGAAACTATTTATTCATCTTCCTTGTTTACCAAACCTTCAATATAATTTGACAAAGAAGATATGATCAATGATGAAATGATTTTTTGAGTTGATGATCCACCCCTCTTCATTAATATTAGAATAAATAACACCTTAATAATAAAATTCTTTGTATATGAAGGTTTAGCCATTAATATTAGTTCCCTTTTGATACCCTACCAAATTGGATATTTCAAATAAAAATTTAAATAAACTCACCTCATTTGTCATGAATTTCATAAAAATAATAAAAATTATCTTGGTTTTATTTTTATTCCCCTCACGATTGGACCCAAAATAACTCGCACCAAGATTATTATTTTAAATCTTCTACTTTATTACAACATGCTCTTAGATTATCCATGGACTCATTCTATACGAGATATAACATCTTCCTCTATCCAATGCATCGAATATATCCATAATGATAAAATTTATAATCATGAGGTGGATATTAACCCTTGGATCATCAAACTTACAAATCCTAAATCTCAATATCACATTCCCACTAAGGCTCATATCAATAGTTCACCTATTTCTAAATTTAGCAATATGCATCCTAACCTCCATATCAATCTTGCATATTAAAATGATGAAAAACCTAATGAATTATAAAATAAATTTAATATCACTCAATTACATCCTTATATCTTTAAATATATCCCTCCTTATCTTCTTCCTTAGGATAGGGATATTCGTATAATTGATAACATTATTGAAATTCTTCCCCCATGCAATTCTCATGAATCCCCTTATACATAAGAGGAATTTAATTTAAATGAATATGTATTGGTGAAAATATTTCAAGATCTTATTACCATGTCTCCAAAGACTTTCAACAACACAAAAATCTCCACCATCAATATCCCTACTGACATGGATGAAACAATGTCTCATTCATGTGTTATTTATCCCTTTTATGATGATGCTTATGTTATGGTTCAATCATAATCATGATACATGGATGTAATGAATTATCAAAAGTCCTTAGAAAAAATGTATGATTTCAATCATGATGTTTATGTTATACATATATAATCTTACTATTATGATATTAATTTAGAATGAGAAGGTTATGTCCTTCCTAATAACACACCCTTGGAAGACACTCCATGGGTTATTTATGAAATATTAACTATTCTAAAACATAATAATATTGGTTAGATCGATACTATTTAGATAGTGCACTACATTTCAAACACTATCAACCAACCATATTTCATTTCTTATATCTCTTTGAACTCAAATAGTATAAACTAAATTAATCCATATCAACCTTTAAATTTAGACTATATCAACCAACCTATTATAGTCCAACCTTACATTCCATATTATATCAATAAGACATCACCAAGTGCCAATATATTAACCTGATATTCACCAACAATAAATGACATTATCCATCTTGATATAGTCAAAAATATTTTTATCACTAATAGCCATATTGAACAATCTATTACAATTTAGACTAGTTTTTCTATTTTAGACTATATCTTCTAAGCTAATAACATTCAATTAAGTTATTTACCATCAAATTTACCATATAAAATTATCTTATATGTTAAATCTAATATTATAAGACAAATACATTTTGAGTATGATATAAAATTCAATCATATTGTTTATATTCAAGTAGATGTCAAGCATTATGGACCTTTACTCATAGTTCCCATCATTGAATCTATCTTAAAACTACTCCATGATAAATATCCTCAAATTCCTTTCCAACACCATAAAATTTACCATATTTAGAATAAAGGATATATGATTCAATAATTTCATTACTAGCATCGATCCAATAACACATATTAATTTAAAGCTTCCCCCATTCCATATATTTTTAAAGATGGAAATTCCATGATTATTGAAGAAACTATTTCAATTAATTTTGGCACCACTACATGTCCTAGACCTATTCTTGTCTCTCAGGAACTTTATCCTATAGTGTAGGATAATTTTATTATTTTCTTCAATAAATATCATGACACCATCACTTGGTCATACAAAGACATGTTGGGTATTGAACCTAGTATTATTTCCCATAATATCATACAAAGACATCTTGATATAAAACCAATATGTAAAAAATAATGAAAATTTACAACTTAGATTTATACCCTATGTCATAAGGAAATCATCAAGCTTTTATATGCTAATTTCATTATATTTTTTGATTACTCAAAAAAGGTATCCAACATTACTCCCATTTGTAAGCAATTCATTATGGTAATTTGATTTTTTATTGATTTTAATAACCTCGTCTTAGTATGTCCTAAAGATAATTTTATTTTATAATCAATTGGTGTCATTATTGATTTTATGATCAACTATTTGATATTATCTCTCATGGATAGTTTATTAAGATATCATCAGATCCTCATAGATCTTGAAGGTCAACACAAAACTATTTTAACCACTGAATAGGGTACCAAATGTTATGTTAAAATTCATTTTGATCTTCAAAGTGTTGGAACTACATAAAAACATGAAATAAATTCTATTTTTCATGATCTCATCCATACAATATTTAAAATTTATGTGGATGTTATTATATCTAAATCCAAGCATCATGAAATCATCTTAATGATTTAGTCATTATATTTGACTGAATTATCAAATATAAAGTATGACTTAATCCTTACAAATGTGGTTTTAGTGTCACTTCTAAAAAATATTATGATTTATCATATTATTACAAGGGATTGATATCTATCCCACTAAAATCAAATCAATTATTAACATGAATATTCTTCACTTTATCTCGTACATTTTTACCTATCTTGGGAATCTTGGGGCAATCCACTAATTCATCCCTGAAATGGCTTATATTTATTTGTTCAATTCCCTCCTTAAGAAAGGTATTTATCTAAAATTAGTTGATACATGTCAAAAATATTTTTATAAAATGAATAAATAATTAATTCATCCTCCCACACTTAGACCACCTTCTAATGATCATTCAATTATATTGTATACCTCCTCCACCCCATATCAGTTAGGGAAATTCTCACTCAACAAAATGAAATAGGATGAGAATATGCCATATATTACATAAATCATGATTTGATATATTATGAGTCTCATTTCATGAAATTAGAACATGACTATTTCTCCATTTATTTTAAATCTAAAAATCTTTAGCACTATATGATTTATCATACAACCTATGTTATTTTCCATTCTAACCCCATTCATCACTTTTTCACAACATCATTCTTACTTGGAAATCAAATAATAAAAGGATGGTACTCGTAATGGAATTTGACTTAACAATTATTACACAAAAATAAATCAAAATCCAAGTAATTTATGATAATATTGATTCCAACGTATACTAGCTAGTAATCACCTCTACGATACTCTTCTTAATGAAGACATCCTTTACATTGAAGGCCTTACTCAAGCAATCTATATAAATATTATTTTCATTATTTTAATACTAATATCATTGCATAATCCATTGAAGATATTTAAATTTACACCTCCAAACCTAAACCTAAAGTAATAATATAATAAATACCTAAGGTTACCATTGAATTGCATGAAGACACTTTGATCCTTCACTTTTATGGATCCAAATGCTTTCAAGGGGATGGGGAAGGATGTGTCTTAGCTAGTAATCATGATAAAATTATCCCTCTATATTTTTTATGAAACTTTAAAGTCACTAATAACATGGTTGAATATGAAGCTCTCATCTTAGGCATGCAAATACCCATTAACTTAGACATCCCATACATACATGTCTTAGGATATTCATAACTCATATACCATAAATTTAGTGGATATTATAATAAAAAAGTAAAAATATGATCTCATATCATCAAATTTATTACACTCTTACTAAATAAATTCACATCTTTCACTATTGATGCAATCCTATGAGAATAAAATGTTATAGTTGATTCTCTTACTTCATTAACCTCTATTTTTCATCGTCACCAAGCATTCATGATTCATAAGTTCTCATCCAAATGATAAATCACATTCTATCTAAAAATATAAAGATGAGTCTTTTTTTCCCACATTGAGGTTGTCATTACGTGAAACATCTCATGGTATAAATACATCATCCACTTTATTGAACACCATACCTATCTTCTAAAGGCTAGCTCTCATGAAAAGACTCAACTTTGAAAGTAAGATTGAAAATATGTCCCTAGATATGATACCCTATATTATCATAGTATATAAGTTACCTTGCTTTATAATGTTACTGAAGATGAATTTCCTTCTCTCCTTGAGAAATCACATGGGGGAATTTTTGATGGTCACTGTAGTAGACACGTTATATCCCACAAATGCCTACACATGGGATATTTCTATCCTAATATTGAAAAAAAATCCATTACATTTTCCAAAAAGTGTGATCATTTCTAACTTCATGATAATATTATTCACTCTCCTTTGACTAAGCTTAAAACCCTAGAATTTGCTTGGCCATTTTCTATTTGGATACTAGATCTCATTGTAAAATTACTTAGATATCAAGATGGTCATATATTCATCATTATTTCCAAAAAATACTTTAACAAATGGGTTTAAGATGTTCCCCTTGTAAATTTTATTGACATTACCATCTATAAATTTATTCTTAACCAAATCATCTGTTATTTTGGTATCCCTCACACCATCTTCTCTAACAATGGTGGGAATTTCAAAAATAAAGATATGAAACAACTATCTAAAAAATTCAAAATCATGCACAAATTTTATACACCCTACCATCCTTGATGAAATGGTCAAGTTGAATCCACTAACAAAATCCTCAATATTATATTTCAAAATTTTATTCAAGATTATCTTTCTGACTAGAATTTCAAGATTTATCATTCACTTGAGGATTATCATACTAGTATCTATACTAACATTAGGGTAACTCCATTTTATTCAGTCTATGATTATGAAATAGTCTTACCATTATAAGTGGAGATGCATTCCTCTCATATTTATATTCATTGAATTATTTTAGATGAATAGATTCAGTAAGCTCTTTACACCTTATATTTTAAGGATGAATGACTATTGGGTGATTTACAATGAAACCATCGATACAAAACTCATATATCCAAAAGAATAATAAAAACTTTAAATTCCATACTTTTAACATTAAATAATTAATATTTATATAAGACTATACCCATGACAAATATGTAAAGTACACCTAAAAATGGTAGGGTCCTTAACTAGTAAAAGACATTCTTGAACCAAGTACTTACCAACTTCAAATTAATTAAGGACACATTCAAATAACCAACCAATGCTCAATTTTTGAAAAAATAGTTTTATTAAATTAATTTTCAATCATAGTTTTATTTTCTTATCATAATTTTCATTTATATTACAATTTAATTTCTTAATTAATGTTATATATATATATATATATATATATATATATATATATATATATTGGAGCTAACATATTTTGTAAGTTTTACCTAAGAGTTTCTAAATGCACCATAACACTAGCTTTAGTAATTTATACACCTCTGAGTCATTTTAAAATCATCCTTAGTTCCTAACATGGATCATTTTGTGTTTTGTATTCTTAAATTTTACTTTGTGAGTTTAATTTTTAAGACCACAGATAGGTCACAGTCTTTCCTCATAAACATCCATCTTCTCATTCAAGTTTTTGGTTCATTTTTTTTATCATTTTACATACCTTTTTTGGTTAATTTTTTATACCTCTTGGCTTCCCAACTTGTGACTTTCATTGTAATAACTTGGATAAGACTAGTAATTCCTCACATGTTCTCATTTATTAATTCATACATTACTTTTATTCTCAACCTTAGCTAGGTATCTTCTCTAAAAGATAAGGCAATGATTAAGAATAGTGTTTTCTTGCACATTAAATTAGTTATATTCTTTTATGGTAAGAATTTAACAAGTTATCTTCATGTATTCAGTCAAAAATACCATTTTATTATGATGATGATTCATACCTACCTATAATTGTACCATATCTATACATTTTTTATGATTTAAGGAAACCCAACCATTATATCCATGTTTCCATCATTCCCTCTATTTCACATCATATTGAACATATCAAACATAGTTTCAAGATTCCACTCTCTTATAATGTCCCAGTATATTAATAATAGTAACCATAGTCCTTTGTTTCTCTCTTATATCCACCAAGTGTAAGCTCTCTTTTGAGAGTCATTTTTAGCACCCATCTTTGGTTCTCTAAAGCCATATGGAGGCTAAATTAAAAAATTCAAAATATTTAATCCATATCATATAATAAAACCCAATGATTAAAAGAAAAATATAATATTAGAAGTTATATGACACCAAATATATGATATTTATTTTTAATATCTCCTATCTTCATTGAAGATAAATCTCCATAGTGGCCTAATAATAGAGCCAAGGTCTATTGTAGTGTAGTAATCTAGTAAATAAGGATAGGATATTTCATTATCCTCTGTATTCATAGTTCCATATAATTTCTCACACAAGTACCCCATATTCAAAATAATTTTATGGATCGTTAATGGGTCCTGAGCAATAGGGAATATATTATAAGAAGGTAGGTCCATTTTGTTTTCATGCACACTAGGCTTCATGGGATGATATTTATATTTCACCAGTTAATCTAAATTTTTTTTGGTTAGGTTGAGCTCTCTAAGATAATTAATGCCAAAATTATCTTAATCTTTACAATTTGATTAGAGTTTCTTACTTTTGGTAAATATTGTATTTTCACCTTGGAACCACCCTCTCTTCCCCACCACCCATTTCAATTCCCTCCTTGACAAGAAGGTTTATTTCTAAATATTTTTCCCAAATTCTACAATTCTTATTCTCCATTTATTTTTGACATATTTACAATATGATAGTTTTTAGTCTATCTATCAGTAGAATAGAATTTTCATCTTCAATTTATTATGAGATGATCTCTTAATTATTTCTTAATATTTATCAGATCTCCCTCATTTAAGTTTTGGACCTTGAATTTATATTCACCTTTTTGAAGTCCGTTTAGTTTCTATTCACCTTTTTGAAGGCCATTTAGTATTATTTATTTTTTCCATTTTCATAATTTTTCCATCTTTTGATTATGGGTTGTTACTTATATTTAATGGATGTGATTTGCACAACTTCAATCACCTTTACATATTTGATTAAGTATGAATTATTACTTATCTTTCATATATTATGTTTTCACTAATGACTTCATGTTTTCCATATTTTGTTTGATTGTCAATTGTTACTTCTCTTACATTGATGTTGATCACATTATTCTCTCATGTATCTTTAAGTTTGATCTAGATTGTTAATTTCATTACTTAGGATGCATTTTTTTAGGTTTATTGGTCATTTAGTAACCTTGTCTTTTTGGTTACCTAATTTACTCTTTATTATATATTACATCCTTTTGGAAGTACCATGTACTAGACTTTTTAAGTTGATGTTACTCTTTCTTACTCATTCTCCTTCATATTTTGGTTCTAACCTAGCCTTTGTCATCCTAGCTTACCAATTTCCCCAGTGCTTAAAAATATTTTCATGATTTTTCAATTTATTTTTTACCTCTTATAATTATATTATTTTTTCTATAGCCTTGTATTGATAGGGTTGGTCCAATGTAGTTATTACACCCTCCATGATCAAGAATATAAATACATGTAACCATTCAGTGTTAAAGGTAAGTCAAGGTATGCATATGGTACTTAAAATTATTTCATTCATTAGCATTTAATTTTGCACATTCTACTACATGTTATTATCTCAGTTACTATGTTTTTATGTTATTTTTGAAATTACAATCCCATGTTACACTCTAGTGAAATGTGATGAGATTTAGTTGGGGCATATGTATACACAATATTTTTAAACTTTATTATTTACTGACATTTTATTCTTGCATCAACCTATCAAGTTTAAATATATTTGAGTACACACCTTAAAGGGTTCACAATAAATGGGGTAGCATACAAATGGTGCTTTTTTGGATACACTTTTGTTTACTTATTATCCCCATATCCATTATACCTTCCCTATATTTGATCTCATAAGTTATCTCCTTCAACCTATTATCTTATAACTATGTAAAGACCTAAATTTTTAAAATAGTTTGGCCCATTCAATGTAGTTCTAACCAATATCCACCCCATCACAACTACATTGATATGATTAATGTAGTTATAAACATTATATTGCATGCTTCACTACTAAGTTAGCTTGGCTAACCTGGTTTCAGGTTAGTCTACCCATTTTGAACTAAATCAAGTTGGATGATATTTTTAGTTAAATATACAGGAGGAATTAGATTCATTTATCATTATAAATACAAGAGATCATTTTAATCTAGGAGATATGAACATTCATTTTAATTTTATTTTACTCACATTTCTTTCCTAAGTATACATTTTGGAGTTGTTACTTAAATATTGACTTGGAGAGAAAAGTTTGTCTTATTGAATATTCAATGTAATAAAAGTCCTGTTAGCCTAGATCTTGATTCAACCATTGAGATCGTTAAAAACACAATAATACCTTGAAAATAACCATTGGAAAATGGAGATATTGATGATCAAAGGGTCTTATACGAGGTAAGTATTTTCCAATCCTAGTTATTTACTATTGATAGATAGAGGTTACATAATTTTTTAGTTAATTATTGTAAGTCTCATTATTTTAATTCTCTATACACTTAAACTTAATATGGCTATAAGATTATTCAAAATTTCCATTTATACACCTTAGGTAGCCTAGGCCTCATTTCACCTACCATGGCTCCTTGCCCATTTTAAATATTATTTCCAACCCATACCTTTACTTACATTGATTGATTGTGATATTTGATTACTATATAATTATAGAGAAAATTAGGGATATTGCATTGTGTTGATTTCCTAGAGGTTTTATAACCCCTTCTCTTTAAATAATTTTCAAGGTTATCTTCTTTATATGTTTAGTAAATCCATTGTTCATATCCCATTTTCATTAAGTATAAATGGGATCTATTTGATTTACCTTATCTAAGTTTGGATCTTTAGATAGGATAGTTATAGGTATATATTTAATCATTACATATAAATATCATGCATGGGTTATTAATTAAATTATTTATACATATAATAATAATTCTCCTATGACTAATTTGGAAACATGGAATATTATGTAAGTATAACTCAATTGTGTGAATGATTTAGTGAGCTTGAACATGTGCTTGCTTGGTAATTACTATATGAATAATGAGTGGTATTTTTTATCTATAATACACATTTTGAAAATATCCCATAATATGGTTAATTATGAAAAATAGATTGACCCATACATATTCAAATATTTGAATAATTGAGTGTGTGTATGGTACAAACACTAATGTTGGATCTAAGACACTAACATTGATGCTAGTGTTTAGGTTTGAATGATAGTGTCCTAGAGAATAGAGAAATTTTTAATCTATATAACTAAAAGTGAAGGATATATATCAGGATTTAATCATATTATGGGATAAATTTGATTTGAATAATCAAAATATCAGGGCTAGATCATAATATAAACATTTATGCATAGTGAGATAAAGACATGTGAGCCTTTGATAACAAGAAAGTCAATAACTAAAGGGTAGAGCCTTAAGTGATGTTTTTAAAGTGTGAAAGATTATTTTATCATGTAAAATCCATATTTTTATAAGTGTAATTAGTTATGTAATATTAAAATTAATAATTGAAATTTCTTGAAATAAAAGAGAGAAAAGAAGTATTACACCTATGTGTCGATGTGACCATGTTTCTTCTTGGTAGTTTGCTTTGGTAATGAAGATTCCCATTTAAAGTATTGGAGAGAGGTTCACGATTAAAAATTTTAGGTTTGAAGAGGGAAATTGGAGGATGATCATAACCCTAATATAATTCAATGATAAGTTGTACCAAGTTCATCGAGATCAATGAATCCCGATCATAAAACCCAAATGTAAACATAATCTAGCCAATGTATCCAATATTGTTTGAGTCAAACGGTGTAACCATATCAACTTACACTAATAAAAGTAGTTCCAAGTGCATAAAGGGTGTTTAATTTCAATCACACTACTCAAGGGATCCCATTATTATAGTAGATAAAATATCAATCAATGTATAGTATATTGATAAGGTTGGTGCATGAATATTGGTATAAATAAATAGTGTATCTAAAATATTGGTACATATTCATGGCGTATGCACCTTGAATATGTTTTATTATAAAATAAAAATCAAAATATAACCTTTGATATGTAAAATATATGTAATATGTGTCAAAAATCTAAAAAAATTGTCCCAAATCTATGAAAATTGATGCCAAGTATTTTATATTTTATCATAAGTGTATATTTTCATAATATAAACTATATCAAATTCTACAAATTTTGTAAATTGCATGTATGTAGAGTTATGTATCTATGGCATTCCGCTAGTGATATACCCCCATTTTGTGGTGAGGGGAATAAAATGTGATAATCTCCTTATCTCAAAAGGATAAGATAACTATTTAACTTTTTTGCTCACCACAAAGGAGCAATGTCCAAAGATCAATCCAGGACTTCAAGATTAGCTACAATCTTCTCAAGGTTTAATCAAAGTTTGATTAAATGGCTAAGTCAAAAAATCAAAATACTTAGTAGGTTTTCAGAGTTGGACTTCACATTTTATGTTAAGAAAATAGTCTTCACATTTATTTTCAAAATATGAGTTAGATATTTTACATGAAGGAGAGTTTTCACAAAGCCCAAAGACTTCACAAGATTTGTCTAAGTGTTTTACTCTTTGGAAAGAGTGTGTCACGACTAATAAGAGCATTTGTTGTGACAATAATTTTTGTGAAGGCTTAGGTCTTCAAAATAATTATTATGACAAAGTTAAAATAAAAATTTACAATATTAAAGTCATGAATAGGATCAAAGCCCAAAGATTTTTTAGAAGATATCTAAGTATTTCACCCTTCTATAAAATGTTGCAACTAAAAATAAGAACTTTTATTCCAACTACAAGTTTTGAAGATCAAGAGCTAAAGTTAGAACTTTTGAAAAAATAAAAGTTCCAAATACTAAGGCAAGTGTTATAAATCTCACAAAGAAAAAAATTTGGAACTTTTTTACAAATAATCAAATCAAAAGTTGTGAAGCAAAATTCGTGAAGGTCAAGACCAAAATAAAAATCATGACAATACAAAATTTGAAGGATTAGGTCTTCAAAACTTTTATGAGAATGAAGATCCATGATAAAATTAATGAATAATGAATAAATAATGATAAAATAAATTTTGAAGGTAGGATTCATAAATGAATAGTAAGATGTTAAATCTTTTGAAAAATTTTCAAGTCTTAAAAGTACTTTGGAAGTGCAGAATTGAGAATCATCAAGAAAGTGATGCATGAAAGTAGTGAAAACAAAATGATAAATCTCAAAGATGTCGATGAGCATCCAAGTGGTGAAATTATAGCCCATATAATCATATCCAATAGCATAACAAAGGAAAATGAAAATGTTGTTATAAGGAAGACATATGGTAGAGATAATCTCATTAATATGCTAACCTAATTTGATAGTTTTACCGACTGTCAAAACACATGAATGAAACTATCATGTTAGAGATCAAGTGAAGTCAAGTTTACCTCAAAGACCCTTATATCATTTGGTGATTATTAAATAGTAATATACTCTGAAGAGGGCCTCATACCTATGCATTTCTCACCATTATATGGGATTAAGTGTAAAAATGTTATATTATGATATATATGTGAGTGCATGTAGTGATATAGCTTGAAATTTGAAAAATACTATATACACATGATATTTAAAATTTTATCATTTACTAATTATTTCTCTCTTGTACATATAGAAACCTAAAACTGGTCACAACTAGATTTTGACCAGACTTCAGATTGATTCCTACCTACCATTGCATATTAAGGCTAGGAATCACTAAACTTCCCAAATTTTCTTATCCATCATGCATCAAAGCTCAAAATCATGTTGAGACATCCCTAATTACTTTATTTTATCATATGTAATAATAACTCTCATGTATTAATCCCTAATCATCTTGTAGCATCACAACTGTCAATTTGGCTTATGGACTTATTAAGTGGGGAACTTGAACAAATATGAAATCTTGAAGGAACTAAAAGGATAATCAAAATAAATTAAAAAATTAAATATGATTAAATGTCTAGTTGAAATATCCATTTATAATTAATGAATATCTAAAGATGGAAATTATAAAATTCAAAATATCCAAGCCTTTCATCATTGTCTTTATTAGTTTTCAAGATCTTTGAAAATATCCTAAAAATATCTAATTTTAAAACCATGCCTAGTAAGTAATTAAAAATCATAATTACTTGACAACTATTAACTCAACTAGAGTTAGTTTTAACTCAACTAGGTTTAGTTTTAACCCATTCTAAGCCTAAACTCAACTTTAACTCACCTTGGGTGAGGGTTAATCCTTAAGGCTATAAATACAATGTCATACCCATTCAATTCTAATATTGGATATTGTAGAGTTATTATGTAAGATTTGATCCATAAGACTCATGAAAGTAGTGTTACCATGCCTAAATCTTAAGCCAAGTAACATCAAAGCCAATGTGTCAAGGAGAGAAAGAGCCAAGAAATATCTATTGACAAATACTTCTTGATGCAAAAGTTGAGAAAGCCATTCAATAATCCATTTTGAGCTCCAAGGAAGGTAAAATACTTATTTCTTTTATGTTTTTATAGTGCTTTTAGTTTTATTACCTAAGTTATCCCTAGTGTCTAGGCTAGAGGTGTTAGGATTTTAGTGTGTTTATTTCAAATTTTTTATGAGACTAACAAAAAACTAACCTCCACTCTATTAAAAATACTTATTAATGATGTGTGTCATTATTACCCCTTCATTTAACCAATATATTTTGGTGTCTATTCTTACTAGGGCAATGCCTAAATCTATTTATAGTAAAGTAATTTATTGATTTTAGGTTAATCATATTTATTTTTTGGGTTTTTTTGCTAATTTTTATCTACTTCTAACATCTAAGTTATTTCTTGGAAAGAAACACTCTTTGCATAAATCATAAACAACCTAATCTAATCTAATTTGTAGAATCTGGAAATGCTTCACACAACTGCCAAACAAACCTATTCAAATCACTCTTAAAAAATTAAAAAAATATCATATCCTCACTTATTGATTAAAAGCAATCAAAAATATATATTTTTATAAATGTAAGAATGAAATAAATGCTAATGATAGAGATAAAAAATTAACTATTCAATCTTCCCTACATGTTTTCAATCTTAATTATGTAAACATATATCTATATCAATCCTTAATTGACATAAATAAAAAATAAACTTATAAATAATAATTAAATCTCCTATCCCCTTGGGGAGTGGGCCCTTTCTCACCCTTAAATCTAGGTTCAAATCAACTCATCTCTAAGATATTTCTTCAACACATAGATTAAGAAAGAAAATTGTTGCAGTACTTGTATTTCATAAAATCATCAAAATAACAATATATCTATATGTAGGTGTAAAATTTATAGATCCATTCATGAATATATCTATTTATTCTATACCAAAAAACTATTTATCCCTACATTCTAGGAAACAACTTAACTAACTTGAAATAAGAAGATATTCTAGACAGATTGGGTGATAGCTAGAATATAAAGTCATTGCAATGAGATCTTTAAGGAATAAAAGAATCCATAGATAATAATTGACACATCTAACTATATCAATGATAAAAAATTGACATTTCTATCTATATCAACCAAATATTTACATATATTAATACTCATATCGTCTATCTTCATCATTACAACCTAGAGTGGAAACTCCTAAAATGGAAAACTAAACAGAAATAGACAACTATTTATATACATGCATAAAAATAGAAATGTCAAAAAGAGTTCTCCATATTGTCATGAAGAAGTTGGAGAAGCTATTTGAACCCTTTGGAATGTACTATGATCAATTATAGGGAAAACTAGGTCAATCCATATTAAAACTGGTACAATTTATATCTTGTTTTCAAAATCCATAACTTACTATCAAAATCCACAGCAAACTATCAAAATCTACAACTATCAAAATCTGCAGTTGACTATCAAAATTCATAGATGACTATTGAGATCTATAACAAGCTTAAAAATCCATAGCTAGGTCTTAAATGGTTTATTCTTTTTCTTGTATCCTTCTTTCCTTCATGAAATCTTTTCAAAACTCATATTAATATTACTATTTCCTATACATGTCAAAATATAGGGCCTAAAACATGCAAATGTTAGAATAAAGTGCAAAGAGACTTAGAATTTACATGAGTTTATATAGATAAACACAACTATTTCCTACTTATGCAAGTTCTAAATATCAAGATTACATACAATACTCAACCATTTGACATATTTAAGGCCATAAACTAAAGTAATAATGAATAATTTTATGGACTCATCATCTCCCCCACACCTTACCTTTTGCAAGTCCCTTTTGAAAACTATATCCCCAGTCTCCATAGTTATGAAATATATTTTACAACTTACGACTCAAATCATAAATATAATATATATCTCATTGAATTATCATTTGATGATGAGTGAAACCCATATCCCTTTACATAAAGTGAATCTAAATGTCAAACTATTCCTCAGACTAAGGTCCTATACTTTATCATGGGGACATAGGAGAAAGTAGTAAAGGAGGTTTGAACCTCATTCTTATCTATGGATTTCTTCCATCCCTTTATAAAACATCTAAAATTATCTACACAATAAATTTATCTCTTCTAAAAGACCATTTAATGGTTGTGGGTGATAACACTTATATTCAACTTAATGTAACTATTATCATATGCTAGTGTTATCTACAAGGCACCACTACATCATCAAAATTATGTTGAACAAACAACTCAAATTTGAGAAGGCCATCCTATAAAGTGGAAATATAATGATCATAAATTCTTGGCTATTGGTAATACCTATGAAATTTTTCTAATATTCATTGCCAAATTGAGGCATAATGCATAAACCAATATCTTATTCAATATTAGTGTAATAATGATATCTCTCCTACCAAACAATCTAATTTCTATATGCAAACAACAAAGATCTCATTTGAAGTTCTCCCACTAATATATTTACCAAGAAATCATTTGTATTACCTAGAATAATGTCACATAAATAAAATTCACAAAGTATATCTTGTCTATCAGGTGTACTATTTTTAAATTCTATCATGAAATCATCACTAGTATTTATCTCGTGTGGTAAACCATAAGATATCTACAATAATTTCCATCTAAAAAATTGTTCATGTAAAAATAGACTATATATGCAGAAGAAGGGAATCTAAAAGATAATAGCTTTTCACTTAACTGATAGGTAAACTTAAAGAGTTTGTTTAACCTATTCTTCTTTTTATTGGACTTGAGTCAGTTCTTCCTACATTTGTTGTTTCTCTTTCTTAAGAAGATGATTTTCCTTCTTAAGCAGATGATTCTGTCTCTTTATTTCTTCAAGTTCTAAGTAGATTTAGTCCCATTATTTTTTTACTTCTAAAACAAACAAAGTAGTTTGGCAACCTTGTTCTATCATGGCCCTAGGAGGAACATTAGAAGAGCTAGAACCTATTTGGGTTCTTAGCATAACATTTTCCATTTTAGTTTTTAGAAGATTCCTCTTTAAATAGATGTTTTCTTCCTCAAGTGAACTATTATGGATCCATACATCAAAGATTTCATCTTCTACCTCATCCACTTTCTTCAGGGATATCATTTCCAAGTTTTTAATTTATTTCATTAAATGAGCAATCACAAAATATTTTTTTGAGCTGTAGTAATTAGTTCAGTTATATCCTCTACATTTTGTTTAATAGTGGATTTGATTTGGGATAAGGCTAGAGAATGTTCAAATTCTACATCATCTACCTCCTTTGAATTTTATCCCTCCTCTTCATTCATGGGGGATTTTACTTTATCCCTCATTTGTTGTGTGGGAGGAATAATAATTTCATTAGGAATAGTCTCAATAAACTCATCAGCTATATCTTCATATGGAAAAAAAATTTCCTCCTCTTCTCTATGGTGAACTTCACTAGTAGTGGCTATGGAGTTTTGTCTGAAGCTATCTAGTGTCTCTACAGAAATGGTCTCATCACTATCAACTTCTGGTATCAATATTATTCTTATCTTAAGAGGGGGAAGAGATTATGTATGTAGGATTTCCTTAGTTTTGAGTTGGGAGGTAGGGTCTATAGAAGATTCTTCTTCAAAAATTTGAATGGTCTTTTGGACATGAGTAGCTTGAGAAACATACTACTAGATTTCAGTAGAGGATTGGAGTCTAAATTATCTACTTGTTGGCTCAAGAGGAAATACCATATGAGGAGGTATTAGGGTTTGCAATGGAACAGTCTTGGTTGTGGATCTTGTGTTATGGGTGAATCTAGAGGCAATTTATTTAGAAGAAAATTTTGGTGGGGTTTTTGAATTTGAGGCATGCATGTGTGCAAGAATTTATTTAGCAATTTTAGGGGTTTTATTTTTCTTTCCTTCACATAAGGTAGCCCAATATTCTATTCCATTTTATTGATGTAAAAAGTGGTGTTGAATACTAAGTTGAATTAATCCATTATGACATATGGCAACAAGGTTTTTGGCATACCTCATGGCTACAACCTAAATAGATCCTAGGAGGAATGAGGGTAGATTTATATTATATTGAGGTTACTAAACACCATATCTTAAATTAATTAACATTATTAACACCATACAACTCAACACACTATATTGTCCCTTACATGTTAAATATTTAATAAGCTAAAAGGAAACTGACCTCTAAGGTTTAGGTAGAGACTCTCTATTAACCCCTTTTATTCTTCCTTTGACATCTTCCATGAAAATTGGTGTGGATTCTCCTTATTTGATAAATTTTTTGAAAATATCATGAAATGAAGATCTCCCTATTATTAAAGCTCCTTCATCTGGAATCCCTAACAATTCACTGAGGTCTTGTGTGGAAAAGGATATTTAAACACCTTAGACTGTGGAGAAATTAGGTTTTAAATGAAGGATAAATTTTATTACCAATGCCTCATCAAAACCCTAGAATTTAAGAAAGAAGTCAAGCAATTAAACTATAGCCAATATCTCTTTTAATGATTCATTTTCCAATAGCTCACTTGCATCATCTAGTTTTGATTTCTTCTTCAAACCCATTCTAGGTTTGCATAAAACATAGTCAATTTTTCACCCTACTTTCAAAATGAAACTAAGCAATACTTTCAAAATTATTAGATGTCCATAATATCCCTTGAGGTTTTAGACTATGGATACTACTCAAAGTATGTTGATTAATGATCACAATATCAATTAAAAGTAATGATAACTTACTTTTTGTTTTATTTTATTTTAAATCATTCCACCATCAATTCCTTTTAATCCTCTAATTGATGTATTTTTATAAATGATTCATAATTATAATAATGTGTCATTATGAAATACTTTTAATGACCAAAAGGCATATTACCCATAGCACTTGATTTGAAATTTTAAAATATGACCTTTTGAAGTGACTTTTTACTGACATCATGAATCCTAACCTCCTTAAATCACCATATGAGAATATTTTATATCAATAGGTTTTGATCAGATGAATGCAATCCTAGACATATAAAACTAACACTTAGCAGAAAAATAAATATTTTACCTTACAAATCTAAGTATTATCTTTATCAGTCTTCCTTTCATATTCTTTCACAAAATAAATTGTATGAATTAGTCTTTGAAAAATAGTATATCAGATAATATCATTACATTTATTGATTTAGAAATAGCTAAATTTCTTAGCTAACATTTTTTTTTGTTTTTTTCCCCTTGACCAACCATTTACTAGTTTTTTGGTCAAGGCTCATTATTTTGTACATAAAAAGTTAGTAAGCTAGTTTTTTAAACATGACTATCAATAATGTCTTGAAAGATTTCATTGTTGAAATGTTTCTTTTTTTTAACATTTTTAGAGAATATGGGGATATTTTTCCTATATTCAGGCCAAATTTGTCTTCAAAGATAAATTACCATGGAAGATTAAAGTTCTTCCATGGCACCAAACTCATTTTTTACTAACTAAATAAATTCCTCTTTGTTGGTAGGCTTCTGATATAGTTTTAGATAATGTCTATTGACAAGAAGTGTTTTATGATTTCCATCTATAGGTAATAATTATACTGAGCCATTATCAAAAATATTTTTTTATCTAAAATGGTCCTAACCATCTATTTTGGAGCTTACCTTTGATATGTAAGTCATGCCATTATTTTCTCTAGTATTGTCTCATTTTTGTTTGTTACAAGGCTTTTGTCCTCATCTCATCCAATTCATTCAACTATAACATTATTTATATTTGTGTTTCATCCAAATCAATCCCTACTTCTAATGAAATCCTTAATATTTTCATTTCAACTTCAATTTAAAGAAGAGGTTTCTTACCATAGACCATCTCATATGGTGAAAAACTAGTAGTGGTCTTCCACATAGTATCGTATGTCCAAATAAATTTTGGGAGTTTGGTTGCCCATTCTTCCAACTATTGTTAAATATCTTAGTAAGGATGTTCTCTAATTCTCTATTAGTGACTTCTACTTGTCCATTTGTTTGAGAATGGTATGGTGAAGATTTTTTATGGTTGACTTGGTAGATTGCCGTGAATGCTTGAATCATATTGGACATGAATAATGGTCCTTGATCTGATACTATCTCTCTTGGTGCTCCAAAATGATGCATGATCTTGGAATAGAGGAAGTTTGCTAATATCTCTTCTCTTGTAGAAGAAAGAGCTTAAATTTTAGCCCATTTGGTTACATAGTTTGTACATAATAACAAGTATTATTTACCTTGTGAAGGTGGATCTATGGGCATAACAAAGTCCATACCCCACTTATAAAAAGGTTATAGAACTACGTATAGATGAAGAGTCATATTAGAGGATAATGTAGGTTTTCCCATTCCTTGACATGCATCATATTTCCAAACATAGGTGTTTACTTGTTTTTGAATAATTGGCCAAAAATATCTATCTCTAAGGATTTTATGTACCATTCTTTTCATGAGGGAGTGTCCTCCTCTAGGTTCATCATGACATGCATGAATGATATCATACATCTCATTCTCCTTTACACACCTATGGAAAACATGATCATGTCCAAGCTTAAATGGTATACCATTAATCCATTTATAAGAAACTATTATTCTAATTAAATGTTTCTTTTCCTTTTTGGTACATTAAAAAGGAAACTTCCATGTAGTTAAACATTTTTCTATATCCACAAACCAAGGTGTTTATGCTGAAAAAACAAATAATTATTCATCCAAGAATTTGCCTTGTATAGGTTCTTCATCTTCATTATGAAATATAGAAAGAAAATCAACAACCATATTGAATTTTCCTAGCTTATCAATAATTGTTATGTCAAATTCTTGCAGTAACAATAACCATCTAATAATTCTTCCTCCTACTACTAGCTTATTCATCAAATAAAAGATAGTTACATGATTAGTATACACAAATATTTTATAGCCAATAATATAGTGTCTAAATTTTTTGATGGTATAAATCATAGCAAGGAGTTCCTTCTCAGTGGTTATATAATTTATTTTAGTTGAGATTAAGTTCTTGATTATGTAATATATGGGATACATATGCCCATTTTCATCTTTCTATCCCAAAATAGTTCCCATAGCATGATTAGATACATTAATATAAATATGAAAGGTATATGATAAATTAGGTCCTATTAAGACTGGTGTAGTATTGAACTTCTTTTTTATGGTTTCAAATTCTTATTGATAGGATGAATTCCAAAAAAAATCACTTTTTTTTGTTAGTAGAGCACCCATTGGAGCAACAATCTTGTTGAAATCTTCTATGAATCTTCTGTAATATCCTAAATGTAATAAAAAATCTTAATGTTAGTTTAATTTTGTGGAATAGGCAATTTTTAAATGACTTCAATTTTCTTTGGATCTATTTGGATTCTTTTTGCATAAATATGATGTCTTTAAATTATGCCTTTTTCTACCATAATTAAATATTTCTCATGACTTAGAGACAAATGGTGGTCCTCACATCTTTGTAAATTTTTTTTCAATATTTCTTAAAATTTCATCAAAATAATCTTGATGAATATTAAAATCATCCATATAAACTTCTACATAATCATTGGTCAAGTCTAAAAATATGGCTAGGATAGCTCGTTAGAAAGTGGTAGGTGCATTGCATAAACCAAAGGACAAGACCCTATAGGCAAATGTCTGCCATGGGTAGGTGAATATTGTTTTTTATTGATCCTTAGGTGCCACTTTTATTCAATTATATCTACTAAATCCATCTAGAAAAGAAAAGTATCTTTTTCGAGCCAGATTGTCAAGTACTTGATCAATGAAGGGTAGAGGGAAGTAGTCTCTCATTGTTGATTTTTTTAGTTCTCTATAGTCTACACATACTATCTATTTACCATTTTTATTGAGAAAATTTACCAAGGGAGAGACCCATTGGCTATAAAAAATGGGATAAATAAATCCTACTTTTAGGAGCTTCTCAATTTCAGTTTTCACAATGTCTCTCAAGGCAAGATTGATTTTTCTTTGAGGGTGCCTTACTAGCTTAATGTTCTCTATGAAAATATGGTGTGTAAATATTATTGGATGAATTCATTTCATATATTGATATTCCCATGCAAAATCTTGAGTGTGATCCCTGAGTAAATCAAAAACTTTCATTTTCTGATCATTTGTCAATCAATTATTTATGTTGAGTGTTTTCTCTAGTGCCATTGTGATTTGTTTAGTGTTTGGATGAGAATAATCTATTTGTTTAAATTCACTCATCAATGAGATGATAGGACAAGTATGTAGAAGTAATGCATGAAATTTAATAGAATCCTTAACAAATTTTTCTCCTATGGGAATGACTCCATCTAAAGGATAATGAAATACTATAAGAAATGAGTATTG
The DNA here is from genome assembly GCA_037957365.1 of Torreya grandis. NCBI lineage: Eukaryota > Viridiplantae > Streptophyta > Pinopsida > Cupressales > Taxaceae > Torreya > Torreya grandis. The sequence continues at coordinate 419,770 of JARHVA010007684.1, read as the reverse complement.
GCCTTCATATTCCCATTACATCACACTATTTTAAATTTATTTATGATCATAAAATGTATTTTAAGAGGTGCAAGAGGATTAATGATTATAATAATAGTAATTTCTACTTTTAAAAGGTCTTTTATTCAAATCCATAGCTAGTTTGTTGTAATTTATAGCTAGTCTATTACAATTTGTAGCTAGTTTATTGCAATACATAGATGTACTATCAAGATCCATAATTGGACTATCAAGATATATAGTTGGAATATCAAGATTTGTAGCTAGACTATCAAATACTGTATTAGTTCCAATACTTCTTAATAACTCATCATCTACTTCCTCTACATGATCAATGATTGTAATCAAAGCTAGAGAAGAAATGCTATCATGTTTTTCATTAGGTTGATCAACCCACAATTGTTTGATAGTATTAATTGATGGTTGAGCATATGGATATAGAGAAATCCATTTTTATTTAAGACCATTTGAGATTGTCATATCTCTTGATCTACAATCAATCAATACTGATATAGTTGCTAACCAAGGTCTTCCCAAAATCATTAGGTATCTAATCTATTTGTTTTTAGGTTGGAGGACAATAAAGTCAATAGGATACTCCCATGATTATATAGTCAACATTATGTCATTAATGACACCTTCTAGTTTGTTAGTTGAATGATTTTCCATTTGTAGGATTGTGGTGGTTGGTTATATGTCCTTCAAAGAGAGATTTTGCATGGTGTTTCTAGTCATCACATTAATAGTAGCTCTTAAGTCTAACAATACATTTGGTATCTCCCATTGTCTAAACTTTACAAAAATGATAGAACCTCTTGGGTTTTAATATTTAGGAAAAATCAACTTTCTTTCTAATAAATAAATAAGCTTACCATCAACCTATATGGTCTTAGGATACTATCTTTTTCTATCATGTGTCTTGATACACATACTTTTGATCACCTAATTTACTTTTGGGATGTCTCTGATGGCTTGTAACAATGTAATCTCTTGTTTAGTTTTTTGAGTTCCTAGATCAATTCAGATTCCTTGTTATTTTATACTTCCTTTAATATTTATAGAAAAGTCACAGATGGAGGTGTTATGATAACTTCCTCTATTTTTACAATTTTCTCTTTAGACTCTTCTTTTTATGGTTAAAATTTTGGACTTGTTTTTCTTGTGGTACTTCTATGATGATGATATGAGGTTCTTAAATTATTATTCTTGATCTAAGATGAATGTCTACACATTCAATATCTCTTTCCTCCATTGTTTCACCCTATTCATTTACAAAAACCTATCTATTTTTTGGATTGGCTACTAGCTAAGTAGGTAACTAAGGTTGGTTTACTTGTTCTATAGGGGTTGCTTGATTTCATTGGGAAACCATTAATGTTTGTTATTATTTTTGTTGTGGATAACTTCTTTGGTTTTTTTTATTATAGTTTGGACCAAAATTTTAGTGTTGATTTATCCATGGTTGTTGATGGCTTGGTGGCATCCATGTTTGTTGAAATGGTTGGGGCATCATCCATTATTGTGGCATCCATTCATGGATTCCCCATTGTGGTACAATCCATATTTATGGAGGTGCATGCCATTGTTTATAAGTAATTCTTGAGACAAACTATTGATTTTGTTGAAAGGTATTTCTTTTTCTTCAGACATAATTAATTTCTTTTATGGCATGTGCATTCTATTTGAACTAATTTTTGAGACTAAGGAGGTGACTACAAATATTTGTGTGATGATACTTATCATCACATATTCCACATATTTTAGTTTTATCCAAAGGATGGTCTCTAATTGCATGTTTCAATCTATATTTTGGGAATTAGATCTCCAATGGCTCAGTATTAGATTTGGCCTTGGCCTGTAATCCATCTAATGTTGAATTCAACTGGACCAATATGTCTATATTTAAAGTTTGATAATTATTCCATGTACTAACTTACATCACTATATTTTCCCAATTTACCTCTTCTACTACTTGGTTTTGTTCTAGAGTAGTTTATGAATAACTATTTGATTTCTTGGAAATCTAGTTTAGTAATATATCCTTTCCCTATAAGATTCAAAGAATCCCTTGAAGAGTCATCCAATCCCTTAAGGATAATAGTTTTGATAAATTTTTTAGGTATCTCTTAACCAAATTTGTTGAGATAAAAGGCAAATCTATCTAAGTAATCTTCAAGGTTCTCTTTTTCATTTTGTCTAATTTTGAAAAAACCTTCTTTCCTATACTTGACCTTGCAATAGTCTTGATATTTATCCAAGAATGTTATCTTCATTTCTATCCAAGTATGAATAGAATTACCTTCTATACCCATGAACCAAATCATTTCTCCTTCATTCAAACTATAAGGATAAATTTTTAGATTTTGTCTATCTAATTTATAATCATAAGTTTGACTGAGAATCTTACACTTAAAAAGAAATTGATCTAGGTCTTCGGTGGATAGACCTCTAAAGGTTGGTAGATTGGATAGAGAAACATTTTTCATTATTTTTTCATCATCTTAAAATATAATAGGATAATATAAGTTCCTATCAAGAGTATTCCTATGAGGTTTCTCCACCTATCCTACATTTTATCCCATGTCAAATATAATTCTATTGAGAGGAAGGGGTTTTGGTTGTTCAATATCTACAATTTTAGTTGTTACAAAAGAGAAATTTTCTAGTCTTTTAGAGATATTTTTGAAATATTCTCTTATCTCTTTTTACAAGATGTTTGTTTTGTCTATGACTATCTTGATTGTTTCCTATAAAATATCAAAATCTTTTTGGAATAAATCTACCCTATGAATCATGTGGCCTACTCATATATTTAATTTTGATAAGCGAGTGATTTTATTTTGTTTTTATGTTTTTATGTTTTATGGATGCTTTAGTTTTACCTTAGTTACACCTGAAATATCCCCAAAAATGGTGTTAAAAATGATGGGTGTCATTATTACCCCTTCGTTTAACCAATGTATGTTGGTGTCTATTCTTACTAGGATGGTGCCTAAAGCTATTGGTAGTAAGGTAATTTATTGTTTTCAAATTAATAGTACTTTTTTTTTGTTTTTTTATGTTATGCTAATATTTATCTACTTTTAACTTCTAATATATTACTTGGAAATAAACACTCTTTGCAAAAATCATAAACAACCCAATCTAATCTAATTTACAGAATCTAGATATGCTTCACACAACTACCAAATAAACCTATTCAAATCACTCTTGCATAATTAAAAGAATATAAAATCCTCAATTAATAATTAAAATCAATCATAAATTTATATTTTCAGAATCTATAAGAATGAAATAAATATTTATGTTGGAAATAAAAAATTAACTATTCAATCTTCCTTGCAGGTTTTCAATCTTAATTATGTAAACATATATCTATATCAATCCTTAATTGAAATAAATAAAAAACCAACTTATAAATACCAAATAAATATATTTTCTCCATGGGGAGTGGTCCCTTGCTAACCCTCAGATCTAGGTTCAAATCAACTCAGCTCTAAGATATTTTTTCAACAAATAGATTGAGAAAAGAAACTGTTGTAGTACTTTGTATTTTAAAAAATTTCCAAAATTACAATATCTCTATATGAATGAATAAAATTTATATATCCATTCATGGATATCTCTATTTATTATACACCAATAAATTTTTCATCCCTACATTCCAAGAAACAACTTAACTGACTTGAAACAAGAAGATATTCTAGACAAATTACGTTATATAGGTAGAATAAAAAGTCATTGTAATGAGATCTTTAAGGAGTCAAAGAATATATAGATAAAAATTTACATGCCTAACTATATCAATAAAATATTTACATATATTAATACTTATATCTTTTATCTTCATAGTTTCAACCTAGAGTAACAACTCTAAAAATTGAAAACTAAATAGAAATAGACAACTATTTATATACATGCAAGAAATGAAAACGTCAAAAAGATTTCTCCAAATTGTCATGACGAAGTTGGAGAAGCTATTTAAACCATTTAGAATTTACTATTATCAATTCTAGAGTAAATTGGGTCAATCCATAGCAAAACTGGTACAATCTGTAGCTTGCTATCAAAATTTGTAGCTGAATATTGAAATTCATAATTGACTATCAAAATATATAGCTGACTATCAAAATATATAGCTAACTATTGAAATTTGTAACAGACTTCATAATATATAGATGGGTCTTAGATGGTTCATTCTTTATCTTGGATCCTTCTTTTCTTCATGAAATCTTGTCAAAACTCATATTAATACTACTATTTCCCATACATGTCAAAATGTGGGGCCTAAACATGTAAATGTTAAAACAAAGTGAAAAGAAGATAGAATTAGACTTTACATGAGTTTATATAAATAAAAAGCATTTATTTCCTACTTATGCAAGTTATAAATATCAATATTACATATAATTCTCAACCATTACATTTTTAAGGCCATAAACTATAGTAATAATGAGTCATTTTATGGAATCATTAGTTAACATATTAGCATGTTTGATGGAGCACAAGCATCCCATATGACTAAGGAGATTAATATGATAGTTTTAGTTTTTCTAATGGATGCTTAAAAATCTTCAAGTTTCAATTTTCTATTTCATTTTTTACTTCTCTCTATTTTTATAAAATCATAGGTTGTAGGGATCGATGCCATTTTACTTCAAAATTGATTGGGATTGATGTCAATTTTCCAGATTGACATTGATTTTTTAGATCAATGTCGATTACCATAATCAGCCACAATCTCTATGTGAAAAAAATAACATGGAAGAAACATAATTAATAAGGGGCCTTATTGATTTTTTTATCTTCATTATGTTTAAAATACTACATATTATTTGTTTAACCATTTTCTTGCAAGATCTAGTGAGATATTTGGATTTTAGGCTTATTTTGTGAACTATTTTTTGTTAAAACACCCTATGTTTTTAGTGTTTTTTAGGAAACATCAAAAATCTACTAGATCAATATCAATCATTATAGATCAATATTGATCCCTATATGGATCAATGATGATCCATAACTGAGACAAAAATTAGAAAACCTGAGAGTAAAATTCTAAATTTTGATTTCTCACTTGAGTTTGAGGTTCTAAACAGGCAAACCCTCTAAAAATTTATAAGTCATAAGGTGGAAAAAGTAAAGTTTAACCTTGGTTAAATCATACACACTTTGTCTTTGGTACTTAGAAAGAACTTAGTTCTTTTCGTGCCTTAGTTGTTTTTAAAGTTTTTGCAAAATTTCAACAACTAATGCTAAGGGGCTCAATCTTCATAAAACATTTAATTTTGGTACCATAAAATGAGCTTTCACATTAGTTAGATAACTCATAATATTTTTCATTTTATGTTTGTTTGTTGAAAGTTATTTGTTTAAGAAAGATGAGTGATGTGTGTATGTTCTCCCCCTGTCCCTTTTAGGAAACTCAAGTGATAAAATTCTCATTATTTTCCTTTATCACTTTAGTTAGAAAGCATGAAAATAAATTCACTAAGTCCCTCCCTAAATTTTTATGGTTTGAGTGACCCCAAAATAACCATAAAGTCTTTTCACTTGTCTTTATTTTTCATGCACTTTGTCTTGTGAGTGGGAGTTCATTGCCTCCTCATAGGTTCTTTAGGGAAGCATTGACTTTATAATTAATCTCCTATCATTGTTTCAAACCCACTCCATGGTGGGGTATATTAATTTATGGTGACCCATTTGGATACTTGTTTTGGAAAGTTAAAACAAGCTCTGTTAGTGTTACTTGGCCTTAAAACATAGGGGCAACTAGTACATCGCACTACATTGAGCAAGTTATAGATATAGTGGTTGTGAAAATGACTATACCTTTTCACAAAAAAACTAGTTGACATGGATCCAAATGATGTGATTGTATCTCTAATGTTTTTCACACTTGGAACCATCTAGAAATGTATAATAACCCCACTTTTTAGAGACATTATTAATACAAGGTGAGTAGTCTAAAGTTCCATATCATAGTACAAACTCTTGAGAGAAGAGAGAGCCTAAAAATCCTACTTTTTATGTGATTTTAATTGTTGTACTAAAAATTAAAATCCTCTCAATATTTATTATATTTATGTAATTTTAAAAATATTATGCAACCTTGTCAATTTTAGGATTCTGGACATTACACTTATGTGTTTTATCATTTTGTCCTTTTACTTACATGGTTTTAAGTATAAACTATTTGTTTGTCATACCATGTCATAGTGAGTCTTGTTTATATATCACTAATTTGTTTGAGGAGGTGTTATTCCATCTATTTGACACCATACATTTGCCTTAGTCTTTTGATAAACTTATTTATGTGTGTCACTTGATTGGAAAGGGTGTCATTATGTTTCCCAATTCATTCCAAGTTCTTGTGCTTTGAGTCTTGAAACAAACTATTTTCTCATACCTTTAGAGCATGATAACATTATTATGTTGCTCAAATAATTTCAAAGACTTGTTGTCTTCCATCAAAATTCAAAACCAAAGCCACATATGCCTTCTAGATCTATACCTAGTGTAGTTATATCATCCATTCTTGTCTAGCTTCTTGTCTATTTTAAGAAACCTAGTTTTATAAGTTGAGTTTAAAATTAGGCTTGATAAGTTAAAATCCAAACATTTATTGATGTGTACCTCTGCATTATGTAATTTTAAATTAGACATCAATCTTTCTCTTTTGGGTTGCGTAACTTAGCCTAATTTCTTATTCAAATTGAAAACTAGTTTTATGCCTAGATTTGGGGAAGTAGTCTACCTTCCATTTGCCTAATGTTTCATGCCTTTTTATAGTTGACCAAGTTCATGTTTAAATATAAATTCATAGTTTATGCCAAAGTATTTCAATTTTTTTAGATTAAATCTCTTACCTTGTTTTGTTTCAAGTCTAGCTTTTATGCCTTTTCTAAAAGACATAGCAATACGTATTTTGAGCCTAGCTTTTGTGCCTTCTCTGAAAGACCTAGAAACTTTTATTTTCTTTAGATTAGAATTGTTTTAACAACTTTGTACCTAGATTTTTTCATTTCAATTTTTTTTCATGAACTTGACCTTTTTGTGTGAGACATTTAATATTAGACTTTTGACATTAGACTATTTTAGACCAAGTTTTAGCATAGTCCTTTTAGAGATATAGCTCCACATTTCAACCAAATTAGACCAAGTGTAAACCATTTTCATCTAGACATTATTTTTGAGAGTTTATATAACTATAAGCCTTTTTGTAAAGAATTTATCTTTGATTTGGATATCTCTTATTACACTCAAACTGAAGCCATGTAAAATCCAAGTTATGATAATATGGTCACACAAGATGACTTTGTTCAAAACTCATATGATGATGATGTACTTTATGAGATGTATCCTTATCCTCCTTAAAATGCTTAATATGGGGAATAAATACAATATTATTTATCCCACTATTTGGTTAGTACACCTCCATACATAGATCAAAACTAAGAGAAAATAATGCAATACCTTGCTAGAATACCATCAGTTGTAGACCAAGTTCAACAACAACCATACTATGTTACTATGTCATTGGCATATGATCCTTATTTATTTTATAGTCATTTAATTTCAAACAAGGATGAATTTTTAATCACATCCATAGAGTTAGGGGCCAATTTTCCAACATAATTTCCCCACTAAAATTTGCATAGTATAGTTAGAGTACATTTAACTATACCTTATAATCAAACCATTGAACATGCCTCTTCTATAAATCCTAAAACACTCATTCCAATGTCATACTCAAATCCATATATGTTTGTCATATGAAATGGCCTCATGGAGGATCATTTTATACAAATGTAGATAGCATATTGGACTTATTTTAACTTATCATGTAATTTTAATAACATGGCCATGTCAAATGATCCTCTTATCATGTTAGCTCCTTCAAAATGTCATGATAATCAAGGTATAGACCCATTTTCATAAATCACTTTAGTTGGTCACATGTTCAACATCCTAGCTATTGAACAAGTGTCTACTACTTTTACATAGATGAATATACCAAACATAGTGGATAACACATAAGTGTCATTCAATCTAAGCCAAAGTGGTTTAAACACATAAATAAATAGTCTGTAACAAGTGCCTTTATTAACCACCATTATTGGTTCATAATATTAGGATAAGAAACTCCTACATCCCAACCACAACAACCTACCTCTAATCCTCAACCAATTACTTCATCAAAACACAATCACAAGGATCAATAAGTCAAATGTAAATTAGTTCCTTGCCACAACAAAACATGATAAATGTTACTCCACCTTAATAGGTGATGACTAAAATTCCAAAAAAATAGGCATAATCCAATAAACCAATGCAATAGAGGAAAAATGTTTTACCACCTTAACAAGGGGAAACTAATGTTCTACCTCATTAGATAGTGAAAAATGTACCTCTTTAGTCATAAACCAACATGCATTGATAATCATGAATGTTGTCTAGCTGATAGTGTATATCCCTTGGTCAATGAAAAATGTTGAACACTTTACAATCATCTACTCCACAATAGGTGTTCATGCAATAAATATGTAATACTATCCAATAATTACCATTTAGGCAATAAGTGTATTTCATTCTAAACATGCCATAAATCTAATGATAGGGCTTTGTTTCATAATAAGTTCCCCTTATCCATCTGGGTTTGACTAGTTGACAATAAGTCGCTACTCAACCATAACATGCATAATACTTCACCCCAAGCCATATCCCTCTATCTCAGCCATAATTCCCTCAAAACTGGGCCTATATATCAAATCTAGACCATAATATCATACCATAATGCATGTAATTATAAATGCACCTTAATCTACATATACATATTCCTAGTTAATTCCCCAACTAAACCAACATTCTAGAACAAACCATGCCTCTATTATACCCTAGTCAAGCTAATCCACCTTTCACCACCTAACCTCCACCACAAACCAATGCTCCATCAAATTTATTGGCACAAGAACCACAATAAATGAAGGATGTAATTATTTCCATTCAATCTGGGAATGGACTAAGAATTTCAATTTAAATGACGTGTTTTCCTTCCCATTCAACATGGATTATCCTCAAATACATTTTCCTCTAGGGTACAAACCACCAAAGTTTGATAAATACAAGGGTAAAGAAAACCTTATAACTCATTTAATAGAATTATTTATTTCTTGTCATCTAGTGGATTACAATGACATATACCTCCTACTTTTATTTCCTTGGAGTCTAACAGGATAAGATTTGAATTGGTTCTTGAAATTGCCAAAGAGCTCAGTCTCTAATTTTAATGACCTTTCAAACAAGTTTGTGCAACATTTCTCCTACAATCTCAAACATGATATTTCATTAGTAGATTTGACTCAAGCCAGGTAGAAATACAGTGAAAATTTTGAAATCTATTTATATTAATGGAGAGCACTTGTTATCTACTTCACCCATAACTTATCACACAAGTAATTAGACATTGTGTTTACCAAAAATTTGCATAGTGAGATATCTTACCATTTGGAATTGCAATGTGAACACACTTTTAAGGAGATCATTGACAAAGGTTTTTTTAATAAAAAATCCCTTATTAAAAAGGTATTATTAATTTTACTTCATCTAATCAAAACTAAAACCAAGGAAATGGCCAAAGTCAAAACTTAAACCAAGTCTAAACACAAGCTTCGATACTAGCCTAGGCTAGTAACTATGAAAAATCCAATCAATTCAATTATAACAAGAATGTTGTTGTAAATTGAGTAATCTAGTTGCATCATTTAAAAATGGTGTAAACACCATCTGCTTAATCAACACCACAAATACAAATTACTACTCATCAATAACATATTCAACAAATACAACCTTTATATCAACCCATACTAGTGTAAAAAACATAATAACCATTACCTTTACAAACCCCTCCTCTAAGGATAAATGTGCCTACTCATCAAGTTTTTAATTACATTAGAAAACCTATTGAATCTATGTTTCACAAGCTATCCATTGCTAATATAATTATTTTTCCAAAACCAAATCACTATCTAGAGGGCAATCCTTATCTAGATTGGTACTAAGAGAATGAGTTTTGTGAGTTCCACTATGTTCATAGATATAATCTATGTTTTTGTGTGTAGAGAAAAAATATCAATGAGAACATGTTGGAAAATAGAGAGATTATATTGGATAATATATCTTATACATCTAATCAAAACTTGGGTATTTATCAAAACCTATTTCCACAACACAACAATAACAACCAACATCAACAACAAAATAAAGCTAGAATAATAACAATAACAATACCATCAACAAAAAAAAAGATAGAATAATAAAAATAAAAATACCAACAACCACAACAATAATAATAATAATAGTACCAACATCAACAACAATAATGTCAACTAAATGGATGAAACCAAGCCTAGAATGATTCCAATAACTAATAGACTTACCATGCATTTGCATATGACTACAACAAGGTCATAGGTCATATTTTGGAAGGAAGCATTTCTACCATTACTATCAATCCAAGACCAAGTGTTAATATAATATGACCATTGATAAACAATTCTATTCAACCTATCTATGCCAGTGATCCTTCCTTGACCAAAGACCACATACAAGCACACCAGTAAGTAGGGATTACTAATTTTAGACCTTATACTAATAACTCATCCTTGCCTTGTGACCACATACCAGTGCACCAATAGTTGAGACTTATCCTATCTAGCCCCTCACCACCATCATTTTCTAGAAATAATGGTCGTATATCTAATATTGAATGTGCAATCACAACTTGCTAGTTAAATATTACCATTCCTTACCCACAACCATCTTCCACTACACCCATCCAACCCACCATTCTAACTAGAAACAAGACATATACCACTGTGAAGGAAAAAATGTTTAATATTTTGAAACAACTTAAGAAGATGATCATAGAAATATACATTTTAGATTTTTTTTTGTACATCCACCATCCACAAAAATATCTTGATAGATTTCTTTGGAAAATCTCAAGTTCCCAATGACATAAGCCCAAACAAATTATAAGCTTTGGTTGGACATCTATCCCTAGGCCAAAAATTGACCTTTGACCAAAGTGATATGTTGTCCCTTGTCCCTCTCCATAATAATCCATTATACATTGAAGTTCTCATTGTGTGATTCAAAGTGAAATGTATCCTCATAGATAATGGATTGAGCCTCAATATTATGTCTCTAAAGCTTATCAATCATGTTGGATACATAACAACTGATGTCCATCCATAAATGATCACTATCAAGTCCTATGACATTGAAGAGAAAGAATAACAAGACACTATAAAATTACCAATTATCATTGGGCCTTTGACCCATGATACACTATGCCATGTGTTAGACCTCCATTTGTAATACACTTTTATTTTGGGTAGACCTTTAGTACATAAAATTCATGCAATCCCTTCAACATTACACCAGTGCCTCAAGTTTTCTCATTCAAATATGGAGGTCATCATCAATGGAGATTTGTAGTCATACAAATATTAAAAACATTTGGAGGTAGAGTATGAAATCTATAACTACCATTTTGGCTTAGATATGGTTCCCAAGAAGGACAAGGGAGAAGTAATAACTTTTGATTTTATAGAGGCCAATTGTATAGACCCATATAGCCTTGATTCATCTTCCCATATGCAACCTTCTGATACATCTAATCATTTTACTATCTCAACTAATGACCCAAGTGAGTATTTAATCATGGCATGTTTCACATTTCCAAGCTTCCATATAACTCAAAGTCCTATGGAAGACCTAAATCTAATCCATATTGCATGGAATGGCAATGAAAGGGAAAGGTTAAATTACATAGTCTATCTCCTATCATCTTCACACTGACTATTGGCCAAGAACATGACCCATTTGCTAATGATGAAACCTAGCTATACAATGATAAATTGGATAACTATTAAAAAATTCCAAATAACTTATTCATAATAATATCATGGAAAATCATGCCTATCAAGGAGGATTCCTCAAGCCAAATCAACAAGGTAGACTTGAGCCAATTTATATCACTCAAGACATAAGAACCTATGGTCTTAGATTTAAATTGTCTAGGGGTGACCCCACATATCTTATTTTAATTCTAGTGTTAAATAATATTGATGATGATACTAACATCAAATTATAAAGATGCCATTACAAAGATACCACCACCTTTAAATTTGAATCAACTCCATAGTTTACATGGCAAGATCTAGTCTATCAAACACTTCATTTCTCAATGGCTGACAAATTCCATCCATTTACACACTTATTAAAGAAGGGTGTAACATTTATTTAGGATAAAGAATGGAAAAAATCCTTTCAAACCCTAATTTACTATCTTACCAATCCACCTATTTTGTTGCCACCTATGCTAGAAAAGCCATTTCTACTATACTTGTCTACCACTGAGAAAACCTTGGGGGCACTTATAGTTCATCATGATGACAATGGAAAAGAACATGCCCTATAATATATAATTCATACCTTAGTCTCATATGAACATAACTATATGCCTATTTAAAATTCTTGTTTAGCTATGGTCTTCACAACATAAAAACTATGGAGTTACATGGTAAACAACAAGAACATGGTTATTTCCAAAGTAGATTCACTCAAGTATCTACTATCCAAAATAACTTTACAAGGCTACATGGATAAATGGATCATGCTTTTAATCAAGATAGAGATTTAATACATCAAATATAAGGCTATAAAGGGATAAGTTGTAGATCAACTTGATGAAGCTCCCCTTAAAAATACTGAACCACTAAATTTTCAATTCCTAGATGAGTCCATTATAACCATCATTAAAACACATCTTGAGGAGTATAACTTGAATTTGTATTTTGATGGATCATTCACATAACATAGATTGGGTAAGGCCTATTATTTATTAAACCACAAGGGGATCTTATCCCAAAATCATTTTATATCATCATTCATTATACTAACAACATGGCTAAATACAAACCACTAATTATAGGGATTTTACGAGCAATATGATGGAATATTCAACATCTCAAGGTTTATGGTGATTCTTAATTTATCATCAAATAGGTTACAGACCAATTTCAAACCAAAGATGAAAGTCTAGTGTCATACAAGTCTATGGTTGACACTCTCAAACAAAATATTGTTTATGTATAGTTTAAACACATACCAATAGCTAATAACAAAACCATGGATGCCATGGTAACCATTGGATCTTTGATCCATCACATAAATAATGCAAAATAATATCAATTCCTCATTGAAAATCTTCTAGCACCATCTCATGAACCTTAAATCATCGTATTGATCTATGATATTATTTGTCCCTTATCTATATGATATTTAGACCTTTTTACCTACCTTTGTGACCACATTATGCTACTTGAACTATCCCAAAAATAAATAACATTAACAAATAATGGCTTTAATGGAACTCTGCTTCATTATTTAAATTTGGTAGAATCAACATTAACATTATGCAAAATTCATGAAGGAGTTTTTGGATACCACACTAGTGGGGCCATCTTATACTAAAATCTCCTATATACCATTTATTATTGGCCAATTATGGATGCAAATGTAGCTATTTACATCAAAATGTGAAACAAATGTCAATGACATGCCAATCTAATTCATGCCTTAGCTATAACACTCAAACCAATTCTTAAACCATGTTTTTTTGCTACATGGGGAGTCATTCTCATTGGGAATGTTAACCCAACCTCATCTAGTGGCCAAAAACACATCCTTACTACTACTTAATATTTCACTAAGTAGGTTAAAGCTATAACCCTCACTTACGTGATTGGAAAATAGATTTACACATTCATATTTAATCATCTCATTTGTCACTATGGTATCCCATTCGGTATTATATCTGATAATAGATGATCATTTAAAAATAAGGATGTCAAAGTGATTTATGTTGAGTACAACATTACTCAACATTATTCTACTAGATATTACCCACAAGGCAATGGCTAAGCAGAAGCATCCAGTAAAACTATTTCCAACATCTTTAAAAAGCTTATCAATGATGTTGTCTATGATTTACACCTCCTAATCTTTCATGCCCTTTGTTCATACTAGACTAATTATCTTACCCCAAATTGGAGCCATTTCATATTCCTTAGTTTATGTCACTGAGGCCATTCTTCCCATTAAAGTCAAGTTACTTTTTCTATACATCTCATTGAATCATGTAATGGATGACAAATATTATCAAGTATCTCCCCTGAAATATATAGAGATACTTGATGAGAAATGCATGACCACTATTAACATCCTTCAAACATACAAAAATACACTTCATGGCCACTATAATCAATGGGTCAAACATAGAGAGTTCAATCTTGGGGATCTTGTTCTCATAAAAAACCAATCGAATACCATAGCCAATAAAAAACATAAAGGCAATTTCAAACCCAATTAGATAGACCCATATATCATTATTTCATATTATGGATCTAGAACACACAATATCACTACACCAAATAGAGATGAGCTTGATGAGCTAATGAACATTATACACCTCAAGCATTACTTCACTTGAGAGACTTAACATCTTATCTATGAGGCTTGTTTTTATTAAAACATATTATGATCTTTGTACCATACATTCCATGGTATACCATTCCACCATACCTTTCCTATCAACCAAAGCTTTTTTACCCTCCCTACTCAACCCTTTTGACCTTGGTTCCATTTTATCGGTTCTTTTGGCACCTTCAATGAGGGAATTCATATCAAGTTTTAGTATTTGATTCAATATTCTATATAGGGGTCATATTATGGAGTAGTATGATAGTGGATTTGGTAATTACATCCTTCATTTCTTATTTTGTTTCATTCTGAGTACTACTAATTATAAATGTATTTGGTCAAATCAGATTCCCACCATCATGTTACTAATTATAAATACCTATGGGAAAATTAGTATCATTAACCTATGTTATTATTTCCTAATTCTAATATCCTATGGGAAAATCAGGAACAACACCTTAATCATGCCTTGAAGTACCATTTTCTTATTTCTACGTTGTACTATGCCATTTGCCTACTTTGCCTAATTTGATAACTTGTTGCTACCTAGTCAGATTCCTCCACTATAAGATAGAACTATAGTGACTTGAGGTCCCATATTATAACTATGAAGGTAGCACTCAATTCATGTTGAGGTCAACCTAGTCACCCTTTGAATGCTTTCATCATTTTTTGAACAACCTAAGCCATGATCTTGCCATTTAATGAGTTAGACTATTTAGTATCTCACCATTCTCAATCGATTTGAGATATGTGGGAAAATTCCAAAAACATTTAAAAATAATCTAAAAAATCCTACAAAAAGCAAAATCATTTCTCATCAACCACTTCTTTACCTTAAGGATTCTAGGAACCCTAGCTATTTCAAAAGAAACCACTTATCATCTAGTTTCCCCATCCTTATTGTCCTAATGTCCCATGATCTTTCCATTTTGAGACATCATTATTGTATTCCTTTACACCATAATCATGTCTTCTTGGTTATAATTTTTTTCTATCCTATATCCTGGGAGAACTATAGTTGGCCTAAAGTTTATATTGTAATTTGTGTCTATAGAACTATGTTGGTAGTGTTCACTTATCTAATGCATTTGGAGTCAACTCGGCCACCCCCTTCCCTTTCTTATATTTCCCCATTTTTTTATTTGTTTTGTTTTATTCTATAACCTTTGGGCAATGATCATCATCTTGTTTGTTCTCTATTTGTGCTAACATTGTGATTAACCATTATTTGTGTTTATTTCATTCTATTTTTGTTATTTTGTTTTGTTTTATATTTTTTCCCCTTTTCTTGTTGTTTTATTTTATGTGTTTTCCTATTTGTTTAATTTCATGTTGTGACTTGACTTAGTATACCTACATTCATTGGGTGATTCCTTGCACATTATACTTAAGTCCATCCATATTCATATATCTACATTTTCATCATGGTTTTTATCATTGGTTCATTATTTTCACTTGTTTATTGGATCATGTATCAATCCTTATGCATATTTTGGATAATTTATTAGGGTGTTCTATAATGAGGCATACCATCATGTACTACAACAAAAATCAACATAGGAAATCTTAACAAGTAATGTGACTATGATACTTCTCCTTGGCATCTAAAAATTTCTCAATCTTCCCAAATCATTTCCCATATATAGAGTAATTAAATCACTATAGAATTTTCATCCTTTCTACTTAGGACATGCATCTTCATACTAGCAGGTTTCCCAAATTCATCTTTATCCTCTATACCATTTTACTCTTACTTTGTGAGTGCAGATTTAGTATGTAATCCACCTTTTCTAATTTTCCATATTAGTCCCATCCTTTTTCCAATGATTATAACCACCTTTGAGAAAATTATTATGTATCATTCCACCCATAAATCCAATGATTATAACCACCTTTGGGTAAATCATTATACTTATTTTTCCCAATGGGGACACATTTTTGTTATGATAATGCTTATAACCCCCTTTGGGAAAACCATTATCTCTACCCACCCAACTGGGGAAAGTTTTTATCCTACCAATGATTATATCCACCTATGGGAAAATCATTATTTTCCCTTTAATTATTATAAGTTCCTTTTGTAAAATCATTCTCTTGCTACCCTTATCTTTTTTTCAATAATTATAACTACCTTTGGGTAAATCATTATCTTTTTTAATCCTACCTATGTTGATGATTATTACAGCCTATGGGAAAATCACCCTATTTATCTACCCACATGGGGTAGCTCATCATGCCACTAATTATAAATTTGTATGGGAAAATTAGTCTTCTCCACCCATTTTATCCCTTTTAGTCCCATCATTTTCCTTCTTTTGAGGGACCAAGCATTGACCTTATTTTCTAACCGCACCCTTGAGGGGGAATCCAAAGCTCATATATTTCCATCAAAGCATTAAGAATATAGGACCTTTTCATTATTTTAGAATGCATTACTATAATTATAGCTTACAACTCCTTCCTAAATAGGGACAACCTATAGACACCTAAAATTGGCCACAACTAGATTTTGATTGAACTTTAGACTAATTCTAATCACCATTGCAAATCAATCCTAGGAATCACTAAACATCCTAAATTTTCTTGTGCATCATTAATCAAAGATAAAAATAATGTTGAGACATACTTAATTAAGGTATTCTATCATATACAATAATAACCTCTCATGGAGTCATCCCTAATAACCTTGGGGTATCACAATTGTCAATTTGGCTTATGAACCTATTAAGTGGTACACTTGAACAAATATCAAATCTTGAAATAACTAAAAGGATAATAGAAATCAATTAAAAAGTTAAACATGATTAAATGCCTAGTTGATATATCTATTTTCAATTAATGAATATGTAAAAATAGAAATTCTAAAATTCAAAATATTCAAGCCTTTCATCATTGCCTTTATGAGTTGTCAATATCTTTGAAAATATCTAATTTGAGAGACATGCCTATTACTTAACAATCATAATTACATGACAACTATTAACATAATTAGGGTTAGTTTTAATTCACCTAGGTTTAGTTTAAACCCATTCCAAGCCTAAAATCAACCTTAACTCATCTTGGGTAAGAGTTTATTCCTAAGGCTCTAAATATAATGTCATACCCATTTATTTATAAGCTTGGATATTGTAGAGTTTTTATGCAAGATTTGATCCATAGGAGTCATACATATATTTTTACCATGCCCAAATATTAAGCCAAGCAACATCAAATTCAAGGTGCCAAGGAAAGAAGGAACCAAGAAAACTCCATTGTCAAAGACTTCTTGATGCACAAGCTAAGAAAGCCATTCAAAAATCCATTTTGAGTTCTAAGGAAGGTAAAAGACTTGTTTATTTTATGTTTTTGTTGTGATTTAATTTAATTTTGCTACCCAAGCTCTCTCCAGTGTCTAGGCTAGAGGTTTTAGTATTTTAGTGTGTTTATTTCATTTGTTTTATGAGACTAACACAAGATTAACCTCCCCTCTATTAAAAATCCTTGTTCACAATACAAACCTATCAAGGTTCAATATATATGAGCACATTCCATAAATTTTCCACTATTAAAGTTGTGGGTAGACTAAGAGTACTTCATAAATGTCATTTTTTAAACTTATTATCCCTATCCATTATAGATTCCCTAATTTTGATCCCATAAACTATCTCCTTCTATCTATTTTCCTATAACTATGTCAATACCTATATTTCAAAATACACTATCCCATCATATGTAGTTATAACCATTATACACCTCATTATAATGGCATCAATTATATCAATGAAATTCTAAAAATTTTGGAGTATGCTTCATAACTAAGTCATCCTAGCCAACCTAGTTTGAGTTTATTTTGAACTAAATTGAGTTGGTTGGTATTGTTAGATAAATATATGGGATTGATTGGGTTTATTAATAAATATAAATACAAAGCACCATTTCAATCCAATATATAGGAAAATTCATTCTCAAATACTATTTCTTGCACTTCTACCTTAAGTCTACATTTTGGAGGAGTTATTTATTAGATCTTGCCTTAGAGGTAAAATCTTTTCTTGTGTAATATTGGATACAATAGGAAGAGAAATTTTGGCCTATATCTTGATTCAAGAAGTGATATACTTACAATCATAAAAATATTTTTCAAATCACCATTGGCCAAGGGAGAGATTGAGGCTTGACAAGTCTTATTCAAGGTAAGTGTTTTCAAACTATATCTCTTTCCTTTCGATAGATAGAAGTTTCATAATTTCCTAATTAATTAATGTATTTATCCTTGTTAAAATTATATCTACACTGAGACTTAGTGTGGCCATATAATTATTTAAACTTATCATTTATACACCTTAGGTAGCCTAGGCCCCCATTTTCCTACCATGACTCCTTGCCCATTCTAAATACTTTTTGTAACCCATACCCTTACATAACTTGATTGTGATATTTGATTACTTTATACCTATATGCCTAGTTAGGGTTATTGCATTGTGTTGATTTATTATAGTATTTGAAACCCTTTCTCTTGACATTATGTTATAGGTGCTCCTCTTGCTAGGTTTATCAGATCCATTGGTCATGTCCTAATTTATTAAGTATCAATGGGATCTATTTTATTTATTTTCTCTAAGTATAAATATTTAGATATGATTTTTTTATGTCTATCTTATTTCATTAAATACTTTATGGTGAACCCAATGTGAAACTAACAATTGATTTCACCTTAGCATTGAATTGTATCAAATAGTTTGATCTAATTTCTCTATCATTGCACTATATGAAATAAGTAAATATAGTTGAATCACAAGTTTTACCTATAAGAAACTATATTGAACAATGTAATATAGTTTCATATCTATGTATTTACTAGTGAACTATTTTATCTAGTGTGACATAGTTTTAATTTTAGATATATCTATTATTTTCTCCAACCAACTATATCAACCTAGTCAATTTAGTTTTATATACAAACCTTTTTAGTCAACATTATCAATTTTCCTAATCTAGTTATGTAATTAAATTTTTATTTCTATCTAAAACTTTTTTTTTTTAAAAATTGGCATGGCCAATTTAATTTTAAAGTACATGTATTTGTTAGTCAAATTTCAATTTTACAACTAGAGGATCTAGTCAATGATTTAGTAAATGAATTTCAACATAATATCTTCCTAAAAATAGCCTTACTCATTTTTTAAATGCTAAGAATATGCCTAAAAAAATTTATCACACCTTTATTAAATGATATATGTATTTAGCACATAATTTAGATGATAAAATGATTGATGATAATATTTCAAACCTCTAATTATTGATCTTAAAGCCTCTCTTTAGTACAAGGTTAGGAAATTTTCTCCCAAAAATTTAATACAAACATTTGATCAATAAAAAATAAAATATTTACTTAGGACTCAATTTTAACCTTCTCATAATCTCATAAAGGAATCTTTCCAAACCTCAACCAATGCAAGATCCACTACCAAATCTTAACTAAAATCTCCTCAAACCAAAACATGAGTCATCAATTAAAATACTCAAGCTCCCTTTTACCCATCCTTTAGTGTGTTATAAATTAGAAAGTTATTATTTACATCAAAAAAATCATTCATTGCATTATTTTTCCATTGTGGTATGATACTAACAAAATTATTGGTTTCACACTGACATTGGTCATTCATATGAAACATGTCAAGATCTTCCAAAATTTGTGTTTAACCTCATATTATGAGAGTATTTTGATCATGATGATATTATTAATATTTTACATAATTAATATAATAAATATTCTAAAAAATAAACCTTTTTCCTATTCTCCAAATCATAAATCTCAAAAATCTTCTTTAGGCACCAATACACAACTTTCCCACGAAAATATTTGTACTGTTGATGACAAATATGATCATTATTACACTTATTTTCAATATGTGAATGATAAAAAGGTTAATTACTTAAACCTACTCATTAAGATATTTTTACCAATCTTCAAAATCCCTTTACTGAGGAGCAACTTCTTAGATATACCACAACTAATTTTACTACTTCTTTAGACCAACCCACTAGTTATGTGTCACCTACATAATCAGATCCTTAACCTAGTTTTTCCATTCCTTCAAAAAATATTGTCTCTAATCAACCTAATCCTCATGCTAATTCTTCCTCCAAACCACATTGGAATTTTCTAGGTGAATTTAATTATATGCCTTGTTAAATCCAAATCATGGAATTAGTAATAACTTCTCATTATCATCAAGAGTTTATTATTAAATAAATATAATACATAAAATAATGCCATATAATGATTCTAATGTACCTACTTCAATCTCCAAAGTACCCCCATGCATATAGTTTTATGATATTGAAACTATTTATTCATCTTCCTTGTCTTCCAAACCTTCTATATAGTTTACCAAAGAATATATGATTAATGGTGAAATTATTTTTTTATATCCTGATCTACCCCTCTTCATTAATATCAAAATCAATAATACATTAATAAGGAAATTCTTGGTATATTAAGGTTTAGGAATTAACAATAGTTTCATTTTGTTACTCAACCAAACTAGATAAAACTTAAATAAAACTCACCTCATTTGTCATGGATTTGATAAAAATAATCAAAAAACTCTTTGTTGTATTTTTATCCCCTTCTCAATTCAACACAAAATGAATCACACCAAGATTATGGCTTTAAATCTTCTACTTTATTACAACATACTCTTAGGTTATCCATAGATTCATTGTATGTGAGATTTAACATCTTCCTCCATCCAATGAATTAAATTTATCCATTATGGTAAAATTTATAATCATGATATGGTTCCCAATCCTTGGAGCATCCAACTACCAAATCCCAAATCTCAATATCGCATTCCCACTATGACTCATACAAATAGTTCACCTCTTCTTGATTTCGTCAATATGCATCCTAACCTCTATGTCACTCTTTTAAATTATGATGATGTGAAACCTAATGAATTATAAAATAATTTTAATACCACTCAATTACATCCTTATATCTCAAAATGGATCCTTCCTTCTCTTCTTCCTTAGGACAAGGATATTCCTCTAATTTATAACATTATTGAAAGTGTTACAAGTTATCATTAATGTCATATGTTTTTATATGATCATTGATGTAAAAATAAGAATGAGGTATCGTGATGAATTTTAATATCTTGTAATGCATAGTGAGTAATTATTAATTGAGTGAATACAGGTCCTTGATGAAGAATAATGTCATGAAGTGATGAGAAGGCTTGAGCATGGGATATCTAGTTTGGTGCAAGAAAGAACATGATGGATATAGAAGGTGAATTCACAAAGGCATAAGAGGATGTCTAAGGAAATTTAAACATGAATTTAAGAACCCACGTATGTCTCAAAGTGAGACTACAAAGGTAAGACCTACAGGTCTAAAAACTAAATAAACTAGTCTTTGACTCTAACTAATCTAACTAGGGGTCTTAAGATGTTCACATGACATATGAAGGATGTATATTATTTATATAACATTTGATAAGGTTTTGGAACATGTTAATAATTTTTAAATTGTATTTATAGTGGAAATAAGGTTAAGTTTGAGGCTTAGTCCTTGGAGACCTAATGTGAAGGCATAAGCTTGGTAGCTTATTAAGAAGAGAAGTGTGAGACATATGTGAATAAGGTTATCAAATTATAATATTTTTATTATGTCACATGACATGTGAATCATTTATTTATATTATTACAATATTATTCCCAAGTTTATTTAATATCTAAACATGACTAGCAATCCTAGGCCTAGTGTGTAAAGAGACCTAGTTAAGCCTAATGAGAGGTCAAGTTGAGTTTTTGAGGTGATAGAGAGCATGTGAGAATGGATTTAGGTTTTAATTTTTTTTTAAATCATGTTGATAAATTTTTAGGACCTTATCTTAAGTAAAAGGCAATAATACACATTTTAATGTCTCATGTGCATGTAAAATGAAGGTTTTCAACCCTGAGAAGGATCTTTTAATGCTCAATGGCACGTGTAAACTTTTCATGGTGTCCTAATATTTTTGGGAGAGATTTAAAATGGTCCTAATAATTATTTATAATCATTAGGAGGTGGTTTCAAGGATATCACTATATGGACAAATGTTAAGAAGGTAAACTACTCTAAAACCCTCTCAAACCCCTCATATTGATGTGATGGTTAAAATCTTTTTTAAAATTTCCTAGAATGGTTTATTTTATAAATTTTTTTGTTTTTATAATTTATAGGAATCCTATAGTAATCTCCATGTGGTAGTTTTGTGTTAGGATGGCGAGTAAAATCTATAAAAAAATTCTTGTTTTTAAAGAATTTGATGCTACATGTAGGGTTGACCATGTCAATGTATGAAAGTGGATGGAGGTTGAAGGTAAAGACATTTTATTTTTATATATTATTTTATTTTTAAAATTTATATAATCTATTTCAACCATTTTTTTCACCCAAGTTGACCTATCGCTAAAACTGGCTAAGTGAAAACTAGTGAAGAAAACCAATCAAAGTGAGAAAGAGATTAGGGATGAGTTACAGATGACTAGGAATGGTTTAAATTATTTGGGTTATTTTTTAAAGTAATAAAAAACATGTTACCTTGGCTGATAATTTTTTTTCTCACATACAAGAAAAAAGGTGCTCTCAAAGTGACCTATTTGAGTGAGTGAATATATTAAAGAAGGCTCAGTGATTGATCTATTTATTATATATTTGACATTTGAAATCTATAAATTTGTGTTTTAATTTGATATAAGTATGTATGAGTATCATAAAAATGTATTTTAAGTTCAATCTTGTGTCCCTATAGGTGGTCTAAGTCATGTTCACCATGACTAGTTCTTAAGACAAATTGGCAGTCCTATGTGTGTTAGGTGAAAAGAAGAGTGTGAGTATATATGACAAGAATAATTTTATATAATTAAAAAATTTATGTTGTTTTATATATAAAATTACCTATTAATAATTTATGTAATGTGGATAGATACCTTAATAAGTTTTAATGTGGAAGCCAAAATGGCTTTTCAAGCTGAGTATGCACTATATAAGAGAGAGCTGAGAGATTGGTCTGTAAGACCAATGGTCGGTATTATAAAAATTAATATATATGTTTTATGTTTATATATAGGTATAATATAAATTATTAATTATCATTATAATTCATTAAATTTCCATTCAATTACTAAAGATGAACTTCTACATGATTATGTTTTGGAGTAGAATGACTGTTCTAAGTAGTCAACTTGAAGAGATGAGTTTGAAGTGATTTGGATGGTGTTGAAGAATAAAATTAATTTTATAATTTTTATGAGGTATAAAATTTTCATGATAATTATTTTATATTTTTATTTTTTCCCTGTTAAAATGTGAAAATTCAAAATCTATTGATTGTGTTTTGGTAGTTTCTGGTAGAATAAAATGAACCTATTACATAGGTGTTTTGTGTGATTAGAGATTGAGTGAAGGTGTATAATTAATTTTATGGTGACCATGATTTCATGGATACTATTTTAATTTTGTTTTTTCATGTTTTTAATTATAAAATTTGACTATGTGTTTTAGTTTTATAAGATAGACTCTCTAGGTGTTTGAAGCTCTAATGGCGAGTAAGCCTAATAACATGATTCAAATGGTGATTTGAACTTACAGGTGGTATGGACCCAAGGTAATAATATAATATGTATATTTAATGTGTATTTTCATTTTTTAAATAATTTTTGGAGGCTAAAGGTATTCCATGATTACTCAAGTGTAACATGTGCTTAAGATAGACCTAAATGTATAAGGTCTCCTTTAGGCCTAATGGGGTTTTATCCCTCAAGGGGTATGACTGACATATATGGTGAGTGTTTATTATGTTAAAGTTATGTTATTAAACATTATAATGGTAAACCAAGTGTGTTTAGGTTCTTTTCTGACCAATATGGGTGAGATCAAGTAGTTGTTATAAATACAAGGTCTAATTTGCCTATTTGAGCTAGTTAGAAAAATGGGAAGATAAGTGAAGAAAAGAGATCTTGGAGGAGAATAATTAGGTCATTAAGTAACATAATAAGAATAATATAAACCATGTTGAATATATAACATATCTTCTACAATTGGATGTTAATGTCAATGGACCTAATGAGTCTAGAAGAGGCATGTTGAGTGAGTAAGACTAGAAGGCTATTTAAGAGGTGTAAAAGGTTGAAGTGAGCTGATGGATGCTAATATACCATCAAGATACATAATAATACTATTTTAAGTGTATTAAATTGATTTATTTTCAATTTACAGGAGAGATATATCTGAAGAAGAGGTCACCATCAGTTGAGAGAGCAACAAGGTATCTTGAGGTGATTAAGCTTGTCTTGGATAGGTTGGTGCTTGGTCAAGAGGGAGTCAAACCTACCTTTTAGGTTGGATATTTCAGAAGTTTTATTGAAGTGGTTAGGTTTGTGACAAGTCACTTAGGGGGTTGGATCCTCCTTGTAAGGTGGAGCTTGCTAAAGGACTAGTTCAGTTGGTGCCTAACTAGTGAAGGGTTAGTGCTCCTTATGGGGTTGTTTCCTCAATAAATGTTTGTTTCATCGCTTATAAGATAGCATTATAAGTGGTGCGATATTGGTTTTTATCCCCCATGAGGCTTTCCCATATATATATATATATATGTATAATGTTCATGTGTTGATAATTTGCTTCATGCTTATGTGATTATCTTTCTATGCACTATTATATCTCTATGCTAATTTGAATGGTTAAAAGATGATGAATGGAATTTAATGAAATGTTTTCACACTTATTCACACGCCCCCGCCCCCCCCGCCCCCACCCCCCCCAACCCCGCCCCCACCCACCCATTTAAATGGTTGTGAATCCAATATAAATTCCACTCCCATGAAATTTAAATTAATCCTCTTACACATAAGGGGATTTTACTTGTAATGAATATGGAGTGGTGAAACTCTTTCAGGATCCTTTCACCATGTATCCAAATACATTCAAAAACATAGGAATTTCCATCATCAATATCCCTACTGAAATAGATCAAATTGTGTCTCATGTATGTGTTATTTCTCCCTCTTATGATGATGTTTATGTCATGGTTCAAGCATAATCATGATACATAGATGTAATAAATTATCAAAAGACCTTAGACAAAATGCATGATTTTAATCATGATGTACATGTTATTCATATGGCATTTGACTATTCTGATATTAATTACCTTATACGTTAAATCTAATATTTTTAGATAAATACATTCTAATTTTGATATAAATGTTAATCATATTGTCTATATTAAAGTAGATTACAAGTATTATGGACCTTTACTCATTCTTCCCATTGATTGATCTATCTTAAAACTACTCCATTCTAAATATCATCAACTTCCTTTCCAACACCACAAAATTGACCAATTTTAAGATAAAGTATCTATGATTCAATAAATTCATTGTTATCATCAATCCAATAACACATCCTAATTTAAAACATCCCCCATTCTATATAATTTTCAAGATGGAAATGTCATGCTTATTGAGGAAACTATTTCAATCAATTATGACACTGCCACATGTCTTAGACCTATTCTTGTCTCTAGGAACTTTGTCCTACATATCATGAAAATTTTAGTATTTTATTGGATATATATCATGACACCATCACTTGGTCATAAAAAGACATGTTGGGTATTGACCCTAGTATTATTTTCCATAATATCACCAACTATCTTAATATAAAACCAATATTTAAAAAACAATGAAAATTTCCTCTTGATATTTATACCATATGTCACAAGGAAATCATCAAGATTCTAGATGATAATTTCATCAAACCTATTGATTACTCAAAAAAGGTACCCAACATTGTTTCTATTTGTAAGAAATTCACTATGGTCATTTAAATTTGTATTGATTTTAATAACCTCAACTTCGCATGTCCCAAAGATAATTTTATTTTACCATCAATTAATGCTATTTTTTATTCTATGGTCAGTTATGATATATTATCTATCATGGATAGTTTATCAATATATCATCATATCCACATAGATCATGAAGATCAATGCAAAACTATTTTAACCAATGAATGGGGAATATAGTTTTATGTTAAAATGAATTTCAATATTAAAAGTGTTAGAGCTACATAAAAATGTGAAAAGTGTTAGAGCTACATAAAAAACATAGTCAACACAAATGGGTGCACTGGGTTTGAAATTTAAATGACGCGCTGGGACGCGCTGGGCGTGCTGGGCATGTTGGAAGCACACCCAGAATCTGAATGTGCAGGGCAACAGATAGAAGGCACCCTTTCAGATGGGGGAAATGTAGGTTTGAAGGTAAATGGAAAATTGGTTGTGGAGAACTAGGAAGGAGGTATAAACCCTGAAGGGATAGCAGGAGATTTAGAAAAAAATGTTGGGTCAGAATTTTCTACTGATGAAAAAACTGGAAAACCTTTGAGCGGATTTGATCCTTTATGTGGGATTAGTATCTCCCAACTGGATTATCCTCCCACTATGTTGGGGTAGAAGCCTAAAAAGGAGAAAGAGAATGTGCATTTAAACAAGGAAAAATCCTCAGGAGTGTTGAAGGTAGAGTATTCAGAACAAAAGAAGTGGTCCTCTCTGTTTGGCAAGAAACCCAATGGAAAACTTCTTTTCCCACCGGTGATTACTAAATCTTGCTAGGAGAAAGGTGAGTTTCAAGTTTTTACTCCAGATCCTTTAATAGATTTTTCTGTGTCTTCTTTGGAATTCACCCTAGTGGGTAAATTTTTAGGGGCAAGACCAGATATAGAATCCCTTACTAAAATGGTTAAAAGGAAATGGGTTATTCGAAGAGAGGTAGAAGTGGCACCAATGTTGAATGGATTCTTCTTGTTTAATTTCAACTGTAAGGAGGACATGAATATGGTTATGTGTGGAGGACTGTGGTCTTTTGGCAAATGTTCTCTAACTATTAAAAAATGGGAGCCTAACATGGATCTTTCAGATTCTTTTTTCTTAAACACTCCTATTTGGGTAAGACTTCCTAGCCTCCCTTTAGAGTTTTGGCATGAGGACATTTTTAAAGGTATAACCAATTCTTTTGGTGAACTTGTGGCATTGGATAATGCAACGACTACCAGATCCAAACTTCAAAGTGCCAGACTTTATGTTAAAGTGGCAGATTTGAATAATCTCCCAAAAAAAGTGGATCTAATTTCTAAGCATGGTAAAAAAACTCAAAGGTTTGTTTTTGAAGATCTGCCCAACTCTTGCTATGCTTGTAAAAAATAGGGACATTGGGCCATAAATTGTCCTTACAAAAGTAAAAATTATCCTAGCAGTGTTTTGGATGAGAGAAAGATCAAGGTTCAGCATAAGAAAGTATGGATACCCAAAGAAAATAATTGACAAGAACTAAAGAATAATGAAGATTCTAAAGTTCTACATGCTGAGGCAGAGAAAGAGATTTCTATTAAAGATCCCAAAGCTCCACAAACTAAGGCAGATGAAGAGTTTGCTGTTGAGAAAGAAAATTCTAAGAAAGAAGGATATGGGATGCAATCAGAAACCATAATTATTATACAAAGAATAGATGATTTGATAGATTTATCAAAACAAATCGTTGTCTATCAAAAGATAGAAGACCGATGGAGAGATGTAGATGACAAAATTGAGCTAGAGGAAGGAAAATTCTTGGCTGAAGATGGAAATAAATTAGAGGGATATTCTCTTTTTTCTCAGTCCAAGGAGATTCAGGCTAAGAATGATTACCCTTTGAAGGAGCTTACTGTAAATGATAATGGAGAAAATTTAAAGCATTTTCTAAACCAAAGAAAAGGGTTGATAAAAAAGACCATTACAAAGGGGGTAGAAACTAGAAGCAGCAAAAAAGACTAGAAAATGAAGGTGAAACATCCTGATTCTACTATGGATAAATTTGGAAAATGAGATGAACAGTATTTAAAGGTGAAATTGGATGTTGGCTCTCTAGACAGACTGGGAAGAAGATCCACTAAGAAAAACAGAGAGCTAGAAAGTATGCAAAATATTGCTGATGGCAGGCAGACAACTATTCTAGATTTTACCCCTAAAAATTAGATAGAAAATATTTATTTGGATTATTAGGGGGCTGAATATAAAATGGATAATGATGTTGTCCTTGTATTACCTGATTTTGTTGCTACTTTTTAGTAGGTTTAAGTATTGCTTATCCTGGTGCTTGTAATTGCTCTATCTTTTTAAATCTGTTAAAGGGTTTTGGGGTCCCTTCAAAACCTGTTTTTACCTTAATCTAAAATAATGTGAAATGACCCATACTTTTCATGATCTCATCCATCAGATAGTTAAAAATTATGTGGATGATATTATAGATAAATACAAGAATCATGAAAATCATCTTCATGATTTATCCATTAAATTTGACCAAATTATTAAATATAAAGTATGACTAAATCCTTACAAAAGTGTTTTTAATGCCACTTCTAGTAAAATCTTTGTATTTATAATTTTATTACAAGGGATTTATGTTTATCCCACTAAAATCAAATCCATTATTAACATGCATATTCCTCACTATATCTCATACATTTGTACCTATCTTGGGAAACTTGGGGCAATCCACTGATTCATCCCTAAAATGGCTTATCATATTTATTTATTCAATTCCATCCTTAATATGTCAAAAATATTTTGATAAAATGCATAAATAATTAATTCATCCTCCCACTCTTCATCCACCTTTTAATAATCACTCACTTATCTTGTATACCCAATCCACCCCCATATCAATTAGGGAAATTCTCACTCAACAAGATGAAATAGGATGGGAATATGTCATATATTACATTAGTCATTATTTTATATATTATGAGACTCATTACATGAAAATATAACATGACTGTCTTTCCATTTATTATACATTTGAAAATATTTGACACTATATGTTTTATCATACAGCCTCTATTATTTTCCATTCTGACCCCATTCATCACTTTTTCATAACATCATTCTTACTTGGATGTCAAATAATAGAATGGATACTATTCATAATGTAATTTTAATTAATAATTATTATTCAAAAATCAATCAAATTCCAATTATTTTCTAACCAGTTTGATACTACACATACACTATCTAGTAGTCACCTCCAAAATACTCTTCTTGATGAAGACATCCTTTACATTGAAGTTCTTACTCAAATAATTTCTATTAAATATTATTTTCATAAATTTATCACTAATATAAAGGCATAATACATTGAATATATTTAAATTTCCACCTCTGAACCTAGACCTAAAGTAAGAATAGAATAACTACCTAAGGTTACCATTGAGTTGCATGAAGGCACTTGGAACTTTCACTTTTATGGAGCCAAATGTTTTCAAGGAGCTGGAACAAGATGTGTCTTATCTAGAACTTGTGGTAAAATTATCCCTATAGGTTTTTTTATTAAACTTTAAAGTCACTAATAAAATGGTTAAATGTGAACCTCCATCTTAGGCATGAATAAATCCATCAACATAGATATCACATACATGTATTCCCTAGGATATTCACATCTCATATGTCATAAAGTTCATGGAGATTATAATAAAAAAGTCAAAACTTTATCTCATATCATTAACTTGTTTCCACTATTGCTAATTAAATTCAAATATTTTACTATTGATGCAATCCTACGATAACAAAATTTTAAAGTTTATTCTCTTACTTTATCAACCTCTATTTTTCACCCTTACCAATCACTTCATGATTCATAATTTATCATCTAAATGAGAAAATCACAATCTATCTTAAAGTATGAATATGAGTCTCTTTCTTAACATATTGAGGTTGTCATTACTCAAAAAATCCTATGTTATAAATACATCATCCAATTTATTGAATACCATACCTATCTTTTAGAGGTTGACTCTCATGAAAACACCTAAATTAGAAAGTAAGCTTGAAAATATGTCCTTAGATATGATACCATACATTATAATAATGTATAAGATACATTTATTTATTGTGTTACTCAAGATTAATTTCCTTCTCTCTTTGATAAATCACATGGCATAATTTTTGGTGGTCACTATAATAGAAATGTTACAACCCATAAATGCCTACACATGGGATATTTCTATCCGACTCTTACAAAAAATCCATTACATTTTACAAAAAGTGTGATCCTTTCTAACTTAATGATAATATTATTCAATCTCCTTGGGATAAGCTTCAAACCCTAGAATCCCCTTGGCCATTTTCTATTTGGGGGCTATATCTCATTGGAAAATTACTTGCATCTCAAAATGATGATATCTTCATCATTATTTCCATAAAATACTTTAACAAATGGGTTGAAGATGTGACCCTTGTAAATTTTACTAACATTACCATATCTATATTTATTCTTAACCAAATTATATGTCATTTTCATATCCCTAACACCATTAACTCTGATAATGGTGGTAATTTTAAAAACAAAGATACCAAACAACTATGTGAAAAATTAAAAATAATGAACAAATTTTGTACACCCTACTATCCTCGATGAATTTTTCAAGTTGAATCTACTAAAAAAATCCTCAACAATATCTTTCATAATTTTATTTGATGTTATCTTTCTAACTAGAATTTCAAGCTTTATCCTACAATTTGGGCTTATCATACTATTATCTTTATTGTCATAAGGGTAACTCCATTCTATTTAGTCTATGATTATGAAGTTTTCTTACCATTATAAGTGGAGTTACCTTCATATCATATTTGTATTAATGGAATTATTCTGTATGAATAGCTTGTATAAACTCTTTAAATGTTACACTTTTTTTTAGATGAATGACTATTGGGTGCTTTATAAAATAACTGCCAATACAAAGCTCGTATAGCCAAAAAAATATCAAATTACATAGTTTTAACATTAGAGAAATAATATTTAAATTATATTATAACCATGAAAACTATGTAAAGTACACCCAAAAGTGGTAGGGTCCTTAACTAGTAAAATACATTCTTGGACCAAGTACGTACTGACTTCAAATTAATTAAGGAAACATCTTCAATGAACTAGCATATGGTTAATTTTTGAATAAATAATTTTATTAAATTTATTTTCAATCATATTTTTACTTTCCTATAATAATTTCCATTTATATTCCATTTTACTTGCTTACTTACATTTATTTTTATATATATTTGAGCTAACATATTTTTCAAGTTTTACATTTCTAAATGCAGCATAACACTAGATTTAGTCATTTACACACATCTCAGTCATTTAAAAATTATCCTTATTTCCTATCATTTATCCTTTGGTATTTTGTATTTAATTTATTTTTATTTTTTGAGTTTGGTTTCCAAGACTATAGATAGGTCCTGGTCTTTCCTCATAAACATCCATCTCTCATTCAAGTTTATGGGTTTTTTTTTTTTTTTAATCATTTTACATATTTTTTGGGTTCATTTGTTATGTTTATTAGATTACCAATTTATGAGTCTCATTGTAATACCTTGGATAGGAATAGGAATTCCTCACATTTTTTAACTGATTCATTTATACATTAATTTTATTATCAACTTTAGCCAGGTGTCTTCCCTGAAAGATTAAGGCAATGATTAAGAATAGTGTTTTCTTGAAACTTGAATTAGTTATATTTTTATATGGTAAGAATTTAATAAGTTATATTCAAGTCTATAGTCACAAGTATCATTTACTATAATAATTATTCATCCATACCTATCATTATACCATATCTATACATTTTGTATGATTTAAGGAAACTCGATCATTCTATGTTTATTTCCATCATTCCCTCTATTTCACATCATATTGATCATATCAAGGTCATTTTAAAGATTTCAATATCTTCTAATATAAAATTATATGAATCGTATACACCATAGTCCTTTGTTTCTTTCCTCTATCCACTAATTTTAAGCTCTTTTGTGATAGTCATTTTTAGAACCCATCTTTGGTTATTTGAATCCATATCGAGGAGAAATAGAAAAATTAAAAAGAATAAAAATTGGTATCATATAATAAAATTACATGATTAAAAGTAAAATATAATATTAAAATTTATATCACACCAAAATATATGATATTTATTTGGTATATCTCTTATCCTAGTCAAAGCTCAAACTCCATAGTTGGCCTCCTAATAGAGCCAAGATCTATTGTGGTATGGTAGGTCAATAAATTGGGATAAAAGGTATCATTATCATATATATATATATATATATATATATATATATATATATATATATATATATATATATATATATATATATATATTCAATCTAATTTCTCACACAAGTACCTAATCTTTAAAATAAATTGATGGATTTTTAATGGGTCCTAAGGAATGGGGAACATTTTATCATAGGGTAAGTCCATTTTAATTTTCATGCACATGAAACTTCATAGGATGATATTTATAATTCACTAGTTAAACTAAACTCGTGTGGTCAGGTTGAACTCTTTAGGATCATTAATTTCAAAAGTCTCTTAATCTTTTCAATTTGATCAGAGTGTCTTGATTATAATAAATATTATGTTTTCACCTTGGAACCACACTCTCTCCTCCATCACCCATTTCAATTCCCTCCTTAATAGGTAGGTTTGTTTCAAAATCTTTTCCCAAATTCTACACTTCATATTCTTCATTTATTTTTGACATGTTTATAATATTATAGTTTTTGGTCTATTTATCAATATAATAGAATTTGCATATTTTATTTGTTATGAGATGATCTCTTGTTTATTTCCTAATCTTTATAAAGTCTCCCACATTTATGTTTCAAACCATGAGATTCTATTCACCTTTTTGAAGGCCATTTAGTATTATTTATTTCTTTTATTTTCATCATTTTCCCATAGTTTTATTGAGTATGGATTGTTACGTATCTTTCATATATGTGATTTGTACAAATTTCATCACTTTTAAATTTTTGATTGAGTATGAATTGTTACTTCTCTTTCATATATGATATTTGAACTAATTACTTCATTTTTTCCATGTTTTGTTTGAGTGTGGATTGTTACTTCTCTTACATTTATGTTGATTACATTATTTTATCTCATATATATTTAAGTTTCATCTAGATTGTTTTTGATAATAAAAGGCATCAAAAAAAGGGACCAAACCCTTACAAAACACCTTAAAATGGAGCAAAGGCTCACAAACAAAGAGCCACAACCAACAACTATAGCATAGTCAACCGATAAATAATAGAAAGTAAATAAGTAGTTTGACAACAAAGAGAATAAAAAAACAAGAAGACAAATCTAAGATTAAACATCTTACCAACATTTAGATAGAAATTCATGAATCTCATCAAACTATTTAGCCTTCTCTTCATCTTCACCATGCTCCAGGGTATCTTATTCTTGAAAGAAAGAAAGATTCACCATGGCTGAGTGATAGAGTATCCTATTGATGAAGCATTCAAAGGAGAGGATGTTATGCTATAGGGACTCCACACAATTCTTAAGAATATAAATTCCATCCTCCTAGTTGGCACCTACCTCTTTAGCATCTTCCCCAACCTTCCCCTCATCCTTTTCCATAGTTATCCCCTCCCCATAATTGGTTTGGTCACAAGGCATAGAATCCCCACCATAAATGTCCTCAGTTTGAAAATCCTTTTCTTCCACCCCTTCAATTTCATCCAAAATCTTTTACACTTGAAATTCAACACCTTTAGATAGTTCTCCCTCTTGAGTGGACCTATCTAATTCACTCTCTGAGTATTCAATTAGTTTATCCTGAGGGGCTGGTTTATCTACAATTTTTATAGATCTTCTAACCCCTAAAGTGTTACCCTCAGTCTTTATTTTGGTCATTTTATTTTTTGGCCTTTTTTGAGGTCCCTCACATTCACTTTTTTTATTCTTATGGGCCCCCATATCCTCTCATGAGTCAATATTAGCTTTTACATCCTTAAGAAGCCATTTCTTCAATTTCCCACTACCTTTAGAAGTAGGAGTATGAAATTCTTTCTCAGCAGTCTCTTCTAAGGGTTCAAAAAAGGTAACCTCTTTCAAATTTAGGGTGGTAGGGTTAAAAATAGTGGGTTTCTTAGAAGTCATATCAGCCATAGAGGGGTTTTCCATAGGAATCTCAACAATGGTGACTTGAATGGGTTTTAACAGAGATAAATTGAGATGAAAT
The DNA here is from genome assembly GCA_037957365.1 of Torreya grandis. Classification (NCBI taxonomy): domain Eukaryota; kingdom Viridiplantae; phylum Streptophyta; class Pinopsida; order Cupressales; family Taxaceae; genus Torreya; species Torreya grandis. The sequence continues at coordinate 385,122 of JARHVA010007684.1, read as the reverse complement.
TTTTATAGGTGATGAATAAGTCCTTGGTGAATTAGGATAGGCCAATTTTAGGGATTCAAATCAGGTTTTTGCTTTTACACGATGAATAGAGTTTTCCAATGAAGACATCAGATAAAAATGAAAGCTAACAAGAGCATTCCTCCTAAAATGCTTAAGGAGGGGAAGAAGATAGTTGTAAAACCTAGTGAATCAATCCTCCAAAGTGAAATACTTCATCAATAGGTAACACATAACATTCCATGGCTCTAGTAACTTATCACGATCAAATCCTCCTTGATAAGAAACTATCTCTTTCCCAACTCCAAGAAATAAAGTTTGATTATGGTGGCTCATAACCTTATCCTTTATCTTTAATATTTTGATTTTAGTGGAAAGACCAGTAGGCATAGAAATAACCTCCTTAGAAACCTTGAACCCCACATTACCAATTTGGACCTTACAATTATCCCATGAAAGGGCACACTGCATAGACAATTTTTTGTCATGGCATTGAAGGCATTCGTGGAAAGAAATAATGACACCTTCTCTGTAGTAATACCACATCAAGGAATTATCCTTAAATTCACTACAAGTGGTAGGTTTAGTTTGGATTCTATCCCTCCCATGATCAAATTTTCTTCAAAACTAGACAACAAAAAAACACTAAATTTTTTAAAATAATAATGGATTTTCCTCTCCTCAATGTGCCTCTTACAAGGAATATCTTTGCTAGAAATAAGAATCATAATAATGAGGAAATAAATGAGGATAATGGTTAACATACTCAAATTATCATTACTCAAAAATGCCTCCACATTCCCCACTCTCTGCATGTATTTCCCATGCTTCAAAATCTTTCTTTTAAACCTCCTATCAACATCAATTGGCCATATCATCTTGTCATGGGATATCATCAATTACAAAATGGAATCAATATAATTAGTCATCCTTAAAATGTCCTTAGTTAGCCACCTCAGCTTGCCACATGAGATAAGCATTGCCAAGCTGGCATCTACAACAACAGTGTAATTCATCTTCATTAATAAGTCTTATCTTTTTGAATTAACTCCTTGATAACCTAGGGGATATTATGGCATTGGTGCCAATAGTGCCAATATTAAAGTTTTTTACCATGATTGGCAAGGGCATCAAAAAATACATTCCCCTCCTTATAAATGTGGTAAAAATCAACCATAGGGATACCAGAAGAAATTGAATTTAGGGATAAGTTTATGGTTCCAGACTTTCCTCAAAAGCTTGTCTCTATGGTTTATGTTAATCAATAGATTGTAAATAGATTTGATTGAGAAGTTTCCTCTCTTATTTGCAGCCCAAAGTAACTCATCATGTCTAGGAAAAATGGGGATCCAAATTACCAAAATCATCTATTATATAGCATTCATTATAAGAATAAGATCAGGTTAGTTGGTGTAGCACTCAAGAAAATTCTTCCATTGTCTAATACCGTGGACTTCTTGAATATAGTGACAAACTTTTGTACCAAAAAACTATTTAGAAATTCACACAATATAATAATTACCTTCTTAAGTGGAAATATATTTGTTATCCAACCAAAGATATTCCCAAAATTTTATGAGAATACCATCCCCAAGTTTCCACTTTAATCCCTTCTTAATTAAAATCCTAGATTTGATCATTTTATTCCAAATCATTGACCCTTGTGGGAGTCCCTCATGATAAAGAAAATTATAATTTTTAGAACCCTATAAGTATTTGGATTTCATAATTTCCCCATAATTTTTATTATTTTTGATAAGGTTCTAATTGATTTTTGATAGAAGGGCTTTATTCATATTTTGGATATTTCTAATATTCAAACCACCATGAGTTTTAGGGAGGCAAACATTCTCCCATTTGACCATATATATTCTCTTCTTTTATTCCACTCTAGTCCATAAGAAATTCCTTTAGATCTACTCTAGTTTATAAATTAAATACTTGGGAATTTTGAAAAGAGAAAGAAAATAAGTGGGGATACCTTGAAGGGAGGCTCGAAGAACTTGGAACTTCCCATCACTGCTCAAGAGCTTTCCTTTCCAACCCACTTATTTCTTTTGGGTTATTTCCAAGATGTTATTTTGAAATCTTGGAGTAACTTCCTTAATAGTTAATGGGAGACCAAGGTATATTTAATGTAAATCCACTACTGCACAACTAAGGATTTTTATAATTTTCCTTTATAGGTCCTCCTGAGTGTTAAAGAAAAAGACATTACTCTTATGAACGTTAATGTGCTAGCCAGAAGCCATGACATAGGCATTGAGGAGTTTTTTTCTATATTTAAGATTATAATATAGAGGAGATGCCAAAAAGGATGGTGTCATCAATGAATTATTGTATAGTCATAGGTGGGAGAGTAGAAACTGGCTTTATCCTAACTATTTCCCTAGAAATGATCTTTGAATGAAAAAACCTCCCAAGATCTTCAACCATCATGATAAAGAGGTAGGGGATAGAGGATTCCCCTATATAATGCCTATTGTGGTGGAAAATAAACCCTTTGGAGCCCCATTAATAAGAACTAAGAACTTAATAGTGGTAACAGCTTCCCAGATAACAAGGGACACCTTTTCATTGAAACCAAACATTAGAATGACTTTACATAGGAAATACCAAGATACTATATCATAAGCTTTTGATATATCAATATTAATAACCATACCTAGTATCCTACTTTTCTCCATTGATTGGATAGTTTTGTGGGTGTCAATAACTGCATCCAATATTTGTCTTCTAAAACCAAAGCCTTTTTGAGAAGGGGAAATAATTTTATCCAACATAGGTTGGAACCTATAAACAAGTAACTTAGTACATATCTTGTAGACAGTGTTACATAGACTAATAAGTCTAAAATAAGAAATCAAGTAAGGGTTGGGCTTCTTAGGGACTAGCACAATAAAATTGTTGTTAAACAATTTTAGAAGTTTCCCAATTCTAAAAAAGTCTCTAACAATAGTTGTAACATCATATCCCACTATGTCCCAGAACTCTTGGAAAAATATAAGAGGGAAACCATCAAGGCTTGGGACTTTGAAGGGGCCCATAGAGAAGACAAATCCCCTAACTTCCTCCTTAGAAATAGGTTTTAGAATGTCAACATTATCTTCCTCAAAAATTAGAGAGGGAATATTATCAAGGAACTGATCCATTACCAGCCTATTACCAACATTGGTAGTTTGTTTTGACAATAAGTTGTAAAAAAAACTAACCACATGATTACCAATTTCCTTATCATTAGTTATTTTACTACCATCCTCCAAACACAACTTGGATATAGTATTAGCTTTTCTATGTTTCATAGCTAAAAGGTGGAAAAAAATTGTATTATGATCTCCTTAAGCCATTAAACTCTGGACTTCTATTTCCAAAAGAGATCCTCTCTATTCATAAGATTCCTCCAATCCATGATTAATTTATTCTCTATTTGAGTAGAGTCCTTAGAAGAGTCCCCTTGAGCTATTCTAGTTTGAATATTAGCCAATTCACTAGAAATGATCTTCTAGGCAAATACATTCCCAAAGCTATACTTATTCCATCCATGGACCTCTCTCTTAATGTGAAGGAGCTTTTGGGCTAGCCTAAACATAGGGGTTACCTAGACTAGAATCTACCACCATATGGATATGAGACTTCTAAAATCCTAGTGTTTAATCCACATAGCCTCAAATCTGAAAGGGAAAGGTCCCCTTTTTTGTTGTTCAACCCAATTTAGAAAAATAGGATTATGATTTGACACAGTCCTTAGGAGGGAAGAAAGATTAAGAGTGAGAGTGTTATCCTTGAGGACCCTATATAGCTTAACTTAGATCATTTAGTCTCCCCTTATTCTATTGGTCAAGGTAGAAATTTGATTATGCAACTCTATATTTAAGAGCCCAAAATTATTGATGAATTCAGCTAAGTCAAGCTTACTATCAGAGTAGTCAAGAATAACCCTAGTCTTCTCATAAGGATAAAGAGGGGTGTTGAAATCTCCCACCAACATCTAATGGGAATTGAGAGCAGAGGATAGGTGAGTAGACAGGTCCACCCATAGAGATTTCCTCAACACCCTGTATTTATCATAAGACAATTTTTATTAAGAAAGGTTAACATACCTCCAAACCTTGATACATTACACATTTTAACAATACCCCCTAAGGCACCAGTATTAGGGCTAATACAATAGGTGACATTCAGCCAAATCCTAGCAAAAATCATTTTAAAGCTCTCCTCTGACATTTTAACTTCCTGAAGTAAAAGAATATATATTTTTTGATCTAAAATATAGTTTTTAACCTTAAACTATTTTGAGGGGCTGTTAAGACCCCTCATATTCCATGACAAAATCCTCATTTGGATAATTTTTGGAAGTGAATCTCTAGTGTCTTTTGTTTTCCACTAGCTATCTCCCTAGTTGCTTCCCTTTGCCTTGTCTCCCTTATTGATGGCCTTCTTGATCTAGGATCTACTCCCACATCTGCCAACTTTTTCAACTTATGACCCCTTTTCTTTGGAGTAGTCCACCCTTTTGGTCACTATGTGTTTCATTGGGCCCTACTCTAGGGGAGAGTGGAGTTGTGCCTAGCTTCTATCTTGAAGATTTTTTAGAGTTCATTCCCTCTTTTAAAGAATCTTCATTTTGAGTGCCTCTAAGGGAGAACTAAGCTAAACTCTATCTTTGAGAGAGACTCCCATATTTATTAAGAATAGACTCTCGATCTCAAAATATGTCTTATGGGGGGAAGAACATTTGAATGTGCCCCAAGGTTTCCACAATCTTGAATTTATTCTTCTGAGTGAGTCTCTTCATCTCTAGTGTGGATCTCTCCATCTTCCAAATCTAGCTGATGGCTATCTTTTAAAAACTATTAGATATTTTGTTCCCCATCACCCTCCATCACCTGGGGTTCTAGATTATCTTCTAACTTCTCATCTATAGATTGATTTGAGAGGCTAGAATTATTTTTCTCTTTGTCCTAATTTGTGGGTTCCTCAGATTTTTTGAACTTGTAGTGGGAAATCAGATGTCTCTTCTTTTTATAGAGTTGACAAAATATAGTAGCATTTTCATAAATTATTGGTTGCATCTAGATCCCATACTTAGAGTTTAAGTCGATAGATGTGGGTAGGGCTTTGTGGACTTCCACATTAACACAAACTCTGGCATAGATAAATCAAGATTTGCCCTAAGTAGTATTGTCTAGGGTAACAAACTTTCTAAAGGAGTTAGAAATATTTGCAAAAACTACTTCATTCTAGTTTTATAAAGGGAATCCTAGTAATCTAACCCAAACTAGTGCAATTCAATTCAAGTCAGTATTAAGATCAAACCCTAGCCAAAAACTACATAGTGAGAGAGAGAGAGTGTGTGTGTGTGCCATAAAGCCATAGTCACCCAGCTAAAATAGCTATCATGTCTTCTTTACTGGTAAAACAAAATAAGAAAATACCTCTCACCATAGTGCTAACAGTCATGTTACCCTTAATTTTCCAGTGATTGAAAACCCATTTTTGTATCATTTCAATATTGGGACATAGAGAAAAGAACTTACCCACAAGTGTGAGATCTATGGAGGCAATGATTTTATCCGCCAATTCATTTGGTACCATGAGTGCTTCCCCTTCAAAAGTTTCTTTTTGCACTAGAATAGTAGACTGACCATTTAGACAAAGGTCATCCTATCCCACTAGAACATTTTTCCAAGATTTGGGATTATCAACACCCAACATGGGTAGGGGCCCAGAGTAGTACCCTCTATCCCCATTAGACATAGAGATGATAAGTTAAATCAAAACCCTAGCATTACATCAAGAATAGAATATCTTTTTCATCTAGAGAAAAATTCCATAAAGCTTTAATAAGTTGTGAATATCTGGATTGTTACTTTTATTACTTCAAATGTATTTTTTCAATTTTTTTGGTCATTTAGTATCCTTATATTTTTGGTTGCCTAATTTATTCTTTCTTATATATTAGATGCTTTTATTATTACTATGTACCATACCTTTAAATTTGATGTTACTCTTTCTTATTCATTATACTTGAATTTTGGTTCTAATCTATCCTTTGTCATCTTAGCTTACTAATTTCCCAAGTTTTTAAATATATTTTTGTGATTTTTTTATTTATTTTTCCCCCTTGCAATTGTTTACTTTGCTTTCTAGCCTTGTATCCATAGGGTTGGTCTAATGCATTTATTACACCCTTAATGGTAAAGAATTTAAATACAACATGAAACCATGAAAATTTAAATCTAAGTCAAGGTATTATAAAGTACTTAAAATTATTTCATTCATTAGCATTTATTTTTCCATTTTATACTACATGCTATTAACTAAGTTACTATGTTTATATATTCTTTCCCAAAGCACCATCACATGGTACACTCTATTGGCATGTGATGAGATTTGGTTAAGACATATGTATACACATAATATTTTTAAACTTTTTCATTTGCTAACATTTTATTCTTTCATCAACCTATCAAGTTTCAATCTCTCTGATTACATGCCTTAAAGGGTTCCCATAAAATGGGTCAACATATCGATAGTGCTTCATGAGATACATTTTTATTTACTTATTATCCCTATATCCATTATATTTTTCTTTTGTTTTTATAAGGTATTATTTATTACCATAAAACCTAGTTAGTAAAATCATCTATTTTGTCATCGTGTAGAAATGTCATGCTACTATGGTAAAGGAATCATTTTTGTAGTGTCTATAATTTGGCACTTAGCTGATAAATAATATTGATAATAGATAATTCATCATAATCTCAATAAATAATATTTTATATGGGAATATATAAAGTTTTTCATTGGGATCCCACAATTCAAAACTAGTGTGAGCTAGTATGGACTCCAAAAGGGGTACTAAATTCTAAAGTGGATCAGTTGTACATGAAGCTAAATCCGTTTGAACTTGATTTTGTGTTAGCTTTTATTATCTTAGAATTATTATTATATTTTATGTATCTTGAACCAATTATATTAGCCTATCTAATGTAATTGGTGACACAAAAATGTCAAAAATATACTTTATTATCATAGGTGATATAGTAAAATTAGAATGGGGAAAGAGCTAGACTTTATTAATATAGTAGATATTTTAGAGGTAGGATTTAAAAATATGATTATACTAAGTTGGCCATTATAGTTGGAAAAAAATGGTCAAAGAAGTAAATTATACCAAATTAACTGATAAAATTGAACCTTAATTATTAATAAAATACTAACAATATGGATGATATAATAGGAATAAAAGTGGTCATAGATATATATTGTATGGAGATAATCAATATAGTTGTGGAAATAGGGAGCTAAACTAGGTTGTAAAATACATTATGATACAAAGATAACTATAGTAGGGTGGTTAATACAATTGGGATATCAAAAATTATAAAAATAATTATTTATTTGGATCTAATTTCTAAAAAATGATGTGGGTAATAATAATGATTTTTTCTGTAATTCAAATAAGGAATGTGAGTCTAAAAATGATAACATTCAATGTTATAAAAAGCATGATTTATGTTTTTCATGTTCATCATATTTTTCTCATTGTAATAATGAGGGATAACCATGGTTTTGATAACATTAGTATTTGGTTGGGAAGAGTTTTTTCCTTAAATTTTTGGTTTATTAGCTTTGACTATGTTTTGGAAGAGGGTTCGAATGTAGGGTATAGTGAGAATTGGCTTGGTGAAGTGATTCAAATTGAATTTTGAGCCATGAATCCTAGCTAAATTATCATAGGATTTTTTATTCTCTCTAATCATGGCTTCATGATCAATCTTTGGACTAAACAAGAACTCAAAATCTATATTTCTAAGTTGTTTACATGTTTCATGAGAATGACCCTAATTTTCATGAAACCAAAAATGTTTTTGGAGACATCAATGAGAATTACTAATGGAAGGATTCATATATATAAGTGAGGTTAAATAAATTCATATCCTCATCTCATATAGGAAAATATGCTAATGGATTTCATAATTATTGACTTATGAGGGAGTAAGAGGATGTTGGAAGGGGCACTCATTGATATGTGGGGAGAGAGTCAATTCTTTGGAGATTAATTCCATAATGGCATGGATGGTTCTCTTAGAATCATAAGTATTAGATAAACCATCATTAGTAGCTTTAATTTTTTAAGGTCTCATAAGCATTTACATGTCAAGCTTAGATTTGAAAGGCTTCAATTATCTAATGAGGTAATATTGTTGTTTAGATTGATTGACGGCTTCCTCCAGTGATTTTAGATAAATATTCATAACAAAATATTATAATTTGGATTGTAATGCATTAGAAAAAAAGTGGAATGGGTTTTTACCATCATATTTTTCTCAAATTTATTGACTAAGGATTTCCAATGATAGACTTTGGGTAGACTCATTTTCCGCTTGTTTAAAATTAATAAAGAGAGCTAAGTTATTTTCAAAAAAATCATTAAATTTAAAATATTTGACCAATGCATCAACTAAGTCATCCAATCTATAAATGAAGTTAGACATTAATTATTTTTACCATTCTAAGGCATCACTAAAAAAGGTTTTGGCAAGTAGTTTGGTATCTGAAAAGATGTTAAGTTTAATCTAGTCTTTATAAATATTACCAAATGACTTAAAATTTAAATAAATATTAGTTGATTCATTTTTGGGTATCTTAGGAGTGATACTACCTATTTTAATGTCTACAATTTGATGGAATAATGGTTTTTTAGGATGTTTGATATATATTTCTTGAATCAAGGGTTATAGAATGAGGTTTACAAGGGCATTCATAAGTGGGCATGGGGGCATGTTATTTCTATGTGTCACTCCACACTAAATTTGGTGAGGTATCACATGCATTTTATTGAGTTTGTTTTACATTTTATCATTTGAGAAATATTAGACGCTATGATATTAGCTAATTTTCACATTAATATTAAGATAATGTGATTATGATCATGATTATTTTGGTTAGAAGTAGAATCTTGAGTGGCCTATTGGGCTGCACTAGATGTGGCATTAACATTGGTATTAATGTGATCAATTTGGGTGGGAACACTAAAATAAGGACCAACTATGTTATTAGTTATACTAGGCATGATGGATGAGGAAGTAAATAAGGAAGTCAGCAAATTATTTCCCCCATGTCTTGTATAAACATTTATGAGTATGGGAAGGGGGCCATTCCATATAGAGTGCCATAATGATGTGATATATAACTACATGCTCCTTTCCCCTATGCTTAGTGTTCTCTTAGAGTAATGTTTTCATTTAATAAATATTCTATGTCACATTCCTATTTAACCTCATAGTCTTAGAGTAGGTGACACCATTTAGTGTTTTTAGGATTTTTATATGGCTCATATTGTTTGGATCTAGAGGAATCTTTATTACCATCTTAGGTAGTATGATATTTAGACATATAAAAATAAAAATGATTTTTAAAAAAAAACCTATTGAGATTAGTTAATTTAGTATTAATATTTTTATGAAATCCTTAAAAATCCTAATGGGTTTTAGCTTCAGATTGATCTAGGATATGTTCTATTATGAAAGAGAAAGGATCAATTGTATGAGTTGGCTGATAAAGTTGAATACATTGGAATGCCAAAAATAAATTGTATAAGATTGGATTATACATTAATAAATAGGAAAGAAAAAAATAGTGGTATCAATTTAATTAATACAGTATGCTCACAAAAAAAAATTATATAAGGTTGGTTGATGTAGTTAGAATAAAACTTAGAATTGTATCAAGTTGGTTGATGCAGTTGTAGAAGGAAATTTTTTAATCAAGCTGGTTGATATAGTTTATAAAATAAAATATTATATTGAGTTGCCTAATATAGTATATAAAGTAAGAAAACTTTATTAAGTTAGTTTATTTAGTTTATAAAATATTATAAACTAAGTAAATAACACTAAATGAACAAAATATTTTTTGTATGGAAATTATAACTAAGTTATGTGTGTTTGATTGGTAGGCTCTTGAATATACTGATCTAAAATATAAATAGTGGAAATTTTTAAAAAGGGAACTAATTAAGGAGGATTACATGTTCCCATATGCACACCATCCCATATTTGAAGTGCATTGAGAGTAATTTCTCAAGGATAACTACTTACTAATGCACTACAAAACCAAACAACTAAAATCCTTCCTATTGGTTAAAAATAAAACCCTAGGTGCTTCTAATATATTTTGAGTTATGTGTAAAATAAATTCCATGATTAATTTTTTATAGTGGTTTGATTATTATTTTAGTGCCCCTCACACCATGACTTAGGTAAAATTGATGTATCTTTTTCCCAAAATGATAACTCACATGAGTTTTAAAACTGCTAAAATATAGTTCTAGATTAAATTTCAAAAATAGAAATATTTATCATTTTAGATTAAAATTAAAAAGTAGTAACATGAAATGTATGAAATAAGGAGATAAATAATAAAATGGTATGGGGTGGGTAGATACAATTGGTTAGGAAAACTTGTAAAATTGAACTATATCAAGTTGACCAATTATATTAGTAGGAGAGATAGAATTATACCAAGCTAGTTGATGTAGTTTTCAACATCAAAAAAATGAATAATTACTTAAGTATAGGTGGTATATTTATGAAATAACTAGTAACTATATTACCCTAGCTGATACATTTCTTGAAAATAATAAGATTGTATCAAGTTGGTCGATACAATTGGAATGAAAATATATGATGGTTGTGAAGATGTCGCTAAGAATAAAAAAATTAATGTAAAAATAATCTAACCAAAGGTGGGATAATATTCATGTTAGGTTCACCATAATGTATGCACATGATAAGATGACCTATAACTATCATATTTATCTCAATAGACTAGGACTCAAATAATTTCATAACAATAGAATATGTGTATACTTGGATGCTTGGGTAAGGATATAAAATAACCATAAACCTAGAATAAGGTAATCTACACTAGAATGTTAAGAGGTAATCATTCCAAATACTAATCATATGACATGGGGTATATCTTTCAATAAGAAGCAATGATGGATAAGTGATTATAATGATGATTTTAATGGTACAAATAAAATAAATGGTTGTAGAGGCGCAAGTAAAATAAATGGTTGTAATTTGTTAAAAAGAGGGTAAATGATAAATATAATGTAAGGTTAAATGGTGAAAAAATGGGGTGTATGTAACCTAAGGTGATAAATAGAAATAATAATAAACCCTAAATCTATATCAGTTTATTTGATACAAGAAAAGGTATAAGAAAGGATGAACATATAAATACACAATAAAAATAAGAAACAAATGTGTAATATACTAATTAAATAAAGGAAAGATATTATGGATATATATACTTATCTTTGGGTAGACCTACCAATATTTGAATATCTCTCTTTGGCTCATGTGACACTTTGTAATAAATGTTATAGGTTAAAGACTTAAAATCTTAAGGTTAATACCTAACTATCTTTAGTTGGGGACTCCTCTGACTTTTCCTATTGAGTTTCAAAGGCATTATAAAACTAAATATACAAGACAAGGATCTAAACTTATAACTCATCCATATTATACCTAGGATCATAAATGAAAGTGAAATAATAGTAGATGAATATATATATATATATATATATATATATATATATATATATATATATATATATATATATATATATATATATATATATCAAGAATGAAATATGACACCAATATATATATCTAAAATACCCAAAACTAACCTTAACTCTTAAGGTGGTAGTATTGGTGAGGATGATATAGTTGGAATATGTTATATGACACAATATTTTATCAACTAGGATAATAAAGTAAAAATTATAAAAGACAAACTTAAAAATTTATTAGGATGGCCAATATAGTATAGTGAAAACATACATGAAATAGGATTTATTAGACAAGGCTAATATAATATGATATATTGAAGCTATAAAATACGGACAAAAATTATATGGGAAATTATATGGGGAGATAAGATGAAAATAGAATCATAGAATATCAAATTAATAATAATGATGGTATGACATAATAGTATTAAAACATCTCTCTCAATGTACCATGATCCAATCCCACCCTAACCCTAGTGAATCCTTTAAGGTGTGCACTCAAGGAAATTAATGTGTTAATTAGCCACTATAAGAGAAAGTGTCAGTAAAGTGAAAAAATTGAAAAAATTGGGTTTATGCAAAAATGTATAAGGCTTATAAATAATAAGAATGAAAATAGATCCATTTATTTAGAATTAAAGGTATTTTTATATGCGAGAGCTCTTTACTAACATAGGTGAAATGCTTAAAATTGTCATAAATCAACAAATACTTGAAGGATAGTTACACACCCTAACATATAATGAGATAATGTTAAAGCATCTATGAAGAATTATAATTGTCCCAACTTGTACAAACACTTTATTTATATATCCAATCATTCACAAGACACTTCCTAATATATGCTAGAAATTTTACCATATCATAGACCTAAAAACTATAAAAACAAACTATGTACTTAATTCATGTATTATTTTCAAAAATAGAAATTTTTAATATATAAATGAAACTTTTCTAGTTATAATCATATTTGTATGTGAATGACATATCTTATGAAATCCTACTTTTCTATAATTATGTCCTATTAAATGCACTTAATCCAAAAATAGATTATGATTTAACCTTTTAGGGCTTTACACAAGTAATTCCTAAGACTAAAAGGGCTAAGATGACTAAATTAGTAAAATAAGATGAAATAATTAAGTATTGATTTGTTATATATTTTGACCTCATTTAAATTTCTAAAAATAGTAATAAATATCATAAATATAGACTTATCTATAAAGTGACTATTGTGGATGATCTTGGATATGAAAATTAGGTTATTGATTGTTTTGAGTGTTGTCGATAGGATTATGGAATCTGTTTGCTCTCTAGATAGTAGTGCCCCACCTTAATAGTAGCACCATGTTATTATAGTTTCCTTAAAGTGGCACTAGTGTCCTATTTTTAGGACTATTCCCATTTTTGGGAATAGTTATTCCTATGTTTTTAGGTCCTATTTATATGTGCATGAAATATGGAACTCTATGTTGTGTCTATAAAACTTGATTTAGTGTGAAAAGTCTAATCCTCCGTACAAGTATGCCATGATAAATAATTATGTGTTCATTTGTAGGATAGGTTGGACATCCTCAACACCCCATTATGAAGAGATTTTCTTATATAACAATACTCTAAAGAGGGATCAATCCCTATGTAGTTCTCAAACCTAGTGCTTAATGTAAGTGAAAGTGAATGCTAGAATGAGAGTGGACTTGGATGCCTTAAATGTGATTTATATTTGAAATCATTGAAAACTAGGCTTAGGGATGTTATAGATGGTAGTATGAAGTAGTAGGATAGAATAAGGATCAAATACCTTAATTTTACTCAACTTATCTTTGATTTGAATGGGATTTTGCATATACTTTCTATCTAGTGAATAAGTGTCAAATAGACTTATATTTATAGAGATATGTAGCTTATGTGGATAAAAAAAGGTGTTTAGGCTAACCTTAGGAGGGGTACATGTTTGAAAAAGTATCCATGTGAGTGAGTTAGGGATAAGGATAATAGTGCCTATTTGCGGACACTAGCACCATGTGGCTATAGTGTCACAAATGTGGCACTAATTTACACCTAGTATACTACTAAAAAAACTAGGTTGTGATGTGATAAAGCTATCCTAAGACTATGTTTTGGCTGACTATAGGTGTTTGTGGTCTACACAATAGCTATAAAATTATGTTTAAGTATCTAGGGTAGGTTTATGGCTAAGGTAGGAATAGGCTAACTCTATCAACACTCTTAGCATCCAAATGCCACTTTGAGGTCATTACATTTACCCCACTTGTGTGACTAATGCAATAAATTAAAATGACTAGTGTAAAGGAAAAATAAGCATACCTAGAATTACCATAGAAGTGAAGACCATGTAGCTGAGTTTGAGTATGCAAATATGGGTCTATGTATGTGAAACATGATCCAAATTAATGCCCTAAAATGAAACATGCAAGAAATAGTCCCTACTTAACAAATTATTAAAATCAAAAGACTATGATGAAATAAAGTATCTAAGTAAATTTGAATAAAGAGAGCAGAAAGGAATTAATACAACTCATTGGGTATGTGAACCAAAGCATGAACATGGTGATAACTTGTGTTTATGAGTGTGCATAGTGATAATATCATTGAATATCTTATATTGAGTTGATGTCTTGCTTAATCCTCATATGTGTGGCTCAAAAACTCAATCTAGTTTTGACTCCATCATTTCCCACCCCTGCTCGATGGATCTTGATATGTGACTATCTTGGATAATATTTTAAGTGTGTATAACCCTCTCATGTGGGTGGATCAAAATCTCAATTAGGCTATAAATCTATAATTTCCCACCTGTATGAAGTAGATTCATCTATAATTGAACTATGAAAAGTTCCAAAAGTATCTAAGTAAATCTAATTGTGTATGTCATTTTTATGGCCACTCAAGTATATTAGGGAACTCTGGGCCACTTAAGAATTCCAACCACTACATATGGAGTAAGGCATAAATATGGTAATGACCTAAAATGTGATAACAAGTGTATATAATGTAGATAATGATATGGAGTTTTCCATTCCATCTAATCAACCTACATGTAGATGAGTATATTCAAATTATGTGTCAGATGCATGCCCTCAATCTAGTATCTAAGTATACTAAATATAAATTGAGTATGTGACAAATGAATTTATGTATCTAAACTAAATGTCAGGGTGGTCATGCCATGCATGATGCCCCCAAATCTAAGCAACTAGTATGAATATGAGATAAAATGAATGTATCTAATCAAAATATGAACATAATTATCAAACATGTGTCTATATCTATGCAAATTTGTGTTATACCTAGTGTACTAGTATGGCTAATGTAGACTGCCCTAAAGTTGGGGATACTAGCTAATAACACCCTATAGTGGATAGTAACAATGTATACAACTAGTGTAACAAAATGGGTGCTAATGTCTACCGAGATTGAAATCAAGGTGATTTGAACTATTGTTTGAGCCTCTATTCTATTTTGTGTTTACCCTATATTTGATTTCTAAAACCAAGCCTATGTGCTAAAATTTATCTGTGAATATCAAAGTAGGATCTTGATCTCTATGAAAAACCCCTGTAAATGCCCCCTCTTTTTAGATTAGTTATGAAACTCGTGTAATAACTATTTTGAAAATATGTAGCTCTGTAAAATTTATTAGCTAGAGCATATGCATGATATTCTAATATAATGTACAAACATAATATTATAATGTAAATGTATTTGAGCATGAGTATGTAGTGTGGGATGTATGTTGTAATATAGCATTGAAAAAGGGTGTTAGGATAGATGTAATCAATGTTTATAGTAATAAATTTGAGTAACTACCTAGGGGATGGGGCATAATGTCCATCACAACACCCAAGTAGGAAGGGTAGATGCATGAGGTCCCTCATGGCATTAAAAATTGGTGTGTGTGTGTGTGTGTGTGTGTGTGTGTGTGTGTGTGTGTGTGTGTGTGTGTGTGTGTGTGTGTGTGTAAAAAACAAATACAAGTGTCATGGTGTAGAATCATATAAGGAAGCACACATATAAGCATATGAAGAACAAAAAATTAGGCCAAGGGGCCACAATACAAGGGACATGATCACATGTCACTAAATTTGAGAATGAAGAAATATAAGAACATGTTTAAATTTCCATCATACACAAGAAACAAGTAATTTGGATTAGAGCCACATATAAGGTCATATTCAAATGTCCACATATAGAAGTAGGAACGCACATACAATGGACACAAACACATGTCCAAGGCATACAAATAGAGAAGTGATATAGAGCCAAAGAGCAATGGCATATTCAAATTCCCTTAAAATTGAAGAAGCATAGGAAACATAATCAAGTCTAATCTAGGAAAAATGAGAAATGAAATCATGTATAATTGTGTAGTACAAATCTATGTAAATGTTAGGATGTATATATATGGAGTCTAACTAGTGATAGTTGGCATAATCTATGCAATGAGTAGAAATGATAAATATCAATATGTATTCATGTGTAAACTAGAATGTATAGTATGTAAAGATTAAACCAAGTAGTAACAACTATGTATGAGATGCCCCTGAGTGGGATGATGTATCAAATGTATAAACTTGGATTGTTGTATATGCCCTTAGTGGGTAGATGATAGAAAGTTTGGATCAGTGTAATGGAATGGACTCATGTATGTAATCTAAAAAAAAAACCCTCAATAATAATAAGTGAAGCATTTGTGTATGATAAAAAAAATATACTAGGATAACTATAAATATGTAATACCTGGAAAGTAGTATAAATGTAAACATAGAAATGAATATAATCTATAGATTTTGTGTTTTGAAATATTTGAATGTTTTTGAATTTTGACATGTGATATTGTTTTTTTGCTTTTTGAGTATAAAATATGTATAATCAAATGAAAAAAACTATGTATAAGGATCAAGGGAGTAGAATTAAATATTAGAAATTTAAATTAAATAGTATGCAATAAAAGTGTCATGTCTTTATAGACCCAAGATCACAACCATGGGATGTGGATAATCAAATGATAGATATGGTGGAAGATCATCTAGTTTTAAATACTAAGCTTGTTTGAACTCAAATAAGTCATCATCATCATGATCATCATACCAATATATATGTATCAGTGGGTACTTATCCTTGGCATGATTTTAAAATCTATGCATCTAAATGGCATGCTACTCAACTGTAGAGTATCTATGTGAAACCTATGATTATCATCCATGTCATCATGTAAAATGAAAACCATGTGTACATCATGAGTGAATTTAAAACATCTTTCTAACCAATAAAAGGTATCATCCATCACCTATTACCATGTACTACCAACTGTAACTTTTATATGTGTGTCTCCACTCAAAACGAAGAATAATGTATTAGCCACCTTGGGACCACATGCAATTGGTAATGTAATATGTCCAATACATTCATGACAATGTATATCATGCTATATCTCACTCTCCTGATAATCGATGGTGTCTAAATATCCCAAAATGAAATTATTAGGATTGGATTCATCATCTATTTCCACATGGGAATATATATATATATATATATATATTAAAAATATATGTATAGTCAATAGATCATGTTGTTAATATTTGTGTCGATGATGAAACTATTACGATTCTTATATTTGTGAAATAACTTGTATCACTATTGGTGGTGCCTATGGAGGTGGATGTTTTATGATTTGGATAATGACCTTATATTTAAATTTATTAAATTTATGTTTCACTATTGTACATGTGTTTATATCATGTCCTGTGAGTCTATGAAAGTGGCAAAATGGTTGGCCTTCGTATGGTGACAATATGCTAGCTAATCTATGTCAGATTATGGGTAATATCATAAATCATTTATCAAGTAATAGTTATAAGATTTGGTGTGGTATTTCATATGAGATCACTACCTAAATATTTATGAATGAATTGGTATCCATGGATGTGACCATATGTCTTGAATGAATCAGGGGATTTGCTATTACATATGGCTAAGTATGTGATCTTATAGCTATAAAACCCTAAATAAGTGAGGATAATGGTATGGGGTGAGGTATAATTTCCTTTTAACTATATTTTTACTCTATTAGGCCCATTGGTGTAAATATCAATCCATATAAATAATCATCAATGTCTATATTTGGTTGATCATCCTCTATAGTGGCATATGAATATGTATCTAAATTAAAAATGTAAGCCTCTTCTAAATTGATAATAAGTGGTAATTGGGTTATGATAATATCATCATCTATTCTAGATGAGGATTTTAGTACTATCAGAGGTTGTTCCTCTATTCCTAGTGAAGGTAACTATGTTAGGAGTAGATGGTCCTCTATCATCGATGAAGGTAACTATGTTGGGAGGGGCTATCCTCTATCATTGGTGAAGGTGCCTGTGTTATAAGAAGCATTGAAGGTGGTATATGAATAGTCTTAATAAACTCCCACACATCATACATATGCAGCTAATTAATGGAATTTGGTGGGGTTTGATGAGAACATGAGGTGTCCCATATGATGATTAACTTGGTGTAGGAGGCTTAGTGAGCCTGCAATATCTAAATGGTGGATTATTTTCTAGACACATGTATGGGTATTAATTATGTAAAAAACTTACACATCTATTAAGAGTGAAATTTACATCCTCCATATCATATATCCAAGGTCTCAAAAATATCAAATTATAATGTAAATGGTTTGACATCACCTAAAAGTGTGTAGATAATGTCTTTTGTCCCACTATAATATCCAATGTGATTGATCCCAATATTTATCAAGGAATGCCATCAAACACTTAGAAGTTTTTATATGTATTATTAATATATGTTATATCAACCCCCATGGTTTAAATAAATTTTAGGTTACATATATTGATCCTTGAACCACTACCAATGAGAACTCATTTAATAACAATGTTTTTTTTTTGAGATTGAATAAAAAGTGGCAAGTTTTAATCAATTACTAATTATGAAGGTAAATCTTCATTGGAAAAAGATATCATAGCCTCCTCATATTTTATATTATTCATGATAGATGCAAAATAGTATGGATCAATGTCACGAGGCATAGATACATGATTAAGCATTTGAAAAAATATATCTTTAAATATTGTTGCTTTTTGAAGTAATTATAATATAGATATTTTAGATGGTGTATTTCTTAGCTGATCCACTATATCAAATTCTATTTTATAATATCTTGGTTCTCTCATAGTGTTTTGGGGATGAGGAGGGATGGTAAGGTTACGCTACTCCTATATAGGCTGAAGAGGCACCCTATTCTACCTAGTGACAATTTGAACTATGGGATCCGCTATTTGTGAGGGGAGAGTAGTAGAGATAGTATGGGAATGTAAATAATCAAGTGGTATAGGTGGATGTAGAAACAAATGAGTCATCTAATCCCTATGTCATCTGGTAGTAACTAGAGGTAGCTCAAAGTGATCCATATAGAAAGAATCTATGTAAAAATGGGGCACACATGATGGATGACCAATATGTAAAGCAAGATTATCTCAAACTAAATCCATGATAAGAGTAACATGCATGTGTACCTTTTTAAAACTAGTTTTTAATAAACATGCTAACTAAAGCACTAAAATTTGTACCATGAAGTGAAATATGGCTTTTATCATGATAATCATGGTATTAAGCTGTAAATTAAAACCATGTAACTGATAGAAATGTGAACCCTAGGTTTATTTAAGGTTAGGGTTTTTTTAATCTAGGGTTTATTTATAATAATTTAAATTATATATAGAATAAATTTAAACCCTAATATGAAATTGATTTAATTTAGCTAGGTTTTCTTTAAAAAATATAAAATAATAAGTATGAAAGCCTAAATTATTGCACAAAAAATTAGACTAATGCAATCTAGAGTTTAGATCAATATTCAAAGTAAGTCAAGTTAACCAAATGATTTAACCTTTTAGGGTTTTACACAAATAATATTTAAGTTATATTAAATGGATGAGATGCTAAATTAGAAAAATAATATGCAATAATTTAGTACTAATTTGTTATAGCTTTTGACCTTCTTTGACTTTCTAAAAAAAGTAATAAATAAGAATAAATATAGACTTATCTGGAAAGTGACTATCATGGATGATCTAGGTTTTTAAAACTAGGTTATGGATATTTTTGAGTGTCATCAAAAGGATTATGGAATTTTTTTTCTCACTAGATAGTAATGCCCCACCTAGACAACAGTTCCATGTTATTGTAGTGTCCTCAAAGTGGCACTAGTGTCTTATTTGTAGGATTGTTCCTATTTTTTAGGAATACTTGTGCCTATGTTTTTATGTCTTGTTATTGTGCACATGAAATATGAAAATCTATGTTGTGCCTAGGAAAATTGACTTACTATGTAAACCATAATCCTCCTTGAATGTGTGGCATGATCAATAATTATTTGTTCATTAATAGGATAGGTTGGGCATTGTCAACACCTTGCATGAAGAAATTTATCTACATACAAATACTCTAAAGAGGGATCAATCCCTATGTGGTTATCTCACCTATTGCTTGATGTAAGTATAAGTGAATGCCATAATTAGAGTGGACTTGGATGCCTTGAATGTGCTTGAGCTTTTAAATCTTTAAAAATTAGGCTTAGGGCTATTGTAGATGGTAGTATGTAGAATTAGGGATGAATATGGATCAAATACCTTAATTTTGTTCATATTTTCTTTGGTTTGAATGGGATTTTTCATGTATTTCCATCTAATTAATAAGGGTTAAATAGACTTTTATTTATAGAGATATGTAGCTTGTGTGGATAAGAAAATATGTTTAAGCTAACCTTAGGAGGCAAAGATGTTTTAAAAAGAATATGTGTAAAAGAGTTAGGGCTATGGACAATAGTGCCCAGTTGGGGACACTATTGCCATGTGGATTTAGTGTACCAAATGTGGTGTTAATGTCCACCTGGTAGACTACTAGGAAAACTAGGTTGTGATCTAAGAAAGTTGTCTTGGGACTCTACTTTTGGATAAATGTAGGTGTTTTTAACCTGCACAATAGATGGAAAAGTGTTTTTAAGACTATAGGGTAGGTCTAGGGCTAAGTTAGGAATAGGCTAAC
This sequence comes from Torreya grandis, assembly GCA_037957365.1. Classification (NCBI taxonomy): domain Eukaryota; kingdom Viridiplantae; phylum Streptophyta; class Pinopsida; order Cupressales; family Taxaceae; genus Torreya; species Torreya grandis. The sequence continues at coordinate 364,448 of JARHVA010007684.1, read as the reverse complement.
ACAAGCAACACTCTTAGCATCTAAATACCACTTCTACGTGATTATAGATTAAAAAATATGATGTAAATACAGTTTATTACAATCATAATAATTTAATTTCATACTATATATATATATATATATATATATATATATATATATATATATATATATATATGCCTTCCATTAAAACATAAGATCGAAGATCTTATTATTTATGATGATTGTTAAAAGATTCTTGCACTAGGCTCAATTTTTTTAGCTTAATTATTTTAGGATTTTTAGCTTCATTTTCTTTGCTTTAATGGATATATTTGTGTTTTAGAGATATTTCATTAATTAATAATTAATCCCACTCACAAATTTAAATATGATCTTATTTTAACATATCTCATGTATACAAGATATGTTAACTAAAAATAGAACACTATGTGTAAAAAGGCACAACAAAGGTTTATTTTAATATTTAAAGAAAGCTTATTTTAGTTAATAGGTAAATAAAGTTAAAAATAAATTACATCGAATATGTAAGGAATAATAGGCATAATGGGAAAATGGGGAAGATTTATTGTGCCACTAATATATACAAAGTATGGGTAGTAGGGGACAAATTGTAAATTTAATTCAATTTTCCTCTACCTTAGAAGTGAGAAGCTAAATTTTAAATATTATTCTATCTCTTTATTCTACTCTATTTTTATATATATTATATGACCTCATTTAAAGAAGGGTTGATTTCCTAAACTTTCTATGTTAATTGAATTCTTATAATTTAAATCTTAAGCTCTAAGACTTTGTTATCTAAAAAATATTGAACCCTAATTGGAATAGAATGTGACTATGCATATTTCATGTAAGTGATAACGTAATTTTGGATCTTTATTTTCTACCCTTTTTTCTTATTGTTGCAACCCCTTACATGGATTTTTTCTTTCCCCTTACATTTGATTTTCTTTGTTGTTTTCATTTACCTTCTTTCATACTAATAACACCATGCTAATATAAATAGGATATACTCTCATTTGTTATTATGGTGTATCTCCATTTTATTTTTCATGTATCCATTTGAATATTTACATTTTTATATTTATATTTAATAACTTTAGTCTAGGTAGATTAGCACTAGTTTAGGAAACAAAACTAACTAGATTTGGAGCTTATCTATAAGGAACAATCCCATACTGAGTACATATCCCTTGTTATGGATGATATGAAATCAAATTATATCATATAAATTAGACCATTAATAGTGATATTTAAATTTACATACCTCGTAAGAAATCGTGAGTTATGAATCCATCTTATAAGTTAGATCAATGCACCATTAATTATTCATGATTTATAGATGGAGAAAAAATACATGGGTTACTGATTGATAATAAAACTCAATTCAATATTTACATATTTTATTTCATTATAAAAATTGGGAATAGTTCAAATTATTTAAATAAATAATAACTATTTATTCCTAGATATCATTTTGGACCTTTGGGTTATATTACATTTCCTTTGACAATGGGTTGTAAATCTATATCTACAATATTTTTCATGATTCCTACCATGTTGAACTATAATGTTATACATGGAAATTCATGATTACATTAGATTAATTCAAATATTTATAATCAACATACTACATTTGAGTATAAAGGTGATTTAATTACAATTCAACAAGATTGAACACATCTAATGAAAAATTTAACATATCCCAAAGGATATTTAGTTACATTCCAAAATGAGTTTAAATGTGTACCCAATAAAAATTTACTAATGATAACATCAATATGAAGAAACATAAAACTACATGAGCATCTATTAGTGAATATCCTAATAAATTTTAAATCAATGAAACATATCAATTCATCTAAGATATTAATTTTAATAATGATTTATTTTTTATTTAATGGGTTAATAAATTGGTTGATGGGTCCCACACCCTTACAAAATAAATTGGAATATATGTAGGAAATATTAGTGGGAAAAATGAAGATAACACTTAGTAACTAATAAGAAAAACCATCTTTAGCCTAAAAGACACCAAAAGTTAGGAAAAAACCAAAAAACCTAGACCACTAACAAACAAGTCTATCTACTTAGACTCATAGTAATAGGCCAATTTCTTGGTCTTTGTGTTCACATATTTTTTTCTCTTTCTTATAGTCTAGTTCCCAGTTGCCTACTCATTCTCCTCATCTATCCTCTTGTGCTTCATTCCAATAGACTTAGTCTCCTCCCTCCCCTGCTTGGTGTCCTTTTTATTTTCCTTATCACCACTATTGAGAGTGGTTTTATAGATATGAGGGGTGAACTCAAACATACCAAATTTCTCCTTTCCAATGCCTATATCATAATTTCCTTCAACCAAGAGACATTTCAATTTTTCAAACTCATCTAAAATCTCTATGCACAATAGTTTCTAGGTAGTCACTTTGTTATGTAATTTTTTGAGGGACTACTCAATGTCTTCTTTAATCTTGGGATTTATGAAATCCTGACCCTTGATAGAAATTAGTGTCACCATTTTGGGAACCCCAATATTATTACTCCTATATTGGGCTCCCCATGCATGAAATCATCTCCTGTAACATTTTGGTCCCCTACTTTCCCAGCTTTCTTGGAGTCAAATTCCATAAAAATCCTCCTTTGTACCTAAATATTCTTTTTCACTAGTGATATTGATTGCCTCCATCACTACTTTCAACCATAGGTGTTCTCATTTTTTAACCAAAAGTAGTATTAATTCTTGGTGGATTAGGTCCACTAAGGGATTACTCTTAAAATTTGTGATCGAAGCTTCCAAAGATTTTATAAGAAAGAAAGGTAAGTTGATAGTATGGCCCCTATAGTGATTGAGGAAAAGAAAATGATTTGAAAAAATTATCATATGCTTCTATTTTAGTGTGATGTAATGCATTATCTGTAGACAAACATCTGACCACTTTCTAGGTAAATCCACCCTCAAGAACCCTTTATGGTTTAAAGCTTTAAACTTCTTCTTGCTATAAAATATGTTGAATAGCTATTCTTTCCTTTTTTTTCCTTAAACAATTTTAATCTAGAGTATTCCATCCTACTAATCTCCCCTATGACTTATTCAATGATCAAAATCCTTAATCTTTGCATGTGTAATTCCCTATCAACCCACCCATGATCAAAGTCGCTAGACAATGTTGTGTTATGCCATACCAACTTCTTCATAAAATTTTCTAGCCCACCTTTAATCATATTCTTCCACACATATTCATCTTCCTTCACATATACACATGAGATTGGTTTAATGCGATCATGGTCACCTCCCATTTTAGACTATGATCTTCGACTATAATTTTCTTAGACTGGGTTATTTGAAATGAAATCAAGGGAGATGTTAAAAATAGGTTCATATAAAATAATGTTACCCATTGAAAAATTAATCCATGCATGAAAATATTTAAGGCACGAATGAGATATAATTTCCTTACACATTTAGACATCCCTTCACTTATTTTGAGTGTGTTGAGTCATAATTAGGGCCATCATGTCACTCTATGGAATGACCTTTGTCAAGCTCAATGTAGGGGTTGATATCATTTGGGAATGCCTCATCACCTTGACAACATGTAAGGGAGATTCTATAGACCCCTATATTAGCCATTTTTTTAGCATATATGTCTCCCTCTCTATACATGTGGGCAATGGATACCCTTTGAAGTGTGAAAGTAGATTTTTGCATCATTGATGATCCTAGATATATTTAAGGAAGATTGAGTCAATTCTTTTAGATAGATAATAATATTCATGGAATATCCCTCAAATTGTAAATATTTCATGCCCATTTTAACCATCAGTTCAATACCCCAAGTGGACCCACGTAAGTTTTGATTGAGATTCCCATGAAAATTCTTATTACCTTTAGCAACCCCCTTGAAATTTAATTTAAAGTAGTGGGGAGGAAGAGCCCACTTGACCTTAGATATATCAACACATTGATTATGGGATTTAGTATATATTTTAAGATCAAGCTAGTGAATAATCTATGAAAAACAAGGAGAAGTAGGCTCTTCAAAGGACAAAGCATAGGAAAGCCAATTTTCTTTTATAAAATCCATGATTTTATTAAAGCTGTATGAATGGATATGTTTGATATTATCAAAAATAATATAATTTATTAAGATCTAGATGCCCCAAAAAATATGTGGAAGGGCCAAGTTCTACCAAAATTTCAACAATGGATAATCCCAAGGGGGATTTCATTGGTGGATCAGGTTCTTAATGGTTCTAGGAGATACCTAAGAGTAGTTAGAAAGGATAAAGAAATATTGAAATATAGAAGAAGCAAAGGAACATGATAGGAAAATATGCTTTGTAGATTTAACATCTTATTTTTAGAGCACACATCTATTGGGGATTAGAATTCCCCTTCTCATAAGATAATCCATCATTAGGATCTTGTTATGATCTTCCAGCTACAATAATACATTAATCTTGGGGATGAGATTATTTATCTAGAAAACATTCCAATTTTATTTAATTTCAACCTATTCCCATAGAGAAAGATAACCATATTTGACTAAATACAATTTGTTAGGATCCTCTTTTCATATGAGAGCATCTTATTTTGGGAAGATGTTGATGTGAATGTTCTGGAGTGTGATATTTAATTTTTGTAAATAAAAATCTTGGGGATCATTTAGATCTTCTTTATGGAAAAAATTCCACCTTTTTCTACCATCAATTTATTCCCAATAGTCGCACACCTTATGTCCAATTGTGTCTTTGAAATGGGATGATAAATCCATTGCTTGAGGTGAGGAAATTAGTAGGACTTGAATCCAGAGGTCCTACCAAAAGTCAACTTTGTTACCTTTATGAATATTTCATTTTAACCCTTTTCTAAGAACATCCTTTCCCAATCTCAATGCCTTATAGAAGGTTGAACTATTGTCAAGTCCTTTTTTAGCTAGAAAATAATAACTCTCCCTAGAATTTAAGTATTTAACCTTGAAAATCTTGGTCTAATGATTGTCTTCCTTGATAAACCTCCCTCATTATTTTTTTAAAGTATTTTGGTTCATGATTCTCACCCTTCTAATCCCTAATACTCATTTAAAAGGAGGAAGACATGTTTTGTTCCAAGAAGTAAGTGAGAACCTAAATATATCCTCTATTCCCCTCCAAAGGAAGTTCTAAATTTTTTCAATTTAATCCACCAATTTTCCAAGGATGGCAAATAAGGACATGAATTAGATAGGTATGATTTGTAGAAAAACCTTGAGAGGTTGAAATTTTTTGGCCTAAGACAGTAATTTCCCTTTCCACCAAAATAGCTTTCTCTAAATCCTGTTAATGAGAGGGTTAAAAATTTATATTTTCATAAATCTATTGAAAAGGGAAATGTAAATGGAAGAACTTTTGATGAAATTAACACTTTGTCTATAAAAAATCTCATATATTTCAAATATTTTCCTAAAGAATTTGGCTTCAAAAACTAAAGCTTCTCCAATCATCAGAGTGTCATCTACAAATTTTTTATGGGTGATAGGTCTAGTATTTGTAGCCATTATGGTTTCCTTGATACCTCTAGAATTTCTAGTCATGTAAATGATCCTACTCAAGGTTTAAGCCATAATGATAAACAAATAGGGAGAAAGGGGATCTCCTTGTCTGAGTCCTCTACCAATTGGGAAGAAATATCTAAGAATTGCATTGATAATTATTAAAAACATGGGGATGGAAATGTAGGAGCTAATCAAGTTTCTAATAGTCTAATTAAAATGAACTTAATGAGGATTTTATTTAGAAATGGCTAGAAGACTCGGTCATAGGCTTTGTTCATATCCAGTTTCAAAAACATACCTTGATGAGAAGAATTAACCACTAAATGAATAGTTTCATGGAAAATAATAATACCATTTGAAATTTGTCTACCAAAAATGAAATACCCTTGCTGTTCCACAATTAGTTTGTCAAGTAAAATTTGAATTCTTAAAGATAGGCCTTTCATGCAATTTTAAAAAAAAGTAGAACAAAGACTAATGGACTTGAAATCCATTAATTTATTATCCCCCTGCTTCTTAGGAATGTGAACTAGGAAGGTGTTCTTAGAATCTTGTAGCATGGTTCCAACTTTAAATAATTTAGTTACAGCTAGGCAAACTTCATTTTGGATGATATCCCAAAAAACCTAAAAAAGAATGGAGGAAAATCATCAAGGGTGGGAGCTTTATCCCCTTATAAAGAGAAGATAATATATTTGATTTCTTCATTTGAGGGAAGGGAGAGAATGGTAGCATTATATTCTTTGGAAATAACTCCTGGAATGAGATTAACTACCTGATCATCTAACTAAGCATCCTGAGAAAGGATTAAGGCTAGAAGATTTTTATAAAAGTTTACTATTTGTAGCTCAATGCCTTTTTCTTCCTTTTACTAGTTACTATCTTCTTCCTTAATTTTTGTAATGAAATTATTCTAATGATTCCTATATGTATAGGTATGGAAGTATTTATGTTTATTTCTCCCTCCTTGAGCCAAGTCTTTGTTGATTTTTAATGTTAGTAAATTTATTCCTTAGATTTTAGGTTGTGGTAAATACTTAGAAGCTCCTTTTATTTTGAATGTAGGGAAGCGAGAAAACAAAAGTTTTGATTTCCTCCTCAATTCTACTATGCTCCTCCTTAATATAGTGTTTTTAGAAAAAGATGTTCCCAAAAACTTCCTTTTTCTAAATCTTGAGTTTGTTCTCAATGTGTCTAAGCTTCATGTTAAGAAGATACATAGCAGATCCTTGAACCAAGAACTTCCACCATTCCTTCAGATAATCTTCTAGGGTCTAATTAGAAAGTCACATTTTCTCAAATCTAAAAGGGATGATTTTATTTTTGGATATCCTTTCACTAGAAAACACCAGTGGGTTATGATTAGACTAGATTCTAGGAAGAGAAGAGAGAGAACTAGTAGATTATAAATTCCATTACAAAGAGATCAAAAAAAAATCAAGTCTGACTTGAATGAGACTATCACCTAGTCTCCTATTTGACTAAGTGAAAGGGTTAATTTTTAAATCAACATTTGTTAGCTCTACTTCTATAATAAATTCATTAAAAGCTAACATGTTGTCAGTGAGGGAATAAGCTTCCTTTTTCTTTTCCCATATAGATAGAGGAGAATTGAAATCCCCTACCACCATCTAGTTCTGATCTTAAAAAAGTTTCCTAATGTTAATCAAATCCTACCATAACTTTCTCCTATCATTCCTAGAATTTGGAATGTACACATTAGTTAGAACCAAATTTTTTTTAGTGTGTTTTTCTTTGAATTTTTTTTTGATATGAGCATCATTTTATAAGAGGGCATTTCCTTTCAAAATAGAGGGATACCAAAAAACCACCAACCCTCTAGAGATACCTTGAGAGCTACTACTACTGCACAAAGCTTTATTCTAAATATTATCTTCATTATTCAAAAGTTTTTTCACAGACCTTTTAGTTTCATGGATAATGAAAATATCAAGTTTATGATTACAGACCAAGTTTCTAGCCAACATTTATTTCCTATTATTATTCAACCCCCTTATGTTACAAGAAATGATCTTCATTTCTTATTGCTTGGAAAATTTCTAAGGGTCATTTGCGTAACCTTTTCTACTTGATTATCTTTTTTATTTTTTCTGGTGATTTGATTAGTTGGTCTTCCTAAATATTTCAATTCTTCCCCAACTTTGGCCTTTTTTACATTTCTTTTTTTAGACATTCATCCACTATTCCTCATATATTTCCTTGGTTATCTTAAAACCATGTTTTTTACTTGCAAAGAAACATTTACATTCACAAGGGGATAAGGGCTTAGTCTCCTCAAGTCATTTAATTAGAGTAATAAGAACCTAAGAAGGAATTAGCTCTTGAATAACTAGATCCTTGTCTAAAAATAATTTTTTTAAAGAGATGGTTTAATGAAAGTTTGCATGGTCATCTCCTTGTAATTCCTTGAGAGATGAAGAAGGAGCAATAGGGGAAGCAAATGTTTCTTTGGCTAAAATATCCCCTAATGGTGGGGTATATCCATTAACTTTGGTTGCCTTGATAGAAGCATTTATGGTCTCAAATTTTGAAACCATCCAAGAAGGGCTAAGAACATTTAGGGTATAAAAAGATCTAAGAGGAGTTGCATCTGAAAACTTTTTCCCTAAGTTAAGAAGAGCCAGAGTAGGTTTAAGAGGGAGAAAGAGGGGGATTTGAGAGGGGAAGGAGAATTGTGAGGGGGGATAGGATGAGGTTCTAGGAAGAATATTTCTTAACCCAACAAGGAGAGGGGGGAGGGATGTCTCCTTACTCAAAGGGAAATTTTTGGATGAGTGATTAAGAACATCGCAAATTTTACAAATTTTTTATTCTTTTTCTAATTATATGCATTGGTTATAGACCCCATATTTATATTTTATCTTGATGGAATGAATTAGTGTTTGTCAACTAGGTTGAACATGTAGACTCAGGTGGTCAGAAGCCTATGTTTAGATTTGGTCATAGGTTTGATGGAGATTGGTTAGTTGAGGGCCCTAAAAATTCCAAAAATGACCTTTGGAACCCAATATTATATATGTAGATCTCATAGTTTCACCTAGACTAGTATGTCTTCCATAATTGTGCTATCTAGGTTAAATCTTACCTTATACTTGTAAATATTGACTATGGTTTACCCATAAACCATAGGCCTTTGATGAGCATCTTGATGTAATCTTGAAAATGTGAAATGTTAATGAGTAAGAAATTCTTGGGCATTACAATGATATCAACTTAGCCCTTAGGTCGCCACTTAAAATTTACCCACTTGTGAAAAGAATCAATAATCAGCCTAAAGTCACTTAATTTAACCATAATAGAGTTTGGAAATGATGAGTCAATACTCTCTATAACTATTTTTAGAACTTTGATGCATACCTCATTTCTATCACCATAAGGGATCATGAAGGAATCTTTTAAGTATTTTTTAAAAGATGCTCATCGATCACCAAGTCTGTGCATGAAATAGGCCTTTTTCATTTAGTGGAATTAGGTCCTATGTCTAGTAGACCCTGAGTTGATCTTGACATAGTCAATGGAGATACCTTCTAAATGGGAGACACCTTTGAAATGGTTGGTGAAGTAGGATCCACCAATGGTACTATCATGCCCTACATGAGATCTTTAGGTTATAGTTCTCCTTATTGCTACCCATTGTTATCATTCAAGATTCTAGAAATAAACTTCCCATCCATCAGTCTCATTCAAAATTCCAATAGGAGCATGAGAAATAATGATAATATCCCCATTCAATATTTTCATAATGATTTATTATATACACCTCCTAATAGTTATATTCATTATCCATGTAAAACAAGCATGGAATATTTTTAAAAAAATATTAAATGATATTCATACCATATATTTGATAAATTTAATCTACACATACACCTAACTCAGTCCCCTTTAGGCACATTGATCACTAATGTTACAATTTTAATGCCCATTCTCATTTATCCCTCCCTATGAGTACATTTCATATCCCTATACAAACTACTTTACTTACCAATGATAATTACATCTTGGAAGAGCACTATAAGAGAAAAAACCACCTATTTATCCTTTTGTTTACCCTTATGTGTCCACACCATGGCATTGATAAGGTACTCAAAAAATGGTTACTCATTTCATAAAATATCATAGTATAGCCATAACTTAGTATTATATGTCCTTTCAAAGCCTACAATCTTTTTAAATGGTGATAAAAGGAACATTTAGATTGTTATCATCCATGTTTAGTTGTATATACTTGGCTAATTTTCCTTGATCCATAATTATTGATCATTTTCTCACACATTGGTTTATATACAATCATACATCTAAACCATTTTTACACTTTCATACTAACAATATTTGGATCATTTCACCTAATGTTTTCAATCATTATTGTCAATCACTCAATTGAAAATCCTTACCATTTCTTAGTTTTTTCCATTCTCTCTTTATGGCTTTTTTTCAATGTCAGGTTTGAGAGGTATATTTTTAGAGCAATTATATATTCATCTACTTCTAGGTTGTATACCCCACTAGTATATTTTTATAGATTACAACACTTTTTATGTGGATTTTTTTTTTCAATCGTTGACATAAATTTTGCATCATAAGTTTAAGATTATGTAAATTTCATCAAATGTAATGTCCGGTGACATAAATAAAGTTATATGCCAAATCCATGGATAATAAATTGATGCTTCCACCCAAATACAAGTCACTAATGTAATTTTTTGTCATCTTCTATGTGGATTATATAATAAATACAATATATTTTTTTGGTTATAGAATATTAAAAAAAAAATCTTACCCTTTATTTAGTTAATAAAAGATGTTAATTTTGACATGATTGTGTTAACATTTACATCAAAATTGTTGTATAAGCATAACAATACAATGAATTTTTTATTTGTGTTTTGAAAATCACATCAAAAATTAATATAATGGAAATCAAAAAATAAATTTACTTTTTATTATTTTTTTAATTGGATAAGTTGTATATTCAATATGTTATAATAATCAAAGCAAGTTAAGATTTCATTAGAGGAGCATAAAGGGTTTAGAGTTTTTAATCTATAAAATTGATCTAAGTTAGAAACCATGTACTAGAGGTCTTAAAATATTACAAAAATGTGCCTTTTTTTCCTAATAATGTCTTGGCATGTGAAGTAAGGATTTTTCCACCAATACCCAGGACTCAGATAATTTTTTGTATAGATATTTGGTATCATTTGAATTGAATTTGGATTTAGTATTATAGATAATATCAAATATTGATATTACTTAGATTTTATAATACATCTAGATTAAGAAAATTTTATTCTTGCTATTTGAATTTAATATTTCTAGAATAAACTATTGGAATTTTTTTTTGTTATTAGTTATGGGTAAAATATGAGTGTTTTGTAGAGGCCCCATAAACAAGGAGAGGGTTTTGATAATATGTCCCATAACCTTTACAATAGAACTTAATATGTTTAATATTATATTCTATATTATTTTTGTTTATAATAATAAAATATTCTCTATAGGTTTTTTGTGTTAGCTCATATGAAAAAAATATATTTTGAAAACTGAATAAGACAATTTTGGTGTTTTGTAGATGTTTGTGAAATCTAGATACATCCATTGTGTATCAGATTCAAATATGATATATTGATATTATTTGATATATTATATCAATAAATCTACATTTAAAAATAACTTTTATGAATTTTAGACCCCAATTTTGGTAAATTATCTAAGCATGCACTTTTGAAGATCGGATGGCAAAAAATATGCACACAATTTGAAGGTAACATGTAGAGTAATAAATATATAAAATCATAGGAATATAAAAGTGGTTTTCATGTATTATATCCAATACATGTACCTAAAAACCCAATAGTACTCAACATAATATTTACCAATTCATGAAGTACACATATGGCCTCACATTGGTCGACATAGAACACATAGTATAGGGATTGGGGAGGAGATTGCATAAACCATAGGGCATGAGAAAAATAGTTTTAATATAGGTCAATGGAGTGATTAAAATTAGATAAATATTAATTAATAACATCAAATTGAATATATAAAACATGCATAAATATAGATAATTTTTAGGTCAGGTAAATTTAAAGTAAATCAGTAACAACTACTTTTTTTATAAAAATATTTTACACACCTTTTGAAGTGCATATTAATGTAATGTAGCTACAAGGTGGTGAATTAACTTTATAAAATACATCATTTCCTCACTAATTATATATAATGGCTGTATTTTTATTTTTATGATATTAAAACTATGAGCTAGTATTAATGAATCTGTATGAATTTTTATACTACATTGTGAAATTTAATGAGAAAATGTACAAGATTTGTCAAGTGAAGGTATGATTTTTAATTATGTTTTTGAAATTGATTATTTATTATTTATATATGATTCATGAACATCTACAAGTAAATAAAAATTTAAGTGTAATATTTTGTTTGAGTTATGTTATGAAAATGTACTAGGAATGAGCCAAGTATTCATTTTCACTCAAAATGTATTAATTAAATGACATATCCTCAAAAGTAACCCAAATATGAACTGGAACTCTCTCCAATCCTTATATTCACATGATATTCATCAGTGTGATACATTGATGGGGTGATACTCTAAGTGTTTGAGTACACACATAACACAAAATCTAGGATGTGCACAAAAACACCCAACATTTTATCCCTATTATAAGGACCTAGTTGAAAACATTTATAAGATTATGAGATTATATGATTAGATATGTATCACTTGAATATATTGATCAATGGTTGGAAAATTTATAATGTGGGTTTCCATGACATCATCATAGCCTCAGATAACAACAACCTAATGTTTGGGTTAAAGATAACTTACACAATATATTGTATGAAGCTTTATTTTGTGATTTTTTGGGACATGTGCACATATGTATTACAACATATATTATAGGTATAAGTATAAATTATATTAAAAAATACCCTTGGACTAAATAATTCATGGAGTGATTGAATCACACATATACTATTTGGACTAGAGTAGCTTATATTTGGTGGTGTGGCATCTTAAACACTTATCTACTAGAGTTTATAATCTAAATTATCTAGAGGAGGATGAATAATAATTTTTTCCTAAACCTAGATATTTTTATATAACATGAATTCTTTTATATATTAATATACTCATAGTATATTATGGGATTTAAAGTATAACTATGGTCATATATGTTTCTTTCATGCATGGACTACATAGATGATAGAGTTTAGAGGGTGGATATAATTTTCATCTGTTGATAGGGATATGAGAGTTTGAAATTAATATATAAAACCTAGATGAATGTGAAATCATATGGTGTAAGTATGATGAGGCTTTGAAAATAGTTATTATTACTAAGGACCATGGGGAGAGGGGAAAGATAAGTGTTAAAGATGCTACAATGACCTTACTAAAATGGGGATGCATGTGATTAGATCTCACAATGAAGGAATGAATCTAATGAGGATGTGCATGCTAGTGATCAAGGGAAAATTTAAGATCTAAATAATATTTGAGCCCTACTATAATTCATAATAATACATAAAATTAAGTGCACACTGAGTTCTACTTAAAGCACAATCTCATGTGATTCTTGATGAAATAATATTATGTAGGGATTGTGTTAATTTATCTTAGATTTGAGAGATTAGAAGATAATATGTTTAAAAAATATTCTATAAAATATCATACCTTATAATCTTTTAGGACCTGATTTGAAAAAATCAATATAAAATAGATCCTATATATGTTGGGAATGCTACCAACATATTTTGGTAATATAATCCCTTAAATGATTAACACTTTAAGAAGAGCAATGGTTTTTGGATCCATAATAAGAACCTAAGGTGCCAATATCACCATGGTAAAACCTACTAATAATATTAGAGGAGAGAAATCAACACTATGAAGTAAAGTGGTTAGTACAAGGGGAAACCCATAATCTATCCAAATCTTGAACTCCTAAGTAATGTCTAGTGCACTATTCACACCAATAACACAATCAATCCTTCCACACTAAGTCATCTACAAGATTTCTTTGAGCTTGCCATAGTACATATGAGTCTAAAATACCACATATATTGTACATAAGTGTGAGTTAATATGAAATTATAATGGATTTACTGTGATAAGAGGAAAGTGAACCAATTTTATACCATATTATTTTATATTGTAGACTATGACCAATTAAATGTAGCATTGTTGAAATAATTTGATATTTTTAAAATTTAAATGATAGATTAATAATAATATAAAATCAATAAATAAAGAGTTTATTAAGATTATTGGTGCTTATGACACAATATTCAAAACCTTGATCTCAAAAATTTCATTCAAAATTAATCTAGTACATGTGTAATGGTTTATGGGAGGAGTATTATTTGCTTTCAAACACATTTTTTAATGAATAATTTTATAGACATACATGAGGAATTAGATGTTATACTAAGATTCAAGGATATTGGAGTATTGTACATAGGTTTCAAACCAATTATAGATGAATATATTAATTCAATGGACTCAAAACTTAAAAACCTTGATGCCAATATAACACCAAAACATGCAGTGGATTATGGTGCATTGAATATGATGTAGAGGGACATAATAATAAAAAAAATTCTTAGGTGCAATGTCAAGTAACTCTTTACCTTATGTGATATTTTAAATGATGGAAATTATGTGCATGAATTCCTCTACTAAAATGGCATATACAAATATCACATTATATTGAAAAAATTGTTGGAAATATTGTCATTGATGTCAAAGGTTTAGCATTATTAGTGATAAAGGCCCCATTGCATTTAATGTTATTTTTAATAAATATATCCTGGCTAATATGAGTTAATATTTATTTAATATTAATGAATATATTTTTGGTTGCATATGAGACAAAAGAAGGGCCCATGGAGAAGTCAAAGAGCCACGAGATAAAGACAAAAGAAGGATGGGATGAATTTTCCCATGAAGAGTCATATTTGGGAATTCCAAGAGTCACCAAGTGAAGACAAAAGAGGAAGGGCACAATTTCTCATGAAGGGACACTTTAAGGAATACGAAAATTCACCAAGATAAGGACAAAAGAGGGAAGGATGTTTTTTATCATGAAGGGTCACCACATGACTTTTCAAAATCTTGAACATGAAGGGTCATACAATTTTGGTGCCATTTTCCATGAGGATTGAAGGGTCACAAATGGTGAAGGTCAAAGATCATTTGGAAAGCTATAAATAAAGGCTTGAGAAGCCATTTGTAAATATGAAAGATAGAGGTTGATTTGATATTGTAATATCTAGCTTAGAAGAGCAATTGTGAGAGATGAATATGGTTTGTATTTTTTATATCTAGCTTATAAGAGCAAAGGTGAGAGAGAGGAAAGAGATGTTGTATTGAACTATAATTTGTTGAGATAGAAACATTGAGAGATAGGCGTGTGGTATACACAAAGGGGTTGGTGCTCCTGTGGGTTGGTGCTCACGAATTGTTGCTAGGTTGGTACTCGGCAAATGGGTTGGTGTTCTTGTGGGTTGGTGCTCATGAATAGTTGTTGGGTTGGTGCTCGATAAAGGGGTGTGGTGCTCCTATGGGTTGGTGCTCATGAATAGTTGTTGGGTTGGTGTTTAGCAAAGGGGTTGGTGCTCTTGCAAGCTTGACTTGTGAATATTTTTTGGGTTGGTGCTCATTCATATACTTGAGATTGTTCTCCATGGTTTTTCCCACATTAGGTTTCCACATTATATCTAGTGTCTCTCTCTATCTTGTGTGGTGTTTATTGTTTGAGTTTTATTGCATATCTTGAATGTTTGATTAAGAGGAATTTGGTTAAGGGAAAGTTTTATAAGATATATGATATATTGATTCACCTCCCCTCTTAGTATATCCCATGCTTAATAATTGGTATTAGAGCAGGTTCCTTTTTGAAAAGTTTTATATCTTGAAGGTAGATCGGGATAGCACGATGGTTAGGTCACAGGAAGGATTTTCTACAAATAAGGCACCTTTGTTTGATGGGATGAATTATTCTTTTTGGAGCATGAGAATGAAGGTTTATTTGATGGCCCTTGGATTCGACATATGGAAAGCAGTGGTGGATGAATATGAAGAGCCACAGACATTTGTAATTACTCCAGTAGAAAAGAAGGCAAGTGAATGCAATACTAAAGATTTAAATGCTATTTTATGTGGTTTATGTGAATCTAAATTTGTTAAAGTTATGCAATATAAATATGCTCATGAAACTTGGGTAAAACTTGAGAATATTTACAAAGGTGATGGAAAGGTTCAACAAGCTAAGCTATAGACTTTTAGAAGGCAATTTGAAAGTTTGAAGATGGAAGAAGAAGAAGAAGATATAGCAAGTTATCTTTTGCGAGTTGATCAAATCATAAATTAGATTCAAGGTCTTGGAGAAAAATTAGATAAGTCAATGGTGGTGCAAAAGTTTTTGAGATCTCTACCAATGAAATATGATGCAAAGGTTTTGGCAATTGAGGAGATGAAGAATTTAGCCTAGCTAAATATGGATGAGCTTCATGGTATTCTCATGGCATATGAGATGTAGACAGAACAAGATAAACCCTCAAAGAGAGAAGCAGCTTTCAAGACATCAAAGAAGGAGAAAGCTAAGATTCAAAAATCAAGTGATAGTTTCAGTGATGATGAACATGACAATGGAGCACTTTTCATTCACAAGCCGAAAAGAGGAATAGGTAAATATCAAGGAAAATTACCTTTTAAATGTTTTAATTGTGGAAAGATTGGACATTTTTTAGAAAGATGCCCAGATAAGGTTAATGATGATGAAGAAGAAAAGCCTACATATAAGAAGAATTTCAAAGGCAAATCTAAGAAGGGATTCGAGAAGAAGAGCCTGTATTCTAAGGATCCTAGCTAAGACAAAGATAGTGGAGTCAGTGATTCAAGAGAAGAAGATATTCTATTCATGGCCATACATGAAGATGATCAAGAAGAAGAAGATGAGGAAGCTGAAGTGAATATGGAAGGAGAGCTCATTTGTGCCTTAGAAGAGTTGGAAGCTGTTTAGAAGAAGAATCAAAGATTAAAGTGCCAGATCGAGAAAAATGAACAAGAGTCAAAGGAAATGATTGAAGATCTACAAGCACACTTTGAAAAATCCAAGAAGAATGAAGAAGACCTCACATCATAGTTGGAAATAGCAAGAAAATAATGTCAAAGGTATGTTATTGAAATTGCCTCTTTAAAAGAAGATATTAAGAAATCAGTCAGTGATAAAGTAGTTAGTGATTCAAAATTTGAAGATAACACTAATATGCTGAATAAGATATTGGAAAGTCAAAAATAAAATTTAGATAAGACAAGGATCAGATTTGAAAAGAAAAAGAGGTATGATGAAGCTCTTACAAAAGAGGAAATAAAAAGGGGAGAAGTGAAAA
This sequence comes from Torreya grandis, assembly GCA_037957365.1. Taxonomy (NCBI): domain Eukaryota; kingdom Viridiplantae; phylum Streptophyta; class Pinopsida; order Cupressales; family Taxaceae; genus Torreya; species Torreya grandis. The sequence continues at coordinate 347,490 of JARHVA010007684.1, read as the reverse complement.
ATATAGAGTACTTTTCAAATAGAGAAGGCTAGAGAGAACAAAGCTAAAAAAGATAATCAGGTCAGAGATATACAGATAGGTCTTATTTTTATGGCTATTGTTTTTATTGTAATGGATATGGTCACAAGAAATTAGAATGTAGAAAAAGATCTAACAATTTTAGAAATAAGGAGAAGGAAAGTCAAGGAGAGTCAAGCAGAAGCCATAACTCTTTTGCTCCTCTATCAATCTTTGATGAAGAGACCATAGTATGCTACAAGTGTAACAACTTCGGACACAGCTCGATATTTTAGAAGCATTTTTGAGTCAGTCAAGAAGGATCAGAGTTTCAAAGCTCCATTAATCAAGAAGAAGGCTTAGAGATGTTCATGGAAAAAGAAAAATCTTGAAGATTCTATGATGGTTCAGAAAACTCTGCATGTAAGAGGTAAAGATCAGCCATGTTAATTGATAGCAGATGTTCGAGGCATATGACAAGTGATAAAAGTAAGTTCACAACTCTAAAGAATATCAATGGTGGTATAATGAGATTCAAAGATAAAACCACTGCTAGGATAGCCAAAAAAGGTACTTTAAGTTTGGATTATGGTAGAACTAAGACTAAGAATGTTTTATATGTAAAATGTCTTGAGCATAATCTATTGAGTGTTAGTCAAATATATGATCAAGGATACACATTAAGGTTTCATGCTAAAGGTTGTGATATTAGAAAAAAATATTCAAATGAGTTGATTGCAGATGCTCAAAGGACAGGGAATAATGTATATGTATTGTTAGATATCTTCTCAAAGGCACGATCAAAGGACACATTCAAAGATCTACAAGAATATTTGGGAGTAATTTCTATTACTTCCTACCATTGATGTTCATCATTAATTGAGGAGGAGATAAGTGTTAGCTCTAGGTAGGCCCTTTGCCATTGATGTCAAAGGGGGAGAATAACAAGTACAAGTATAGGTGCAAAAAATAGGTATAGGGAATAGGTATAGGTTGCTATAATAAGGGGGAGTTACTATATGTTTTCAGATGATAGTATGTGTAGGTGATAGGATGTGGCAATTTCAGGATTGAGGTTGCCATCAATGACAAAGGGGGAGATTGTTGGAAATATTGTCATTGATGCCAAAGGTTTAACATTATTGGTGATAAAGGCCCCATTGCATTTAATGTTGTTTATAATAAATATATCTTGGCTAATATGAGTTAATATTTATTTAATATTAACAAATATATTTTTGGTTTCATATGAGACAAAAGAAGGGCCCATGGAGAAGTCAAAGAGCCATGGGATAAAGATAAAAGAAGGATGGGACGCATTTTCCCATGAAGAGTCATCTTGGGGAATTCCAAGAGTCACCAAGTGAAGACAAAAGAAGAAGGGCGTAATTTCTCATGGAGGGACACTTTAAGGAATATGAAAAGTCACCAAGATAAGGACAAAAGAGGGAAGGATGTTTTTTATCATGAAGGGTCACCACATGACTTTTCAAAGGCTTGAATATGAAGGGTCATACAAGTTTGGTGCCATTTTCCATGAGGATTGAAGGGTCACAAAGGGGGAAGGCCAAAGGTCATTTGGAAAGCTATAAATAAAGGCTTGAGAAGCCATTTGTAAATATTAGAGATAGAGGTTGATTTGATATTATAATATCTAGCTTAGAAGAGAAATTGTGAGAGATGAATATGATTTGTATTTGTTATATCTAGCTTAGAAGAGCAAAGGTGAGAGAGAGGAAAGAGATGTTGTATTGAACTATCATTTTTTGAGATAGCAATGTTGAGAGATAGGTGTGTGGTATACACAAAGGGGTTAGTGCTCTTATGGTTTGGTGCTCATGAATTGTTGTTGGGTTGGTGATCGGCAAAGGGGTTGGTGTTCCTATGGGTTGGTGCTCATGAATAGTTGTTGGGTTGGTGCTCGACAAAGGGGTGTGGTGCTCCTATGGGTTGGTGCTCATGAATAGTTGTTAGGTTGGTGCTTAGCAAAGGGGTTGGTGCTCCTGTAAGCTTGGCTTGCAAATATTGTTTGGGTTGGTTCTCATTCATATACTTGAGATTATTCTCCATAGTTTTTCACACATTGGCTTTCCATGTTATATCTAGTGTCTCTCTCTATCTTGTGTGGTGTTTATTGTTTGAGTTTTATTGCATATCTTGAATGTTTGATTAAGAGGAATTTGGTTAAGGGAAAGTTTTATAAGATATATGATATACTGATTCACCCCCCCTCTCAGTATATCCCATGCTTAACAAAAATATGGAAGACCTCCACCCATGACATTGATGATTATTGGGTGATCAACAAGATCTATGAGGTTCAAGAGTGAGGAGTTTGGTAGAAAATAATTGGGACTTTAACCCAAGGCCAAGGTTAATATGGTGTATATAACCCTTACCATGGAATAGGTGGTAGTTAAATTAGGTGGACAATTTCCTCATAACACATGTTATGAGTGTGGTTTCCCACACCACTATCAAAAATAATATCCAAAATTTCCCATATGTGGGTATTATCATGGATAAAACTATCTATAAGAGTGCCTAGATATATATGAAAATTTAATCTAGAAGAATAATTCAAATAATGAGACTGTGATGATCTATATTATGCAACATGGAGACCACTAGGTACTAAAAGAGGGAGACTATAATAAACTAAGGTGCTCAAACTAAATTTCATGACACAAAGTGATAACAACCCTGATTTAAAAGGTCTGACTAATATATGAACCTATAATAAATTATAAATTCCATTATGAAACCTTATACCAATGATTATCCTAATGCCTCACACCAAAATCAAAACTTTCAATAAGAGATGGATGTTATACAAAACTTGTAGGGCAAGCTTCAGTATGTTTGTTATTTATAAGTGCTCTAGTATAATGCTTGTGAAGTTAAGGATGGAAATTATTTTTTTGAAATATTATATCTATTGTGTTTATAATGGTTGATCCCCATGATTAATAATTGGTTGATGCATCAATAAATATGTATGACTTAAGGTCTCAAATTGTGCCTAGTAATATAGTGAGAAGTCAAGAATGTACATAATACTAGATATGACTCAAAGCTATTAATTTATTCTAAAATAGATGGTTGGTCTTATGTTAAATTCTCATTGATACCAAATTTGAGGTCAAAATTATCACTCATGAATCCCACATGGGTGGCATAGTTGGTTAAGGGATTTGGGTTTATCCCATATAAGTCCTGAGGTCAAATCTCACCACTTGGATTTTCAAGGTTGTCTAATATGTGTGAGCCCCATTGGTATCCCCCAAAGGATTAGTCTTACTTCTGCTTACCCTAATGAAGTTCATTGGGTAGATTCATAGTATCCCAATTGGGATAAGGGATACCTCTAAGTTTTAAAGAAAAACATTCTCACTCATGAATCTTTGACCTATATGAGAATTCTTTCTTTCAGGCCCTCACCTCATATGTTATTTATGCCAAACAAAAATTGTGCATAGCCATTAGTAATCCTTAAGAAAGTTTGTATTGATATCATGGGGGTAGATTGTGTTTAATTTTTTTAATTCATTGAGTCACTTGAGGCTTCAAATTATTCATTTATTCTTGGTAGGCCATGGTTCTATTAAATTAATGCATATATTTAGTTCAAGGAGTGCTACATGAACTTTTAAAATAAAGACCAATATGTAGTTATCCCCCTTAATAACAAACATGGCCTATCTTATGTTGAAACTATAGATATATAAGAGGAGATAAATAAAATATATAGTATAGCTATACAAGTCACATATAATATTAATATTGATGTTGGAGTGTCAAGTTGGGAAGTTGTGAACTATGTGTCTAACACTACTAGTGTTTATTGTGACTAATTTATGTAGGAATATTATTTAATGATAAGGTAAAAATGGATCTCCATGAGTTAAAATAAAATAGCATCCATGGCACCTGAATACATAAGGGATGATAGGATCAATTGTAATTTTAATATAGGAAACAAGGTTTAGGTTCTATTTATAACATCCTAAATGAAGAGGGTGTACCACCTCAATAAAGGAAAATTTGATGCTTTCTTAAAGGTTGTTAATACATATGTGTAAGATATGAAAGAATATATTATAAAGGAGGAAAAGTGGATGGGAACTTTAATCCACACCTTAAGTAGTATTTTCATGCATTTATGGGTAATATGCAAGCCAAACATACCAACATTAGTTGATGTCAAAGAATCGATATGATTTTGGTTCTAATATAGTAATATTACATGGGAAATTCTTAGTTATGGAATAAATTATTCCCTTTAAATACATATCCATACCTTCAAAGAGGAATGTTATAGGATATTACACCAATTTCTTAAAATGTTATGGGTTCATGGGTTTTATAAGATGTTAAAGACTTGGTATTGTGCATAGTGTATTATCTATAATACACACTATGAAACTACTAATTTTAGGGATGTGAAATTTTATTATGTTCATACATTTTCATTTTATTTTTATAGGCATATGTTTATTGACCTTTTATTTAGTTGCATCAAATGATCTTTTTTGATGAATCCATCATGGAGGAGAGAGTAAAAAATCATAGTGACAAGTGCATAACATTTCCAAATATGTTTGAATAGTTAAATTTTAATAGATAATATATAGATAAAAAGTATGATGTGTGGATAGATTTTAATTGATGATACACATGTGGAAATAAAAGGTAGTGTCCAAGGTGGATAAAACACCACTCCAATATTCCATAGACCACCTAAAGATATAATATTCCTATATAAAATTTGATATTATAGACTCATAAAGAGACAAACATAAATATTAATATGATCTACTTTAAGCAATAAAGGCCAATATAAGAAAGTAATAAAAACCAAGTATTTCTATTATGGGTTATTATTATTCAGATGAAGAGATGGAAAAAATAATTGAATTACTGGATTAGTATCAAGACATTTTTTTATTTTTTTAAAAATTAAATGAAGTGGGTACATCCTTTTATGGTAAATATGATAATCAAATTTTTTGATGGTGGAAAACCTATGAAGAAGAGTCATTATATGATAAACCCTAATCTACATGTTAAATTAAAGAAAGAGAGATAATATGTTGGATTTTGGAGTCACATAATCAATTAAAAAAATTAAGTGGATAATCCCCATGGTAATAATCATAAATAAGTATGCACACATCTAGATATACATTGATTTTTAGTTTCTCAATATCACATATGTCATTGACTTATTTATAACTACATTCACTAAAGAGATTCTAGAAAGAGTGGTGGGTTGTGAAATATATAGTTTCATTGATGGGTTTTCTAAGTATCATCAAATTTATATTGAGAATGAGGATAATACAAAGATAATGTTCACCATGAAATGGGGATCCTTTGAATTTAATTCGATGACTTTTCATGTTCATAAACATCATTACCATTACATTCATATACTTCATTAATATTTTCTTGGAAGTATACATCGATAATTGGATGGTATATTAGTTGGTAAAGGACAACCACCCCAACTTGTGCCTGATGTTTAAATATTCTAGTAGTTGAAAATATCCTTAAATTTGAAGATATGTGTCTTTATGACACCCTTAAAAAACTTACTTATAAAATTTATTTTCAAAGATATTATTCTCATAGATAATTCCAATAAAACCATTATTTTGAAATTGGAAGTTACAAATACATAAATTAATGTCCATGTGTTTCTAGGACACACAGGCTACTATCACTAATTCATTAAGAACCATGTGAAATTATTATCACCATATAAAGAATTTTTGGATAAGGATGATCCATTTTTATGGATAAATAAGTAACATGTGGAATTTGACACCCAAAAGGAGAAATTCACAAGTTTTATAATATTTTAATTCTTAGACTAGAATACTACTTTCGACATCCATGTTGATGAATCAAGAATGGCCATCGATGTCATTCTAGAAAAACCAGGGGAGGATAAGTTTTATCACCCTAATTATTTTTATAGAAGGAAGCTTAACTTGGATGAAAAAAACTACACAAAAAAATAATGTGAATAACTCATAATGTTTTATTTTATTCAAAAGTTTCTTTAGAACTACTTTACATAGTGTTCATGTTCTTTAGAGACCATGAAAAACTCAATTATCTCATGAAAAATCATGTTTTGCATATAAGGCTTTATATTTGGATCATAATTTTACAAGATTTTAATTTTAGGTGTGGTGATATGGGTTTAAAAAAAATTAGATTTGATCATTTATCTCAAATTACCTTAGGGGAGGATGTGCAAAACTTATAATATGGCATGCCAAATGCAAAATTATTTAAATATAGAAATTTTTGTAATATCTGTTTTAAATTTCCTCTTTTATTAAATCAATAATTTCCCCCATTTATTTCATTTCAATGGAAAAAATAAACTATAAATTTATACTCTCTATTAATGTGTTAGTGAGGAATCATATAATATGGGATGCAATGAATTTATTGATAGGTTTGCTATGAAACATTAAAAAGAAAAATACTTTTGTGAAGGGAAGGAAGGGATAGTTGGTGGAGACTATGCATAAGTGGATACAATGTGAAGTTCTTGTTATTTGGTATATTTTGTCCAACATTGTCCAAGGATGCCAAATATTTTTCATATAAATATGATGCATGTTAGAAAATTGTTAAGTCTAATTACTAGGATAAAATGTCTATAGTTTTTAACATTTATCATGAAATTTTGAGAAATGGGTAGTAGATTTTGTCAAACCCATCTCCCCAATTATGTGTAGGACATGTGAAAATTAGGTCAACATTTCCATATAATGTTTGAAAATATGGTTGGAAGTGGCACTAATGAAACATTGTATTACAACCACATTGATGTGCTTCCTTTGTAAAAATAACATTAGTAGGTATGGGTTTATTTTGTGTATAACTAGTGATCAAGGAACACATTTTTTGAATGAGATGGTGTGCATATTTTTGGCATAATTTATGGTAACTTTTAATAAGAATCATAGTCAAACATTAAGAAATATTTGTGATGTTCAGTGAAAGGACATGGATGACCAAGTATTTATAGTATTATGGGTGTACAAGATCGCTTACAAGATCCTAGATAAGTTTACACCCTTTTATTTGGTGTTTGTACAAGAAGTAGTGCTACTAATGTAAATTTTGGTTCATTCCTTGTGTATTACATGCATTGGATGACTTGATGACAAGGAGTAAATAAATGGAAAAATTTTAGGACCTTATGAAGTTGGATGAGAGGTTCATCTTGATCATTATACTAAAGGCATAAAAAAGGATAGGAAGAAGGCCTATCATGATAAACATAGTAAAGGAAAAAAAATTCACAAGTGTAAAATTTTTACATTATATGATTCCAAATATGAAAGCATCTAATCAAAATATAGATTCATTGTATGGGGCCTTATGTAATACTTGATATTCTATATAATATCACATGCAAGATGTTTACATTAGATGGTGAAATATTTCCTATGAATCCTAATTAGGTAAGTAAAAAAAGTGCATAACCCCATAAGTATAGTCAAATGAGTTGAGTGAAGGATTTTTTTGATTTCTTTACTCTATATGTCTAATTTTTTTTTAAGGTGTTGTCATGAAATTTTGGTTGTGAAAGTTTGTATCTCTCAAACTTGGATTTCAAGGCTATGCATTAAGATTTTCAATATTTTTGAAGTAATATTTTGTGTAACTTATGTACATTTTTTTCTCAAATAATCATGAAACTTTGTAGTATTCAACTTTACACAATTTATTTTCCATTCATGTTCTATATAAGGTTAATTGAGAAAACCAAAGATATTACTAGTTCATACATAAGTAAATGGAAAAACAAAGATCTTTATAAGATCATATAGTCACACTCAATGGATAAGTAAATTGAATAATTTGAGGAGATATTTCATAATTAGTGTTTCATAGGTTGAAATAAGGATCAAAAAATCAATTAAAAGATTAAAAAATGGTAGATGCATAAAAAAATTTAACCAATTTTCTAGATATGTAAGGTCTATAGAGAAAGGGAAAAACAAACAAATAATGTAAATTTTTAACCTAGTAATATATGTAGATTATAAAAATAATAAGTTTAACCTAAATGCATTCATGTAAGGGATGGAATCACCATAATTAAATGAGAATGTATGGAAGTGATAGTAATGACTATCTTGCAATACGACTTGCATCATTAGGAAAATTTTAACATCAATAAGCATTAGAAATTTCCCTCCATAGTCATTTTCATTCCTTTACACTATTAAGAATATTTTGAGATTAATAAAATAGAGAAAACATATTACATTAGGGAAAGTGAATTCACATTCGATTTTCAGTGAAACATTTGCAATAGAATTTGATTAGGGGGATAAAAAATAATGCATAATAAAATTAATATAAGGTTACATATTAGGGTAACTACCATTAATTAATAATTAATCTCAAGGTTTAGTTAAAATTTTAGGGTTATGGCCAAAGGATTCAATAGATATACAAAATTAAGGTCTTAAAGAAAATTGTTATCCCAAGGGTGTGTTAAAGTAGATTTCATACAATAATTCAACTAAAGAATAACCTAAATGATATCAAATTTTTAAGTAATGAGTGCATGTAAATTTAAGATCCATCATGAGTATGTATGTATGTATGTATGTATGTATGTATGTGTGTGTGTGTATATATATATATATGTGTGTATATATATATATATATGTATGTATATATATATATATATGTGTATATATATATATGTATGTATGTATATATATGTATGTATGTATATAATGATACCCTATGGGGGTGGACACAGGTGCAAAACACCATGATGATACTTTGAATGTAGAATAAGTAGAGGGGATGTGGAGAGTTATGACTAGATGGATTGATGGATGTTTTCCCTAAGTATATAAATTCACAAAACAAAAAATTTGAGTTATATGTGAGTAATGAAGAAGAGGTAGGTGGAGAAGACACATAACAATATAATTAAGTGAGAGAATAATAAAAGGTGGATATTATTGAAGGAGAGGAGGATAATGAATACTAGATGTAATTATAAGGATATACACATGGATGAGAAAAATTGAAACTTTAAAATATTAAGAGCCTCATAATAACACATTAATAATTTTAAAACATCAAGGGTAAGGACATGTGTTAGCTTGTGGTGAAGAATGGCCAAATATAAGAGTAAGGGCATAACTAAATGTATAAGATGAAAGTTTTTTTATGTGGATGGAAATGTATGGTGGAAGTATTCAACCCATATGCACAAACACATGTCCTTTATTCTATACACACAAATATATGAGACATATTTTGAGACAAAACTTCATTGTGTTCATAGGGGATAACCACACACTATGGATGTGGAGTGTGAAATCATGCATGTAAACCCAATTAAACTATCCAAATCCCAATCTAGATGTGTGTTGGTTAAATTTCCCATTGAATTTTCATGCCATAATGTTTTAAACTATGAAACATTGAGGAAAAGAAATATTTAATTATAGTAAGTTGAGCATGAACACACTAAGGTAGAGAAAAAAATCATGGTAATGAAATTGAAGGATCTAAGGATTTTCCTAAAAATTCTCATGGGAAACTAATAACAATGGAAAACACATGGAAGAATATAAATTTGAGATGGAAAAATCATTAATTTTTTTTGATGAAAAATTGCATAGCTATGAGAAATTTCTATCAAAAGATTTGGAAATTTTTAACAAAACATGAGAAGGTATTATTATAGTTAATGAGACAAATGAAAATAACAAGTGTGCATTTGATTGATGTTTAGTGAAAACATGAATAAATGGAAACACAATTTTACTAGATGAAGGATGTATCTAAGAGAAATTAAATTTTCAAGGATGTGTAATAGCTAGGAGAGAAGATGGTATAAAAATAAAGAGAACTATATAAGGGGTCAAAAATTCTATGGCATATAATGATAAATGAGTAGAGTATCCTTTGATAGGTGTTGGAGATAATTCCTACACAAATATAATCATCAAAATTAAAGGCCAAAAATATTTAGGAGAATCCACCAACTTCAAAAATAATATTCACATAAATGTAAAATAGGATAGAATTGATTTAAGCTACACATCCACCATGGGAAATTTTTTAATAAGAGGTTTGAAATGATGAGCTTGAAATTTTGTAAATACAATCATATCAAAGATATTTATCTAGGTATGGACTATTGAGTTAGTGTGGGGTGATTTTGGACCTCAATTTTTGATAAATATTGAAGAATGCACTTTTTAATATCATATGTCACAAAACATGTGTGCTTTTTAAAGGCAACATGTAAGTTAATAAATCCATTAGAGCACATGAAGATGTAATTAGCATGTGAGGATAAGGTCACATATGTTTACCTCAAAACATGAGAGAACTTAACCAAATATTAACCAAGTCATGAAGTGTGCATATGGTAGCACATTAGTTGGCATGGAAAAAAGAGAACTAATATTGGGGAGGAGATTTCATAGACCACTAAGCATTAGAAAAGTAATTTCATGTCAAGTTGGAAGAGTAATTATGTAAAGAGAAACATTAAGACATTATATATTTGAAGTGAATCTAACAATATATAAATATAAAGAAGTGTAAGATCAAATACATTTAATATAAACTAATTACAACTAATATTTATAGAATTTTTTTATGCACCTCTTGAAGTGCATACTAATGTAATTCATTTGCAAGGTGGTTCTTGAAATATATAAAATCCCACCTTACCTCAATGGTTAGATATAGTGGTTCAATTTGGTGTTATTATGCTATTAAAATTTTAAAATTATGTTATTTAGTGAATTTGTATGAAATTTTGTAAGGCATTGTGAACTTTAATGAGAATATTTACAAGTTATGTCAAGTGATGGTCTATGTTTTTAGTATGTTTATAAAATAGAATATGTAATAGTTCGAAATGGTTCATGAAATTTTTCACGTGTAGAAATGTTTTTGTAATATTGTGTTTGAGCTATATTATGTAAATTTATTGGGTATAGTCCAAGTATTGGTTTTGATCATAATGTATTAAATAAAAAGGTAATAATTTAATTGCATACCCAAATAACTAAAAAAATATGCCTTAATAATGTATCTATACCTTGAGTGAGTATGTTATTAACTAGTGTGATATTACAACATGGTGATACTCTATGTGTTTGGATACACACATGGAAAAAAAATATAGGATTTAGTGAAAACAGCTGAAAATGACCTAGAAAAAGGAGTTAGTGTGTTGATTTAGACTGGACATAGCCAATTATCAATGACTAGTTGCATGTTGCCTACATTTCCAATACTCCAAAAATGGATCAAACCACATGTAGTTTTCCTGATAATGTGTATGATTGAAAAATCATGTGAATACAAATCTAATTGAAAATTTTCCTATATCTTAATTTTATACATGCATGTATATAGAAATATCCTTCAAAACTATATAGTTTTAATTAAATAAGAAGATAAATGGATTTACACTTTTAGAGTGCTTATTTATAATCAGTGAGAGCTTCCCCATAAAATCCTCTAACATATTTTTATATATATTGTTTTTAATTTTTAATTAGATAACTATTGGAAAACAAAATCCAACCCAAAAAGATCCACATTTGTAAAGCAAACATACCCAAAGAGTGGCATGACCTAGAGTAGATTTGAAATATATATTGGAATATTTTTTAGTAATTACAGATTATTATAGTGGTTGGATTTTTTTTAGAATACAATAATTGTCCCAAAGCCATAGAAAACTCATAAATAATAAATTTTGACTATGGATCCTTGTAACAGAGCCAATAAAAATGGAAAGAGTAAAATAAAAGACTATGCAGTCAAGTAAATTATAAAAAAAAAAGATAAAAGACCAATATAAATACTCTAATAAGTGTCCAATTCACCATTGCGTGTGTGTGTGCATGTGCACATGATCATGCATGCATGTGTGTGTACAGTCACATAGAATTATTATATGAACAAGGATTAGACCTGATTTAGGTGTCTAAGATATTATTTAAATGGAATAACAAATACCAGTTTAAAAGTATAAATATAATTCAAACCTATGTTTGAGATAATAAACTTAGAATTTTTTATCTCCCTTAGTACTTCATAGTGCCAATTTATACATCAGAGCAAATATGTGTGAAATTAGATATATTATTGTTCAAATAAAAAGTAGTGTAGTCATAAATGAAAAATAACAATAATCAAAGATGACTACACTTGGGAATATTTTATCTTTTTCCAGTTATAAATTATGGTTGTCACCAGAGTTGAGATGTCATGGTTCTAAGTGACCCAGTTTATATGGAAAAGGTTTCTCTAGTCTTGTTCTTTTATTATCTAGAGAATTGAATAAGATATTGAGCACTATCTATGGAGATATAATCCTATATTATGTTTAAATTAAGTATCTAAGTAGAACCTTCATAATGCTTGAGTAAAACTTGAGAATCTAAGAAATTTTTCTTAATTATATACTAAAAATGGATTTTTTTAATCAATTTGATACCCTGAGTATAATTAAGTATTACATGAGCATAAACCTACATAAATAATTTTGTATAATGTCTAAAAAATGGAATGCATATGTTGTGATGCCCAAATTGTTTATCAAATAAAAACTAGTAAAACATGGTATAAAATATTTTTATGATTAGTTTATTTATTATTACCTAACCAAAAAATTCATAAGGGAAGTATGATGTGAAACAGAAGTAATAACATATATTAAAACATTATGAAAATGTATTTGATTTAATTAAACACATGAAGTAATTGATCAATTATTAATTAGCAAAAAATTAATTCATTGTGAGTCATGCAAGGTTTGGTTCAATTTAATTTACTAAAAAACAATTATTCCATAATAATACATGTTACGTATCATTAATAATTATATAATTAAACACCCATCTATATTCATGATGGAAACATAAAAACAAAATAAGGTATCAAATAAAAAAATGTCTCTCCTACCTATAAAAACTTTTCACTATTTCAAGCATGTGTAAACAAGTTATCATTATTAAAAATCCAATCACTAATAAACAAAGATTACAATTTACTCTTAATATGGGTTATTTCATCATGGAAATCATAGGAGGAGGTCTTAGTTACAACTATTAGGAAGGCATTGGTTCAAGAGAACAAGTAAAAAGAAAGGTGTTACCCTACTACAATTAGCACATAATTTAACAAACATTATTTCAATATATGCATATTAGTAGGGTTTAAAATACATATTAATTATATTAATCATATACATTTTATTTAATCTATAAACTAGTTATACTTGCAAAAGACTCTTAGCCTGACTCAAAGAATGGAAAAAGAGTCTTAGTGACTAAAAACATTACTTTAATAACTATTTAGTTTTACAGGTTAAGGAAAGAGTGGTGATAAAACTATAATTATTCATTATTTTATACGTTAAATATCTCACCTTTCCTTTATTTTAAATTTGATGGAAAATCGAGTTTTGTAATAAAAAGGGTTTACATTAAAATTTGTTACTATTAATTCAAAATTATTTTCCAGGTTTTTCCTTTGAGTCAAATTATAGTTTATATGAAAATTATAACTCCATTTTCAATACTTCAAAATAATTTATGGTTTAATATAAATTTTATTAAATCATAAAAAGTTGACTTCTTTTTTGTAATGACAGATAACAATAAAGTAACCCCCCTTAGTTCTTAGTTCTCGTTAATTTAACATTTAACTATACCCCTAATTTCAATTACAAATTTGGCTCATACAAGAACAACTATATGTTTAATATGTATTTTAAGTGTAATAAAATAATCCAAAAAAATAAATTTAAACTTATTTTTGGTATTATGCTATAATTTTTTAAATATGGTTTAAATATTCTAATAATCATGTTGAATTATAGTCACATTATAAATTGGTTAATACCAATTCAACTCCTAAATCTAGAGGTAATTGTTGATATAAATTCAAGTTAAAAATTCCCTATTAACATGATATAAAGAGATAATTTAAATATCCATAAAATAAATTAATCCTTACAATAAAGAAATAAGGAACACTCATTGAATTTAATGTTTCTACTCTACCATTAAATCAAATTACAACTAAGTTAATATTATAATTATTTTCTAAAAAGAATTTCATATCTTACTAATTGAGGGAGGGAGATATTAGCATTCATTTTAACAAATTAAATAACGTAAATATAAACTAAACACATAAATTCCACTATACCACACAAGCCTTTCATCAAAAAGGGAAATAAATTAATCAAACTTAGTAAACAAGGAAGATAATAATTGATTGTGAGCAAGAACTTATCTTGAGTCTCTGATAACTTCTTGAAATCCATCCAAGATCCTTCCTTTAATAATTTTATCTAAACCAATATTTAATAAGGTATTTTCAACCCATAATCAAGCTAAGGATTGGCTGGTAAATATAAAAATACCTCACAAAAGATCCACCAAAGGTCATCGATGAAAGATTTACTTCCTTTCATGGAAGTAAACATTCTTATATGTCTTATAATTATCCTTACACTTTAATTTATTTTTATTACATATTCCATGTGTACTTACTTGCAAAAATAAACCCACTTTATTACACATGAAATTAATTACTTACATTCCCACATAGGCTTCTTACAATTTCATTTAATGTGCCTAAAGTTTCGCTTACACACTTTACCCACTTGTACGATCCACCAACCTTAGCCTAACCTTTATTAAATAGTAATAATATCATTCCTATAAATCTTATATACCTATTTCCCAAATATTTTAATTTTTATTTTGAAATAATTTATCCTTTATTGATTATTATTTATCTAGTTTTAGTAACAAAATTAATACCTCTAACATTAAAATGAAAATTTTAAATATTATCACGACATATCTATATTTTAATTTAATAAAATACATTGAATGTGATTAATAAACTAATGGAAATACTAGTTCACGTGAGTGGAATTAAATTCTCCCCTAATTATAAAAACATTTTCCTTTATGCAATAGACTACTACTTGTAGTCATGATACAGTCATACTTCCAAGTTATATTCAAAATACTCTGATACAACTTAAAGTAGATAAATTTATAGTAGAAAATGATTTTATCCTATATTTTAAGGACACACGGTTAATCATAACATTAATTAATTTTTTAACTATCTTAAATCCTTGCAAATTATCTTGATTTTATTAAAAAAATATAAAAAAATATTTACATGTAATAATGTTCAATAAAAATAATCCATATTTTGAATGCTTCAAACAAGGATTTTCTTAATCTAATGTATAAAATTTTCAACATTTAACATCATTTTTAATAAAAATTAAATGGATCATCTCCAAGAAAAAATAGTTTTTAGTTTTAAAAATATTTTAAGCCAAGTAGTTGATGCCAATTTCCTCCTATAATTCCATTAATGCCATAATGATACCCATATTCCATCATAACTCAACTGGTACCTAAATAATTTATAAAATGAATCACGTGTATAAATAAGTGAAATTATATCATGTGATCAGACTAAGAAAAGTTGAGAACCATTTAATGATGAAATTACATTGTGTATACTCAAGTTCCATCTAAGTAAAAAAAAAATAGGATCAAAACACAAGCACTTAGTTTAGATCTAATTCTAATTTCTTCCTTATACATCCCAATAAATGATCATCTTTAGACATCCCAAGTAGTATACCTCCTTATATATCCTAAGTAATAATCCTCCTTAGACCACCCAAGAAAATATCCTCCTTAGTCCTCCACTAAAATAATCACTCTGAGACCTCCCAATAAAAAATCCTCCTTAGACCTCCCTAGTAATAATACTACTTCAACCTACCAAGAAAAATGGGAGATCACTTAATTTATTTTAAAATTATATAAAATTATCTCATCTGGTGAGGGGACGATAATTTTAAGAACTTATTCCTATAATTTTGTATGTTGACCTTATAACTTGTCTTAAAATATATCATATTCTCCCCCATACTCACCCAAGGTGAAACAATATTCACATCATAAACATGAAAAAACCAACAATTATAAAAAAATGTTTTTTTTTTCAAAAGAAGTCAAAAAAATGATCAAAATAAATTAAGGGTTAAGTAGTCTCAAAATAATGTTATTAAATAAATAAATAATTCCTTAATATTTAAACAAGGAGTAACCCAAATGATAAATGGTCAAGTAGTCATTATAATTTAATTTAAAACTAATAGTGATAAATTTTAAGATAACTTAAACCATCAATCCATCCAAAAGAGAATTCAAACATAACATATTAGAAAAAATCACATTAGTTGCACTACATGGCTTAAGAATGCACCTTTGGGAATGAAAATGAATATAAGTATCAATAAAAAATCATCATTATACATAGAAAATAATGTTCACAAGGCTTAACATAGAGTGATAATCACAAAAATATTATTTATAACAACCAATAAGGGGTGAGTGGAGTGAAAACTTGTTTACAAAGTGATCATTATGCATGGAGAACTCACAATGCATTCACATGAAAGATTTGGGATGATACTAGGTGAAAAGGGGGAAATGAGTTTTACACCTATGTGAAGCTCCACTTCATTTATATAACATTATTCAAACTAGAATGAATTTTTTTTAAACATCTCCTTAAACCTCACACTTGAAACAATACTCAATATATAGAGAAATTATGTAGGGTTACATAACACAACACTAAATTAAAAGGATAAGAGTTATGATACATAAAATTTTCAAATGGGTGTTATACACACAAATTACATCATAAATATGTCATAATTCACATATTTACATGTTGTTCACATAACACAGTTGAATATTTTCACCTTAACATATGCATCATAATCATACAATAACACAACCATTTTAGAGAGGATGAGTTTTGTCCTTTAGGTTATATGCATATACATAATGATGATTGGAGTTAAACAAAAGATATCACATACATAAATAAATGTAATAAAATAAAGGATCAAATGAATCATATTAATAACTCAACACTAGTCCAAAATATTCCATAACAATGGATTTAAAAGATATAAGCACCTAACAACACAATGGAGATAGGAACACTAGAAATATACATCAAGTTAGTAGGCATCATATCACTCCAAAACGAAAATACACATGTTTTATCTATATCTTATATCTATAGATCAATCATGAAGCTCAACTGCTATCAAAATTTAAAATGTAAAAGTAGGCATCCTTATGCAAAGTATTTTAGTGCATCAAAAGTATCATAAGTATCTCATGAATTAATTTATCCTATCAAGGACCATACTAAAAACAAATAACATATTTTATGTTTGATATGAAATATAATTTAACCATCCATGTTTATTTACCTATATTTCTTAGTGTTTAACCCATGCTCTGATAACCAAAATGTCATGCCCAAAATTTTTGTCTAAGAATACCTAGTAAATCACTATAATTTTTTTATATATTTATATTTAACCCTTTTTTTTAAATAATGATAAATTTGAAATATTAGACTAAAAAAAATTAATAATATAACCTAAAAATTAGGTCAATTAAATGAATTTAGATTCTACTAATATTATGATGATATATTGAATCTAATAATATGCTAAATATAGAAATTACAACATTAAATATTATGATAATATAAATATGAAGGAGATATAATACATAGATTATTTGTTGATGTGTAAAAATATATGAGTAAAATAGGTATAGGAGTGGATTTTTTTAATGTCTATATTCCATCTTTAGATTCTAAATATTTTATTTCTACCAATCTAGACACTTGTGTCACCCTATAGACACTAGCATAGATGCTAGTATCTAATTCTACCACTTGTCTCTGGTATAGAATATTGAATATTTTATATAAATTACACATTGTGACTTTTAGGTTTTAATTTTACCTTTTATATTAATTTTTCATATCATTCACATAGGATGATTTTATCAAAATCCTCAACTTGCCAATTAGGGCATGCAACCTTGCAAAAATGAGGGTTAAATGGATCAAGTGAAGTCAAGTTGACCTCAAAATCCCCAATGTTAGTGAAAGATTCTTACATAGAAATATATTATAAAGAGGGCCTCATACCTATGCATTTATCACCATTATATGGGATTATGTGTAAAAAAAATTGTACTATGTTATATATGTGAGTTCATGTAGTGATCGAACTTGAAATTTGACAAAAATTCTATACACATGATATTTTACACTTTATCATTTAATGACTCTTTCTATCTTGTATAAACATGTCAAGTTTAATCTATATGAGTAAATACCTTAAAGGGTTCACTATGAAAGGGGTGGGTAGATAGATAGTGCTTCATGAGTGACATTTTTTTTTACTTATTATCCCCATCCATTATATCATCCCTAAATTTTATCCCATAAACTATTTCCTTCCATTTTTTATCCTCTAACTATGTCAAGACCTATATTTTCCAACTACACTATCCCATTATATGTAGTTCTAACAATTATCCACCTCATTCTAATGACATCAATTAGATCAATGAAGTTCTAATTTTTTTGGATTATGATTCATAATTAACTTAGCTTGGTTGACCTAGTTTGAGTTTAGTTTATCTATTTGTAACTAAATTGAGTTGGCCACTATTATCAGATAAATATATGGGATGGATTATGGTCACTCATAAATATAAATACAAAATGCTATTCAATACAAGAGATAGGAATATTCATTTTTAACTACTATTTATCACACTTCTACCCTAAATCTACATTCTTGAAGAGTTATTTCTTAGATCTTACCTTGGAGGGAAAATCTTTTCTTGTCTAATCTTGGATGCAATATGAAGATAAATTTTGGCCTATATCTTGATTCAATAATTTATATTATTAAAACCACAATAATATTTTTCAAATCACCATTGTTCAAGGGAGAGATTGAGATTTGACAGGTCTTATTCAAGGTAAGTGTTTTCCAACTGTAGATCTTTCCTTTTGATAAATATAAGTTTCATTATTTTTTGGTTAATGAATGTATGTATCCTTGTCTGAATTATCTCTACATTTAAACTTATTGTGGCCATATGACTATTCAAACTTGTCATTTATACACCTTAGATATCCTAGGCCCCCATTTTCCTACCATGGATCCTTGCCCATTCTAAATATTTTTTATAATCTATCCCCTTACATAAATTGATTGTGATATTTTATTACTTTATAACTAAAGACCTAATTAGGTTTATTGAATTATGTCAATTTCTTAGAGTTTTTGAAACCCATTCTCTTGTCATTGTGTTGTAGGTGTTTCTCTTTTTAGGTTTATTAGATCCATTAATCAAATCCTAAATTCTTTAAGTATAAATGTGCTCTATTTCATTTACCTTATCTGAGTTTGAATCTTTAGATAGGATAGTTTGAATTCAATCCTATCTCATTGAATACATTATGGTGAACCCAAAATGAAATTTATAATATATTTCACCTCTATAGTAAATTGCATCAAATAGTTTTATCTAGTTTTATATTTATTTTTCTTTCATTTCTCTATATAAAATAAGTAGATATAGCTATATCAAAAGTTTTACCTATAGGAAAATATATTGAACAATGTGATATAGTTTCATATCTATGTATTTCTTAGTGAACTATTTTAGTAAAGGAATTTCCACATAATGATCTTCTTAAAAATAGACTTATTCATTTCATCAATTCTTAGAAACTTCCTAAGGAATTTGATCACACCATTATTAAAAAATGGAAGTCTTTATCACATAGTTTAGATCATAATATGATTGATGATAATACTTTCAAACTTTTAATTATTGATATTAAATCCTCTCTTCAACACAAGGTTAGGAAATTTTCTCCCCAAACTTTATAACAATCTTTTTATCAAATAAAAATGCAATATTTACTTATGACTCAATTTGACCCTTCTCATAATATCATAACGAAATATTTACAATTATCAACCAATGTAGTAGACACTACCAAACCATAAACAAAATATCCTCAAACCAAAACGTGATTCATAAATCAAAATAGTAAAGCTCCCTCCTACCCACCCTTTAGTGTGTTGGAAATTATAAAATTGTTTTCTACATCAAAACCTTTCATTCATAGCACTATTATTCCATTATGGTACGATCCTAACAAATTTATTGATTTCACACTAACATTATCCATTCTCATGAAACATGTCAAGCTCTTCCAAAATTTGTGTTTAACCTCATATTATGAAAGGCTTTAAATCATGATGATATGATTAAAATTTTACCTAATGAATTATAAAATAATTACAATACCACTCAATTACATCCTTATATCTCAAAATATATCCCTACTTCTCTTCTTCCTTGGGATATGGATATTCCTCTAATTGATAACATTAAAGAAATCCCCCCCATGCAATTCTCATGAATCCTCTTATACATAAGAGGATTTCACTTGCAATGAATATATATTAGAGAAACTCTTTCAAGATCCTCTTACAATGTCTCCAAACACTTCCAACAACATAGGATTTTCCACCATCAATATCCCTACCGACATGGATCAAATAGTGTCTCATGCATGTGTTATTTCTCCCTCTTATGATGATTCTTATGTCATGGTTCAATCATAATAATGATACATGGATATAATGAATTATCAAAATACCTTAGCCAAAATGCATGATTTTAATCATGATGTTAATGTTATTCATATAACATCTTGCTATTCTGATATTAATTTAGAACAAGGTTATGTCCTTAATAACACACCCTTGAAAGACACTGCATGGGTTGTTTAGGAAATATTAATTATTCTAAAATATAACAAAATTGGTCATCTCGATAGTGTTTAGATAGTACACTACATTCCAAACAGTATTGTCAAACCATATTTTATTCCTTATATCTCTCTACATTCATATGGTTTCAACCAAATTAATCCATACCAACCTTTAAATTTAGATTGTATCGACCAAATGTATATAGTCTAACCTTCAAATTTAGACTCTATCAACTAACCTGATATAGTCCAACCTTCCCTTCCATATTATATCAACAATACATCATCAAGTGATGAGATATTACCCTCATATTAACCAATAATATATGACATTAGCCAACCTATTATGGTCAAAATATTTTTATCATTGATAACCATATTTAACAATCCAATATAATTTAGACTAGTTTTTTTAATTCTAGACTATATCTTCTAGTGTGATACCATGCAATCAATTTCTTTACCATCTACTTCACCACCTAAAATTACCTTATATGTTAAATCTACTATTATAATATAAATACATTCTGAGTATGATATAAAATTATCTTTAAGTAGATATCAAGTATTATGGAACTTTACTCATGCTTCCCATCAATGATTCTATCTTAGAATTGCCCCATGCTAGAGATCCTCAACTTCCTTTCCAACACCATAAAATTGACCATTTTTATACAAAATGATCTAAGCTTCAATAATTTCATTACTATAATTGATCCCATTACACATATTTATTTAATACTTATCCCATTACATATAATTTTCAATATGTAAATTCCATGCTTATCGAGGAAACTATTTCAATCAATTATGGCACCACCACATGTTCCAAACCTATTTTTGTCTCTCATAAACATTGTCCTATAAATCATGACAATTTTATAATTTTATTCAATAAATATAATGACACCATCACTTGTTTATACAAATACATGTTGGGTATTAACCCTAGTATTAATTTCCATAATATCATCAACTATCTTGATATAAAACCAATATGTAAAAAAAATGAAAATTTATACCTTAGATTTATACCCTATGTCAAGAGGAAACAATCAAACTTCTAGATGCTAATTTAATTTAAAAAAATTATTTTTCAAAAAGGGTATCCAACATTATTCCCATTTTTAATAAATTCACTATGGTAATTTAAATTTTTATTTATTTTAATAACCTCAGTGGAGCATGTCTTAAAGATATTTTTCATTTACCATAAATTGATGCCATTGTTGATTCTATGATCGACTATGCAATATTATCTCTCATGGATAGTTTATCAAGTTATCATTATATCCTTATAGATCTTGAAGATCAACACAAAACTATTTTAACCATTGAATCGGGTACCTAATGTTATGTTAAAATGCATTTCAATCTTAAAAGTGTTGGAACTACATAACAATGTGAAATGACCCATATTTTTCATGATCTCATCCATTAGATAGTTAAAATTTATGTGGATGTTATTATATCTAAATCTAAGCATTATTAAAATCATTGTAATGGTTTAGTCATTATATTTGACCAAATTATCAAATATGAAGTATGAATCAATCCTTAAAAATGTTTTTTTAGTGTCACTTCTAGAAAAATATTAGGATTTATCATATTATTAAAATGGATTTATATATATCTCACTAAAATCAAATCAATTATTAACACGATAGTCCTCACTTTATCCCATACATTTTGACCTATCTTGGGAAGCTTGGGGTAATCCACCAATTCATCCCTGAAATGGCTTATCATATTTATTTGTTCAATTCCCTCTTTAAGAAAGGTATTTATCTAAAATTAACTGATACATGTCAAGCATATTTTGATAACATGAATAAATAATATCCTCCCACACTGAATCCACCTTCTAATAATAACTCAATTATATTGTATATCCTATCCACCCCATATCAATTGGGAAATTCTCACTCAATCAGATGAAATAGGATCAAAATATGCCAGATATTACATCAGTCATGCTTTGATATATTATGATCATCATTACATGATATTAGAACATGATTGTGTCTCCATTTATTTTAGAGATGAAAATAATTGACACTATATGATTTATAATACAACCTATGTTATTTTTCATTATGACCCCATTCATCACTTTTTCAAAACATCACTCCTACTTGGAGATCAAATCATAAAATGGATGGTACTTGTAATGGAATTTGACTTAAGAATTATTACACAAAAATCAATCAAATTCTAATTAATTTATGATAAGATTGATACCACACCTACACTATCTAGTAATCATCTCCAAGATACTCTTTTTGATGAAGACATCCTTTACATCGAAGGCCTTACTCAAGTAATGTCTATTGAATATTATTTTCATAATTTTAAAATTGATATCAAGGCATAATACATTTAAGAGCTTTAAATTTCCACCTCCAAATTGAAACTTGAAGTAATAATATAATAAATACCTAAGGTTACCATTGAATTGCTGAAGACACTTTGATCCTTCACTTTTATGGAGCTAAATGCTTTCGCGGGGTTGGGGAATGATGTGTCTTAGCTGACACTCAAGGTAAAATTATCCCTCTATTTTTTTGATTAAAATTAAAATTCATTAATAAAATGGTTTAATATGAAGCTCTCATCTTAGGCATGTAAATATACAATAATGTAGACATCCCAAACATACATATCCTAGGATATTCACAACCCATCTACCATGAAGTTAGTGGAGATTATAATATAAAATTAAAAATATGATCACATATCATCAAATTTCTTCCACTCTTGATAAATAAATTCACATCTTTCACTATTAATGTAATCCTATGATAATAAAATTTTATAGTTGATTTTCTTGGTTCATCAACCTATATTTTTCACCCTCACCAAACACTTCATGATTCATAATTTATCATACAAATGAGAAAATCAAATTTTATCTTACAGTCTAAAGATGAGTCTCTTTTTTCCACATTTAGGTTTTCATTACTTAAAACATCCCATGGTCTAAACACCCGTACCTATCCTCCAAAGGTTGACTCTCATGAAAAGACTCAACTTTGAAAGTAAGCTTGAAAATATGTCCTTAGATATGATACCCTATATTATCATAATATATAAGGTACCTTACTTTGTTGTGTTACTCAATATGAATTTCCTTCTCTCCTTGAGAAATCACATATGGTAAATTTTGATGGTCACTGTATTATACATGTACAAACCCATTAATGCCTACTCATGGGATATTTCTATCCTACTCTAGAAAAAAATCCATTACATTTTTTGAAAAGTGTGATCCTTTAGAAATTTGTGATAATGCTATTCACTCTCCTTTAGTTGATCTTCAAACCCTAGAATCCCCTTGGCCATTTTCTATTTGGGTACTAAATGTTATTGTAAAATTACCTAGATCTCAAGATGATCATATATTCATTATTATTTCCATAAAATACTTTAACAAATGGGTTGAAGATGTGTCCCTTATAAATTTTATTGGCATTACCATCTTTAAATTTATTCTTAACCAAATCATATGTTTTTTTGGTATCCATCACACCATAATCTCTGACAATGGTGGAAATTTCAAAAACAAATATATGAAACAACTATGTAAAATATTCAAATCATACACAAATTTTATACACCCTACCATCCTCAATGAAA
This sequence comes from Torreya grandis, assembly GCA_037957365.1. Lineage (NCBI taxonomy): Eukaryota > Viridiplantae > Streptophyta > Pinopsida > Cupressales > Taxaceae > Torreya > Torreya grandis. The sequence continues at coordinate 323,091 of JARHVA010007684.1, read as the reverse complement.
TGGTCAAGATGAATCCACTAAATAAATCCTCAACAATATCTTTCAAAATTTTATTCAACATTATCTTTTTGATTGGAATCTCAAGCTTTATATTGTGCTTTGGGCTTATTGTACTAGTATCTATAATGTCATTACTTCCCATATATTTAGTCTATGATTATGAAGTTGTATTACCATTATAAGTGGAGTTTGTTAGAGTTAAAATCACTAATATGGGTGGGTAAATTAGTGAGCCCAGATAATTCAACTTCAATTCCAATCATTTCAAACTCTTAATCAATAAATATGTATATTTATGAGGCATACACATCATTCATAGTAACAAATAAGAAAGATGATGTAAGATCAAGCATATAACACATGACATACATGGGAAACCATCTTGGAGGATAAAACCCACTAAAACCTACAATTAAACTACTATCCTATAATAAAAAGATCCAATTTAGACCAATTACAATTGATCAAAGAACTATAATCCATTATTTAGTGAGACTACAATTCCATAAGGTGTTACCACACCTATCTAGATGAGCTACCATAATAACTAGACCTTTAGAACATTTCACCTTGTAAGGAGGATAAAACCCCCCTTGATGCTGAGATTCTAGAAAAAAACCTATGAACACATCCACCTTTGAATTGATGTCTTCAACACCTGATGATGGATATCTGATTATCACTCTTCACCTTTGCTCATACTCAAACTGCAAGAGCATTATTCTACCAAAAAAATAGTGACCTACAAGTCATATAAATAATCCTAAATATATTATGGCCTTTAACTCATTTCTAGGGGAGCCACCTTTTCCTTCACTTATAACATTATGTTCTCAAATGTAAAGTACACACACAAGTCTCTCTCCAAGTCTAGAAACCAACACATTTGGTTTCACCATTTATAGAGCAATCATGATCATCACCATCTTGCTCAGATAATAGGAATCCCTTAACACTTAAAGCATATATATAAAAAATACATGGCTCAATACCATTCACATAGGTTGACCATAGCACCCATAGGTCACCCTTAAGCAACAACCACTTTCAATTAGGCCAAACTAGCCCTTATAAGTCTTATGAAGACCTATTTACTACATAAGCATAATAATGATAAAAATAGAAACATAAGACCACTTAAAAAAGCATAGGTCCACTCTTCATAACCCCTTATTAATCCTCAAATACTTACAGTCATCATTACACTCTTCTGTGTAAGCTCAATCAACTCAAACATTAGCCTTTTTCATAAGGACACCACAAATGAACACATAGTTAGCTTATTAAGCATTATTCATACTGAATATATATTTATCACATCTCAAAAATCCATATATATAATCCTCATAGAGTTTAAAACAATCTCAAATAGCTAAGTCATCATGAAATATCAAAATACCATCATGGATAGCTTAATTACCCTTCTTGGGTCACTTGTAGAATGTAGTCAAACATATAGTTAACTTTATAGCTCAATAAATTTTATTATACTAAAAAATAGAATTTAAAATTCACATTTCAAGATGTGCCCTAGAATCCTATACAAGTTCACTTCTTACACCATGAGAAAATTCTACATAGATCAAAATATATGGTCAAAAAACTAGACAATATTCATTCCTTTGTTAAATTCAAATATTTGAATTTAAATGGTCACAGTTAAACCTTGAACAACATGTCCTCATCTCTTATTCTTAACAATTTAGATTAAAAATGCACCATCAATCTCTTCTAATCTCTAACTCATAGGCACCACTATCCAAATATTAAACCTCTAATAGTTGACCTCATCTCATTCAATCTTGCAATGTTGTCTCATTGTGCATCTTCAATCTCTACAAATCAGTTAGGTCTTTATCATGTAATGATTACCATTCAATCTTGATAAAAATACCCATTATCATGACACTTCTCACCCTTTCATGCTTCATAATAACTTATACTATTAAGCATTGAACACTTGTCTTCATTTGAATCAGCATGCACCATTGATCTTGATTTGTATGAACACTTGCAATCCATTAGATCTCAGAAGAAGCTCAATCTTTAAATTAATTAAAAAATGAAAATTTTTAACTCTTTAAATTATTTTGAATTCAATATCTTCATTGTAAGATCATTTTTGGTCCATTAGATCTCCATTTGGTCCTGATCTTTAACATTGTGCAAAATAGACTAAGTATGGGGACCATTACTTATCTGCTTGGAAGGTTAACTTTGTACCTCCATATATTTTGGTTTGATCAAGAGTATTTTATAAAATTTGGACCATATGATATTATTACATATTATAATCTAACATTATAAAAATATACTCTTTAAACCATCACATGTGTGAGATATAATGACATTAAAATACCTCAAATTTATTAGTTCATAAAACCAACTATGTCAAACATTATCTATAAAGACCAACTTTGCACATGCATAGATTTTGTCATGCTTCAGTGATTAGCCTAAAATTTAGTGAAAATTAACTAGGCACAAATATGAACAAACCCATATGATCACCTTCTCTTGAAACATCTACATGTGTGAGATATACCACCATCAAAATGCCTACTCAACCTTTCTTGCCACATTACAAATTTGGTTACGAGAAAATACTATCAAAATGCTTGAGATCCCAACTTTGCCCTTACATATATTTTTTCACACTTCATCAATATACTTGAAAATTTTCTCATATAAAATAGGTACTAATGTGATCATAACCATATAACCACATTCCCCTGACTGATCCATATGTGGTAATGGTGATGTCAGCAAATTGCCTACTCAGATTTTATACCATTAGACCCAAAATGTCTAGATGAGAAAAATGATGAACCAAGTGAATTAAAATCATACACACAAGATCTCCAATCATACTTAACCATTTATAGGACCCCTTACACATGCTCAATACTTTAAACATATCAAACCATGCCAAAATTGAAGATTAACAAAGCATCTTTCAAGCATACTAAGACAAACACATTACACAATTTGTCATTGTCACATAGACTATCAAGGCATTTCATCCACTCACATAGAAACCTTCATGCCATCACCATGACATCATTTATAACTCTCTATCAATATCCCCCTTTTTCATTAATGTCAACAACCATCATATCACAATATACAACTCACCTTCTCTCTCTTCAAGCACTCTCATAATAGGAACTTTCTCCCCCTTAGACATAATGAAAAAGAGGGAACCAATTGATCTTGAGGACAAAGAGACATCTGAGATGCACCCCCCCCCCCCAATATTTTTGAGCCATTTCACATCTTGATCATCTTCATATATCTACACACCTTGAAGAACCACCACACATACTTACAAGCCTTTTCTCTCAAGCTAGAACAAGGACCATCAACAAAAAATTATGCCACTCACCAAAATAGAAAAAAATATCTCAATCAACCTAAGAAATATCCATGAAATAAACATACCTTAATATTTTGTAGAAACTAAGCAAAAGTCACTCTTTTTCATACAGGGTCTATCTAGTCTCCTTGTAGCCCTATCTATAACTTACAGAGCCCATAAATTTCAGTAGACACACTATCAAGACATAAAACTTCATATATGAATAACTCTAATATGCCCCATTAATCACACCAAATTTCATTACCTAGATCATCTTTTAAAGTACACTTCCATCACAAACCAACTTACCAATTAGGCCTCCATCTTGACAAAAACATGAATAATTTGAAAAACAAAAAACTTCAAATGTCTATGAATCTTTATTTTAAAATCAATTTGTCCCATTCAAATTATTAATAATCATAAAACCTAAATTCATAAGGCAAGTCACTTTTCTAGTAGAGCCAAAAACCTTAGAATCTTAAATAAATAGAGTCAACAAACTTCCTTTTGGTCAACATCCACCTCTAAAACTTCTTGTACACTGGAGACAACCATTACACACTTCTAGACCAATATTTGAACCTCCATACCTTTGGGAACATTGACTTCCTATGACCCATTTTAGGCCTTCTTAACCTTAAGCATAAACTAGGAAACCCAAAAGTAAACACAAATCCCCAATTTTCACACAAAAGATCTTCAAATCTTGAAATCACTTGGAACATATCATAAAGAAGTGCTTAGACCTTTTTGAGTATAAAAATATTCTTGACATTATATCAATCTCATTAGTCCACTTGGAAACACTCAATATGACCTTACAGACTGACCATATACAACTATCAACATGACAACACCATAGCATATCTTGCACTAGGACATACCTATTCCAACTTAAAATACTAATCTCTACCCTTTTAGGACCTTCTGAAGAACCCTAAAACAATTATTTCTTCTCCACTAAAATTGTTATCTTAACAAGTATAGACAGAGACATCCTCTGTACCATAATTATTTAAAACAAAGTGAAGCCAATAGTGGCCCACATCTCTTCAGTAACCACTAGAATCCTCTTATAGCTATAAGACTTCTTTCTCTTGTTATTCTTCTTCTTAGTTTGAACTATGACAACTAGTTCCTTTTCTATATGACTCACCTTCTCTTCTAAGATAGAATTGACAATACATAGATTTATAATGGAATCTTGACATACCTTTTCATTTGAAGAATCCACCTTGTATTTCAGAGCCTCATCATTAGGCACTGACAATTGATGTTCTTTACATGATACATGCTTAGTAATGGTAGTATGTTCACTTATATCCATACACATCTCATAACTAGCCTCAACTAATACTTTGGCCTTCCTTTTAACTCAATATCTTCATTCACAATATGAGCAGACAATGATAGCCCTTGGTACTCTACACCTATAGAATTCTCCACCATAGAAAATAAATCACTTATACCTACAGTCTCATTATGACTCATACTTACCACCTTGGGCTTCCATGAGTTGACTTATCTTCTTCCTTCACTCTAGGATCCTGATTGAACTCATTTTGACTTGATGACCTTTGTTTACAAAATCTAGAAATATGGCCAATCTTCTCACAATTATAGCAAATAATACTCCTTAATTGAAACATAGTTTTTCTTACCTTTTTGGGATATAAACTTGAAAGGTGTCCTATGTTATGACAAATAAAACAACCTCCTCTTTTGCGAGAGAACTCACCTTATCTAACCTTATGTGTACAATGGTTTGCAAAGTGTCCCACATCAAGATAGTTGAAGCACTTAACTTTGTTCACACTTTTTGACTAATAAACCCCATCATAGTTCCATGTAAACTCATTTCTAATAGGTCTCTTGCATTATCTATCTATATGCCCAAACTAATTACATGTATAACAATAACCATTAAAACTTGTATACCTCATGGAATTCAACTATCTGATCTAATTTGTCTTCATTCTTCTAGCACCTTCATTCCTTATCTGATGATTTGTCTTTAAAGTATGATCTACCTTTATTTCATTGGAATTCATGTCAACTTGAGGAGTAAATTTGGGATCTTTATTAAAACCCAATCCATATCTATCACTAGATGACTTTTGACTCTTTAGGAGATCATCCAAATCATTATAACTTTTATCAAACTTGACAAATGATTTCACCTTGTTTATAGACTTATCTAACTCATCTTTCAAATATGCAATATTAGAATCATACCTTGAGCATTCTTCTTCTTTGGCTCTTATACTTGTAAATATAGATTCCAACTTAGAATTAAGAAATAGGATAGCACCTTCATACTCTCTAGAGTCTTCAACCAATCTTTCCTAAAACACATTGAATGGTTTCTCATAGTCCTTGAGTTTAGATTTCATATTCTTATTGATCTTCTTCTCAATATTCATTTTTTCAAGAGGATTTGTTAATTCAGTCTCATAGTCCATCTCATCTTCATCATCATCTAAATCACTCCAAGTAGACTCCTTCTAATTTGCGTAACTACCTTCCTCAGCGATGAATAGGTCTTCATCTTTAATAGGACCATCATCTTCATGATCACACTCTAAGTCACTATCTTCACTCTCATTTAATGAGCCTTTATTGGTGTAAAAACCCTTCTTATTCTTTAATAACTTCTTCTTCTTGTCATACTTTCTAAAACCTTTCTTCCTCTTATCAGACATGTATGTCTTCTTGTCTTCATCTTGGTCTTTATCATACTCTTCATTGTCATGTGTATGAGGGCACTTTCTATAAAAATGTCCTATCTCTCGAAAATTGAAGCATTTGAAGGGTAGTTTACCCTTATAATTACTTGAACATGTTTTTAATTTCCTTGTAAACAAAGCAATCAAATCATCCTCATCAATATCAGAAATGTCATCCTCCTTGGATTTATTACCTTGGAACTTCTTCTTAGGCTTCATATTAGTATTGAAAGTTTCTTCCTTATTTTGTGGTATATCATCATTCTTCCTCATCTCATAGGTAGTAAGGATGCCATGCAATTCATACAAATTTAGCTAAGTAAGATCATAAATTTCTTCTATATTAGATACTTTAGGATCAAACTTGAGAGATAGGGATCTTAATACCTTTTGAATTATAGTAGCTTATTTAAGGTTCTCTCTAAGACCTTTGTTGATGTTCACAATCTCATCAAATATATATAGAAAGAATGCTACAAAATATTATTCCTTCATCTTGAGAATTTCAAATTACCTTTTGTGAGTCTGTAGCTTATCAAGCTTGACCTTTGAATCTCCCTCATAAATGATCTTCATATTTATAATGGATTAACTAAGTTAACTCAACCTCTATAATAACACAAATGATGGCATTCATTTCCTTAGAATTATTATCAAATAGCTTATTATCTGTAACATTAGATAGAGGAGTAGTAGGAACAACATAACCATTCATAACATATTTCCATACATCAAACCCTAGGGACATAATTTATGTCCTCATCCTTGCACTCCAAAAATAATAATTGGATCCATTGAACATAGATGATTTCTTAATAGAGAAACCTCTTTGATGACTACCCGTATTATACCTTGGATCACTTTCAAGTTTTCAAACCTTTACCAAAGGACTTGCTCTTATACCAATTATTAGAGGTATAATCACTAAGAGGAGGGGGAGGTGAATTAGTGAGCCCAAATAATTAAACTTCAGTTCTAATCCTTTCAAACTCTTAATCATTACATACATACATGTATGAGTCATACACATCATTCATAGATTTGAGAAAGAAAGATAATGCAATATCAAGCATATAACACATGACATACATGGGAAAACCTCTTGGGGGAGAAACCCCACTAGAACATTCAAATGGACTATTTTTTTATAATAAAAAGATCTAATTTAGACCAATTATAACTAATTAAGGAACTACAATCCCTTATTTAGTGAGACTACAATCCCATAAGGTGATACCACACCTATCTAGTTGAGCTACCATAAAAACTAGACCTTTAACAAGTTTCACCTTGTAAGGAGGATGTAACCCCCATTGATGCTAAGACTCTAAAATAACACCTATGAACACATCCACATTTTAACTAATGTATTCAACACCTGATGATGGACATCTGATTATCACTCTTCACCTTCACTCATACTCAAACTACAAGAGCACTATTCTACCAGTAGAATATTGACTTATAGTTAATACAAATATTCCTTAATATATTTTTCTCTTCAACTCATCCATAGGACACACACATTTTCATTTTATTCACAACACTATGCTCTCAAATGCAAAATCCACACACAAGTCTCTCTCCAAGTCTAGAAACCAACACATTTGGTTTCACCATTTATAGAGAAATCATGATCATCACCATCTTGGTCAGCCAATAGGTATGCCTTATCCATTAATTCATCTATCTAATCAATCCGTATCTCAATACCATCCACATATGTTTGTCATATCACCCATAGGTCACCCTTAAGCAATAACCCCTTCCAATTAGGCTAAACTAGTTGTTATGATCTTATGAAGACCCATTTACTCTATTAGCACAACAATAAGAAAAATAGAAACATTGAACCACTTTAAAAAGAATAGGTACACTATTCATGACCCCTTAGTCATCATTTCACTCTTTTGTACAAGCTCAATCAACTCAAACATTAGCCTTGTTCATAAGGACATCACAAATGAATACATAGTCAACTTCTTAAGCATTATTCATACTTAAGATAGATTTATCACATCTCCAAAATCCATGAAGATCATCCTTGTAGATTCTATAACATTCCAAAAAATCTAATTCATCTTTAAACATTGAAATACCATCATGAATAGCTTAATTACCTTCTCAAGTCACTTGCAAAATGCAATAAAAAATAGTCAACTTTAGAGTTCAATAAATTTGAATATACTAATAAATAAACCTTAAAATTAATATTGATATATGTGTATTGGTATCCTATACAATTTCACTTTTTAAACCATGAGTAAATTCTACATAAATAAAAATATATGGTCTAAAAACCAGACACTAGTCATTCCTTTGTTAAATTCAAATATTTGAATTTAAATGGTCACAGGTAAACCTTAAACACCTTGTCCTCATCTTGTGTCTTTATAGTTTTATATAAAACACACACCATAAATATATTATAAACTTTAACACATATGCACCACTATCTAAATTTTAAACCTCAAACAATTGACTTCATCTCGTGGAATCTTGTAATGTTGACTCATCATGCATTATCAATATCTGTGGATCAGTCAGGGCTTTATCATGCAATGCTCACCATTCAATATTAATCAAAAACCTTGTGATGATGAAACTTATAACCCTCACATGCCTATTGAGAACTTATACTATTAAATATTGAGAACTTGTCCTCATTCTAATCAACATGCACCATTGATCTTGATCTGTATGAATGCTCACGAGCTATTGGATCTCAAAAGAAGCTTGATTTTTAACTTCATTAACCAACAAACACTTTGACCTATTTGACTTGTTTCACACCATATATATTTACTATTCAATAGTCTATGATCCATTAGATCTCTATTTGGTCTTGATCTTTAACATTGTGAAAAATAGACTAAGTATGGGGACCATTGCTTATCTGCCTAGAAGGTCAACTTTACACCTCCATATATTTTGCTTCGCTCAAGTACATGTTTTAAAATTTGGACCATATGATCTCCTTACATTGGAGTATCTAAAAATATAATAATATTCTCATATAAATCTCACACATGTGATATATAATGACATTAAAATGCCTCCTCAAATTTATTAATTCATAGAGCCAACTATGTCAAGAATTGTTTGGAAATACCAACTTTGCACATGTGTAGATTTTATTACACTTTATCACTTGACCTAAAAGTTAGCACAAATCAACTAGGCACAAATATAAATAAACCCATATGATCAGCTTCTCCTAAAATGTCCACATGTGTAAGGTATACCACCATCAAAATTCCTACTAAGATTTTCTTACCACATTACAAATTTTTCTAAGTATGGGAAAATATTGTCAAAATGCTTGAGAGCCCAACTTTGCACTTGCATATATTTTATCATGCTTAATCAATATAATTGAGACTTTATGCATAAAAACTAGGGATTAATTTTATCACAACCAAATGATCAACTCCCCTTGACTCATCCATATGTGGTAATGGTGATGTTAGCAAACTACCTACTCATATTTTCTACCACTAGAACCAAAATGTCTAGATGAGAACAATGATTAACCAGGTAAATTCCACTTATGCACACAAGATCTCCAATCATCCTTAAGCAATGATATGACCCTTTATACATGATCAATACGTTAGACTCATCCCTAAACATCTCAAACCATGCCAAAACTAAATATCAACCAAGCATATTTCAAGCATACTAGGACAAACACATTGCACACTCTGTCATTGTCATATAGACTATCAAGGCACTTCATCTACTCACCTAGACACCTTCATGAAATCACTATGAAATCATTAAAAAATATCCAATAGATTTACCTTCCTCTCATATTTATATTAATGGACTTATTCTAGATGAATATCTTCAATATGCTCTTCACATCTTATATTTTCTAGATGAATGACTATTGGGTACTTTACAAAGTAACCACCAATACAAAGCTTGTATAGCCAAAAAAATAAAAAAAACATCAAATTCCATAATTTCACATTATAGACTTAATATTTATATTAGATTATACCCATGAAAAAGATGTAAATTACACCAAAAACTGGTAGGGTCTTTAACTAGCAAACTACATTCTTGAACCAAGTACTTACTGACTTCAAAGTAATTAAGGACACATCTTCAAATAAAAAACCAATGATAATTTTTTTAATAAATAATTATATTAAATTAATTTTCAATAATATTTTTAATTTCCTATAATAGATTTCATTTAGATTACATTTTACCTTTTTTTTACCTTTTTTTATTTATTTATATTTTGGAGCTAACATATTTTGCAGGTTTTCCTTAAGAATTTATAAATGCACGATAACACTAACTTTAGTCATTTACACATCTTTGAGTCATTTTAAAACTTTCTTTATTTTTTATCATGGATCCTTTTATACTTTGTATTTACTTGAATTTTATTTTGAGAGTTTGATTTTCAATATTGCATATAGGTCTCAGTATTTCCTCATAAACATCCATCTTCTCATTCAAGTTTTTAGTTCATTTTTAATCATTTTAAATACCTTTTTTGGTTCATTTTTTATGCCTCTTGGATTATAAATTTGTGATTTGAATTATAATACCTTGGATAGGACTAGTAATTCCTCACACATGCTCATTGTTTCATTCATACATTTCTTTTATTCTCATCCTTATATAAGTGTCTTCGCTAAAAGATAAGGCAATGATTAAGAATAATATTTTCTTGCACATTAAATCAATTATATTCTTATATGGTAATAATTTAACAACTTATCTTCATGTATTAATCAAAATACAATTTATTATGATGATAATTCATACCTACCTCTCATTGTACCATATCTATACATTTTTTGTGATTTAGGGCAACCCAATCATTATATGTTTGTTTCCATCATTCCCTTTATTTCACATCATATTAAGAATAGCATGGTTAGTTTCAATATTAAACTCTCTTCTATTGTCCAAGTATATGAATCTTATAAACCATGGTCCTATTTTTCTCTCTTATATCCACCAAGTGTAATATCTTTTGTGATAGTCATTTTTAGCACCCATCTTTGATTTTACGAATCCATATGGAGGAGAAATAGAAAAATCCAAAAGATTTAAAATTCATATAATACATTAATAGAAAATGATTAAAAGGAAAATATAATATTAAAATTTATATCACACCAAAATATATGATACTTATTTGGCACATATCATATCTTAGTTGAAGCTCAAACTCCATAGTTGGCTTTATATTAGAGTCGAGATCTATTATAATGTGGTAGGCCAGTAAACTAGGATAGGAGGTCTCATTATCATATGTATTCATAGTTCCATATAATTCTCACTTAATTACCTAATATTATAAATAATTTGATGTATATTTAAGGGGTCCTCAGTAATGGGGAACATGCTATAGGAAGGTAGGTCCATTTTAATTTTCATGCACACTAGCCTTATGAGATCATATTTATAATTCAATGGTTAGCCTAAACTTGTGTGGTTATGTTAAACTCTCTATGATCATTAATGTCAAAGTATCTTAATATTTCCAATTTGATTAGTGTTTATTACTTCTGCTAAAGATAAAATTTTCACCTTGGAACCACACTCTCTCCCCTACCACCCATTTTAATTCCCTCCTTGTGAGGCAGGTTTGTTTCTAAATCTTTTCCTAACTTTTACACTTCTTATTTTCCATTTATTTTTGGCATGTTTAAAATATGATAGTTTTTATTCTATATATTAATAAAATAGAAGTTGTATCTTAGATTTATTATGAGATGATTTCTTGGTTATTTCTTAATATTTATCATATCTCCCTCATTTATGTATTAGACCTTGAATTTGTATTCACCTTTTTGAAGGCCATTTAGTACTATTTATTTCTTCCATTTTCATAATTTTTCCATATTTTTATAATGGGTTATTAGTTCTCTTTCATACATGTTATTTACACAACATTAATCGCTTTTACATCTTTGATTAAGTATGAATTTTTGTCTTTCATATATTATGTTTTCACTAAGTACTTCATGTTTTCCATCTTTTGTTTGAGTGTGGATTGTTACTTATTTAACATTAATGCTGATCACATTATTCTGTATCATATATATTTAAGTTTGATCCATGTTTTTACTTTTATTACTTAGGATGCATTTTTTTAGGTGTATTGGTCATTTAGTAACCTTGTCTTTCTAGTTACCTAATTTACTCTTTATTATATATTACATCCTTTTGGAAGTACTATGTACCATACTTTTTAAGTTTATGTTATTATTTATTATTTATTATTTATTATCTTTGGTATTTTAGTTCTAACCTAGCCCTTTTCATCCTAACTTATTGATTTCCCAAGTGTTTAAATATATTTTTGTGATTTTTCCATTTATTTTTTCCCTCTTTCAATTTTTTTCTTTGCTCTATAGCTTTGTATCGATAAGATTGGTCCAATGCAGTTATTTCACCCTCCATGATCAAGAATGTAAATACATGTAACCATTTAGAATTAAATATAATTCCAAGTGTGTATATGGTACTTAAAATTATTTCATTCATTATCATTTACTTTTCCACCTTATACTACATGTTATTAGCTCAGTTATTGTGTTGTTATTGTCAGGGAAGTCCAAGAACAAACACACCTCTATTCTGATTCCTCTTGTTGGATCTTGCTCCTCAGAAAGAGCACAGTATGATTACCAAATATAAGCAATTATAAATGCGAAAATAACCAGAAACACAAATAGCTAGAATTCACCAATAACACAGAATATGAGAGACAATACACTATCTTGTATTAACACTGTACAGAAAAGAATACAACAAAGAGCCGCCACACTCTTTCACCTTACAGAGGTTTGACACACCTCAATTGTACAGTAATTCTTCTCACACAACACTCTCCTACACAAAAAATGGTCCCAACAACCAACTCACAAACAAAATTGGTGTTCACCTCTCCAACTAGTCAGCAATAACCCTGCCAGTTCACCAAGCACTCAAAAGTACTTCAAGTTGATCTCCCATGAACCTGCAACCTACAATTCAATAGACCATACTCACATGTGGATCCCCTATGAGCTTGCAACAACCTGAAACTCAATGATCTTACAATGGAAGCAACTTACTTGCCTTCCTTTCTATCTCATGCCTTTTTAATTACAATACATGCCAATGGGTCTATAAATAGATCCCTAACTCAAACACTAACTTAGACTTTTAATTTAGACAATTATTCTTGCAACCAAAGACTCTAACTAGCCTTTACATGCAAACACTTTGTTCACTTAACTAACTATCCGTGTAACGAGCAGTTCTGGAACACACAAGCGACCGATGTCGGTTCTTGCTAGTCTGGTTCTGTCAACGTCGGCTGACTCCATGCCGTCACCAGTGGCATTCTACACTGGTCACGATCAACGTCGGTTCTGCTGCCGATGCCAATGCTCCTGGATCTCAGAAACCTTCCTGTTCCACCTATTTGCAAAGAGTTGAAGCTTTTAACTCCAAAACTCAACAATCTCCCACTTGGAGATAAACAACTGCAACCTGTACATGTACCTGTACTCCATCTAGTTTGTTCCCTTGGATTTGTATCCCTCCTCAAGATCACTCTTGAAGACCAACCACCACAAACCTGTAGTGCAAAACCTATCATCCAAATCCCCTGCCACATTCACATCTACAACCATGTAGAAATTAACCTGAATCTGCATAGCATGTGCACCTACTGCTAGTCCCTGTAAGAATCCACTGAACTGTCCTCCAATGGTTCTCTCCTGGATTGGCTCCAACTTGTGACAACTCCCACTGCTTGGGAAAACTCAGGTTTAGTACATACCATGCACTCAACCTCATTATGTGAATCAAGACACCTGTTCATAGAACTGTTTAACCATTGGTGTGCTAACCGGTTTCACACAATCATCCTGAAACAAAGTCAACAAATGACCTACCATGTCTCTAGAACACACTCATGCCAAAGAATCTTACTGCTCCCAAATTCTCCATGACAAACACCTGAACTAGCTTTACCTTTAGTTTAGCAATACCTGTATATGTAACCCTTCAACAAGCACATCATACAAAAATAGGATAGTGTAGCTAATACTATCCAACCTGGTAAAGAGAAACACAATGATCAAACCTCCATTGCCCTGTAGCTAATACAAGACCATATACCCTGATCTTCCATCTCACGTATCCATTTCCGCTTTTCTTTATCTTGAACATCCATTCATCTCTCAGTGCTTACTTTTAGCTAGCCACTCTACCCAAAACCCCTGTTTGGTTCTCCTCCAAGGAATCACATCCTCATCCATGCCTAGCTCCCACTATTTCCTGGATCTACCTGTTCTGCTTCTTCAACAACTTCCTGGTCCTATGCCATAAGTGAGCAACAAGTAGTGTAAAGAAGGGAAATGACGAATTTAAGAACTTACTTACACCTTTAGTCTACCATATGGGTGCTTGAGACTCCATGACAGCTTACTGTCCACCCAAAATTCATCTCAGTAACTGATGTCGATCACATCTCAATCTGCAGACGACCGAAGTTAGTTTCCTATGACTGCCACCTTGTCGACGTCAGTTTCCCCTGGCCGACGCCAGTCAATATCTACCCTGAGTCACCGATGTCGGTCTGCACATAGCCAACGTCAGTCCCTATCTAGATGCCGACGCCAATTTTCCTGCCGATGTCGGTCTCTGTGTTTTTCTTGTGAGACCTGACTTTTTCCCGCAAGCTCTTTTTGGATCAAATCCTTGTCCAAATCACCCTTGCTCTACTCAGAATTCTTTTGCATCTTGTGCTGAACTCTGTCCGTCACCTTCTCCTTGAAAAACAAGGCTTTCATGTTCTTGTCACTAACATCGGATTCCTCAAGAAATGTTACCTTCTTCTGCATACAGAAACCACGATCCATACCTTCCAAATCCGAAAGCATATCCTTTGACTCAAGAACAAGCATCTCCTTCTTGTCTATGTGACCAAGCCTATCAAGCCACATCTCTGAATCTACAGCTGAAGTAGAAAACCCAGAAAGAGAGTCAGTAGTACAAGTAGATAGATAAAGCGTACCTACTTTCTTACCTATAGCTACAACAAGTGTACCCTTGGTAACCTTCCAAGAGTCCACTGTGAGAGTTACTGTGCAACCCTCATCACCCAAACTTCTAACAGAAATTAAATTCCACTATAGGACTGGGACATGCATAACTTTTTTTAACACCCATGTGTTACCTGTCTGTAGTTTCAGCTTCACTTTCCCTTTGCCAACAATCTGACAAGGCTTACCATCCCCTACATAAATTTCTCCAAAATCTCCCCGGACATACTCATGAAAAAATTCCCTATGTGGGGATGCATGAAAAGAGGCACCAAAATCTAAAACCCAAGATTCTACTTTATCCAAAGAACATACCAGAGCATCCCATGCAGCATAATCTGCAATGTCTACTTCTTCTTCATGTTCTTCATGCTGATCTGTACCTGATCTGCAATCTCTCTTTAAGTGCCCTTGCTTTCCACATTTCTAGCAGGTTATTCTGCCATACCTAGACTTGGATCTTCTTCCTGTCTTGGACCTTGATCTCCCATGCTCTATCTTTTCTCTTTGCCTTCCTCTGCCTTCAACACTCAAATCATTTCCTGATGATTCACCTGTGCTATTCCTGCGTATCTCTTCATTCAAGATCACACTTACAACATCATCCACTTTTAAGACTTTTGAAGGAGACACAGTATTAGAAACTGCCATTACCAAACCTTCCCAACTTTCAGGTAATGAACACAAGATTAAGAGAGCTCTAATTTCATCATCAAATACAATATTGACTGAACTTAACTGGTTTACCAAATCATGGAAATCACTGAGATGGCTATGAACAGATCCACCTTCCAACATTTGCAAATTAAATAAACGCTTCATAAGAAATACCTTATTAGAAGCTGAGGGTTTTTCATATAAATTTGCCAAAGATTCCATCAACTCCACCATTTTCTTACACTGTGATAAGCTGGAAATCACAGATGATGCAAGACTCAATCTAATAGATCCCAGAGCCTTCTGATCAAGAACCTCCCATTCTTCATCTTTCATATCCGAGGGTTTGCAAGTAACCCCTCCCAACGGTAAGTACAAATCTTTTTGATACAGATAATCCTCAATCTACATCCTCCACAATTGGTAGTTCTTGCCATTAAACTTTTCCATCCATAGCTTACTATCTTCTGTCATTGCTCAACTCCCACTCAAACAGAAACCTTGTGAGTACCTGTAATCAAAACAGACTAACCAGATCTAATCCAATCTGTTAGTATCCCAACCAAAATCTCTAATACCACTTGTTAGGGAAGTCCAAGAATAGACACACCTCTGTTCTGATTCCTCTTATTGGATCTTGCTCCTTAAAAAGAGCACAGTATGATTACCAAATACAAGCAATTATAAATGCAAAAATAACCAGAAACACAAATAGCTAGAATTCACCAATAACACAGAATATGAGAGACAATACACTATCTTGTATTAACACTGTACAGAAAAGAATACAACAAAGAGCCACCACACTCTTTCACCTTACAGAGGTTTACCACACCTCAAGTGTACAGTAATTCTTCTCACACAACAATCTCCTACACAAAAAAGGTCCCAATAACCAACTCACAAATAGAATTGGTGTTCACCTCTCCAACTAGTCAGTAATAACCCTGCCAATTCACCAAGCACTCAAAAGTACTTCAAGTTGATCTCCCATGAACCTGCAACCTGCAATTCAATAGACCATACTCATATGTAGATCCCCTATGAGCTTGCAACAACCTGCAACTCAATGATCTTATAATGGAAGCAACTTACTTGCCTTCCTTTCTATCTCATGCCTTTTTAATTACAATACATGCCAATGGGTCTATAAATAGATCCCTAACTCAAACACTAACTTACACTCTTAATTTAGACAATTATCCTCGCAACCAAAGACTCTAACTGGCCTTTACATGCAAACACTTCGTTCACTTAACTAATTGTCTGTGTAACGAGCAGTTTTGGAACACACAGGCGACCGACGTCGGTCCCTGCTAGTCTGGTTCTACCGACGTCGGCCGACTCCATGCCATCGCCGGTGGCATTCTGCACTGGTCATGACCGACGTCGGTCTTGCTACCGATGCCGGTGCTCCTAGATCTCAGCAACCTTCCTGTTCCACCTGTTTGCAAAGAGTTGAATCTTTTAGCTCCATAACTCAACAGTTATGTTATTTCACAAAGCACCATCCCATGTTACACACTAGTGACATGTGATGATATTTAGTTGGGGCATATGTATACACATAATATTTTATAACTTTATCATTTACTAAAATTTTATTCTTGCATCAACCTATCAAGTTTCAATCTATTTGAGTGCATGCCTTCAAATGTTCACAATAAATGGGTCAACATACCAATGGTGCTTCATGGGATACACTTTTATTTACTTATTATACTAATATCCATTATAACTTCCCTATATTTGATCTTATAAGCTATCTCATATGACTTGTTATCCTATAACTATGTTAAGACCTATATTTTTCATATATTCTAGGCCATTCAATTTAGTTCTAACCATTATCCACCCCATCCCAACTAAATTGATCTAATCAATGTAGTTCTAAACATTCTAATGCATGCTTCACTACTAAGTTAGCTTGGATGACCTAGTTTGAGGTTAGTCTACTTATTTTTAATTAAATAAATTTGGCCTATGTTTTAGGCTAAATATCTAGGAGGGATTAGATCCATTCATCATTATAAATACAAGCCATCATTTCAATATAAAATATAGGAACATTCACTTTCAATTTTTTTACTCACACTTCTTATTAAGGAGTTGTCAATGATGTCATGGTGATGTTGTGAAGGTGTCCTAGTGAGTAAATAAAGTGGTTTGATAGCCTAAATGAATATGACAAAGTGTTCAATGTGCTTGTCCTAGTGTGCTTGAAGTTAGCTTGGTTGATCTTCAGTTTTAGCATGATTAGAGATGTTTAGGGATGAGTAAGATGATTTAAGCATGTAAAATGGGTCCTATAAATGGTCAAAGATTATTGGAGAGATTATTTTCATAATTGGGATTCATTTGGTAGTCCATAGTTTCCATCTAAATAGTTTGGGTCTAGTGGCAGAAAGTCTAAGTAGGTAGCTTATTGACGTCACCATTACCACATGTCAATGAGTCAGGGTAAATTGGTAATATGGTTGTGATAAAATTATTCCTTAGTTAATATGTTATAAATATTATTTCATTCACCCAAACATATCCAAATATATGTGGGTTTAAATTTGGGCTCTTAGGCATTTTGATAATGTTTTCTATGTCCAAATAGAGCTAAATAAGCATGTTGATGATGTCATAATTCACATGCATGGAGGTTTAAAGAAGAAATGGTCACATGGGTTTATTTATTATTATTACTAATTATTATGTGATAAATATCAATTCATTTTTATAATCATTAAAAAATATATGCAAGTGCAAAGTTTGGCTCCCAGACAGTTTGACATTATTTTCCCATACTTAGCCAAATTTGCATGAGGTAATAAAGAGTCAAGTAAGTATTTTGGTGATGGAATATCTAAAATATGTGGATGTTTAAAAAAAATATGATAATATGGGTTTTTTATATTTTTTATAACTTTTAGGTCAATCACCAAAGCGTGGTAAAAGATATGCATGTTTAAAGTTGGCCTTCCAGACAAGCTTTTGACATAGTTGGCTCTGTGGTAAAAAAATATGAGTGAGCATATTAATGGAATTATATATCACACATACAAATGATTAAATATTATTTTTACACATGGTTTTATTATCCTATGTGAGGATATCATATATTCCAAATTTGAGATCATGCGATTAGCAAGGTCAAAGTTTTTGAGGTTGAAAATTGGCTTCTCAAATAGATTGTAATGGTCCTCATACTTAGTCTATTTTGCATGAGTTAAATATTTGGACCAAATGAAGATCCAAAATTTTGTGGGAGATCATACTATTTTGATCTAATAGTGTGTGTTGAGTGAGATGGTAAGAAGTGTATGATGTTTAACAATTAAAGTGCTCAGAAGGCACATGAGGGTGCCAAGTGTCATGATAACAAGGTTTCTCAACAAGATCAACTAGTGAGCACTATAATTTAAATACCTAAATGATCTATATAAATTAATAGAGTGTATTGAGTCAAATTTTCTAAATTTCATGAGATGAGGTCAACTGTTAGATGTGTAACTATGACCATTTACATTTGAATATTTGAAGTTAATAAAGGGAAAAACTAGTGTGTGGGTTTTGGACCATATCTTTTGATCAAGGCAAATTTTCTCACTATGTAAAAAAAATTTGATATAGAACTCCAAGGTACATCTTGAAATATATATTTCAAGATCTGAATGTTTGTACAAACTAACATACTGATCTCCAAAATTGACTATTTGTTTATGCATGTTTTGCAAGTAACCTGAGAAGGGTAATTGAACTCATTTTGATGTTGTTTCAATATATTTTGATGAATTAGTTATTGGGTAGTGTTTTAGACTCCATAAATATTCTCTATTTGAATTATCAAGTATTTACCAATCATGTGTAGTATGAAAAAATGATTATAAGGTGATTATGTGTTCGCTCATAATGACTATGTGTATAGAGAGTTGTTTAAGAAAATTGTGCTTAAGCAAGAGGGTAATGTGATGGTCATTGGCACTTAATGAGGAACTATAAACCATTTTTAATGGGTTCATGACTTTGAAATTGTTATTGTCTTCTTAGTTTTCTTAGATAAGTATCAAAAAGGTGAATGGGTCTCTATAGGACCTAAAAGTGACTTAGGCCTATTTGAAAGTGGATTGTGCTTAAGTGTGACCTATGTAAGATGCTTTAAGGGTAAATGCATGTATTTTGGCTGATAAATATGTTGATAATTCATTATATCTATATATAAAGTGAAATCAAAGATGATGATTTATAGATTTTAAGAAGACTTGTTAGTGAGATTTATGCAAGGTTTTTGTGAGAGTTGTGGAATGAAGGAGAGGTAGTTAGAACAGTTGATGAGTTAATGAGTAGATAAGATTGAGGATTATGTGTATGACCTATAGTTCATATTTTTTATGTCCAAAAATTTCTCTTATAGTTTGAGGATATGCGAAGAGGTTTGAGGGTGCATATGAGGATAGTTTGATTGAAGGAGAGAGATTGAGGCATGCCTATGTGAGATGCCTATATGAGATAGAGAGAGAGTTTATACATGGGTTAGAAAATAGATACCCATCATTAGGTGTTGAATACATAAATTATAATGTGTAGGTGTTCAAAGGAGGGTCTAAAGGACTTGATCTTATTTAGGGGTAGTTGTTCCTTATCAAATAGGTGTTTCATTAAAGGCCTTTAGTCAGGAGGATATGATCAAGGATTATTTGTCTAAATGAGTTGATCAGTATGTTATTTGTAATTTCTTATAGGACAAGTAATCTATTATGTTTTAGGCTTAAGAGTGGTTTTATTCTTCATTAGTATCTCCCATAGGAACTATGTGTTATGTGTTTTATCTTGTGTATGCATTGAATGAATGAGCTCTCTTGTTAATGTTTCTTGATAAAGTTGATATATGTTGATTATATAATAATTTGAAAGGATTGTAATTGAGATTGAAATATCGAGGCTCATTGATTCACCCCCCTCTTAGTGATTTTACCTTTAAAAACTAGTATCAAAGTAGGTCCTTTGGTAAATGCTTGATAGCTTGAAGGTGATCCAAGGCATAATATGGGTAGTCATCAAGGAGGTTTCTCTAATAAGTAAGCACTGATGTTTAATGGATATTTTTATGCTTCTAATTACTTGACAAGTGCTCTTTAGTGTTGATAAACACTTCTCATTTTAGGATTCAAAGAATCCAAAGCACTAGTTGTAGTTTGTGACAATTCTATGATGTTTGTGGTGGAATAAAGGTAAAGTATGGGAACTATCCACAATATTTATTTAATTTGGTGGTTGGGAGCCACCAAGGTCTAGATATTTGTGATATTTCTATCCAACAAGTTAATATAAATGGATATTAATAATGATCTTTAAACTAGGTGAGTTTTGACAAAGAAAATAGAAAAAGGAAGGGTAAGGCAAAAAAGAGAACATGATTGCAAATTCCCCTCTCAAATATTATGACAATTCTAATTATTTTGAGTATACATGAACCAATTTTTGGTGTAAAATAGTATAAACTCAAATTGCATCACAAAATAGGCAAGCTTCAAAGGAGATATATAAACCACAAGTAAGAACCAAGTTTAATTTAAAAGTTTGCTACTATAACCTAAGTAATATATGCACATCCAAATGTAGAGAAAATAAAATGAAATATACCTAAGATATTTTTAGTTGATCTAGAATTAGCATAAATTAATAGCCCTATGATAGAAAATATAGCTCAAAATGTAGAGAACCATTCAAATTTAAGACAATAACATGAAATTGAGAGACAACATTGGCTTTCAACAAACTATTTAGACAATCTTTTCAAAATTCCTTAGTTGTATTAGATGTTCTTTTATATACAAATGGCTCAAAGTATCTCTCCTTACAAAATGGTAACCTTTTCCTATTTATAATAAACATAGGTGGTATATTGGTTATGTTTTCAAAATATCCATGGTATGATAAGGATAGTTGTACTTAATACAAAGATTACAATGCAAAAGGCTTTCTATGCCAATTTTGACAAAAGGACTAATAAATGTTAATATGTTAACATATATATTAAACAAGAATATTATTTTATGTTGCATTGGTGGGTCCCTTAGGTTACTGCTTGAGGATGTTCTTCACCTTAGTATATTGTTCTTTAATTAGCTTAAAATCTATTGTAGGTTTCATCAAACAATCCTCTTCTTGACCTACCAATGTGTTAAATTATTTGTCACTCTTAGCTTTAAGTTCCTAAATACATTAGGCCTCTACAATATTCTTCCCTAATGTAATGATGATATCAAGGACCTTCTAATTGTCTTTGATAGGCTGACCTTGGTTGTCCTTGATGTTCAAGATGAAGGTACTAACCCTTTTCTTGAAATCTTCATCATCCACTAGGCTTGTGGAATTGGTCTTAGAAGGGTTTACCAATAGTGCCTTTAAGAGTTTTTTTCATCCTTACTATCAAGCCTTTGCCCTCCTCCATGAAAATGTTAACACTATCACACTAGTTTTTCAAGTCCAATATCTTATCTTCAATGACTCTTAGGAGGGCATGCAAATGCTTCAACTTGATGATCTTGATGCCTTGGACTTGCTTAGTGTTATGGACATTAATAAATTTAGTTTCTTGATCTCTAGAGTTATATCACTGAGTGATTAATGCCTGCACTTTCCCAATTTTATGGGTCAAGGTATTTGATCTGAGCTTCAGGGCCTTTAACCCTTCAAATGTGTCAAAGGACTTATTTAGTAGTTTTATTATATCCTCAGGGATTAAAAATATAACCTTTGCTTCCAAGTCCCTCTTCTCCTTTTCTATATTGGTGATCCTCTATTACATTCCTTTGATTCTATCCAAGGTCATTATTTATTAGGCCACCACCAAACTTGCCACATCCTCTTTATGGATGGGATGTTCCCCTATTGCCTACCCTTATATAGGAGTTAGGCCTACAAAAGGTTCCACCTTTTGAAAGGTGAACTCCTCAGTGCCAATGGTATATTTCCTAGTTGTCACCCTTTCAAAACCTAATGTATCCAAATTATACATGATAGTGGCTACTGGTTCAAAGGGTTCAAGTGTCTCTAGGGTTTTAATCATAGTTCCACTTGATGCTCATGGGTCTTTTATTTTCTTGCCACTTTTTTTGGCTACTTGAATAATTCTTCTTTCTTCTTGATCCTTCATGAGGTCCTTGATCTAGGGTTGACATTGTCAAGGGGATCTCCACCTACACAGCTAGCTATTTCCAGTGAGTGTGATTAGGAAGGAAATTTTTGGAGTATCCCATATATGAATTAATCAAGAATGATAGGTCTATGTATGGGGAACTCATCATTGAACAAATTTACTTCAATGGTGGGATGGGCCCATGTGACCTTTGGTATTTTGGAGGACCTAAGGACAAGGGCCAACTTAGTTTCCCTCTTTTTTTGTGTGATAGGGACTAATTCCAATTCCACTTCTTTTCCCTTGTCTTCCTCACTTGATTGAGGTCCTTCAGTTTTTGCCACCTTAATTATGTCTCCCTCATCTTCTTGGTCAGACCCATAGGTCTTTGTAAGTTTCTTATATAACTCTTCCACCATCTCATATGGTTTTAGGAAAACCATATCAAAGTGTTCTAGTGGAGAAGATGCTTTTGGAGGCTGGGCTAATGATGAAGGGCCTTCTCTTAGCCTTTCTTCTAGTTTCTTCTCACTAGGTCTTTAAATTTGGAGTGCTTGTTGTTGTCGCTAACTTGGAAGTGCATTATAAGTAGAAGGTAGTAGATGATACTATAATGGGTTAAATTTCCATCTCTCCTTAGCTAGTTTCTCTTCTTTTTGTAGTCTATGTTCAAGCTTGAAACCATGCTACCTACACCTAGTAAGGACTTCCTCAAAGTCTGCAGCTTTGGTATAAAAATGGTCATATGAACCAAACATGTTCTCATAGGTTACTTTGGTTAGTTTATTTTATTGTAAATGAGGTACAACATTGTTATTAGGGTCCCATTTCTTTAGGTCATCTTTCTAAAATTAGAAGGCATCCCTATGTTTGGACATGATGTCCAATTATTTCTAGTCTCAAATCAAAGTTATCTTAATCAAGAATGGGAAGGGATGTAGAATGCCCTTCCTCTTCTCCCTAAAAATATTATCAATTCCTTGGAATATTTTATGAGTAATTTATTTCTCAGCCAACTTGAGAGGGACTTAGATAGGCAACCTAAATGGTTGGGTCATGATCCCTTCAATTCTGATAATGGTGTTGTATAGATAGTATCAAATATCTATAAGGAGTTCAACATAATTCTTGACAAGAGGGTGCATCCTAGGCATGGTGAACCTTGTTATATTCTTAACCAAATTAGGGTATATGCAATCACAAATGTACTGCATATGAACTTTGTACTTGAAGATGTACAACTTTGCATAGTGATGGGAAATGGTAATTTTGTTATGGGAGGAACAATTCTTGACACTAGAAATATGAGTGCATGACATTAATTAGTCTAAAAAATAGGAAATCATGGTGAATTATTGGATTTTACTCTTATTAACACCATAAAATTTTCTCCCCAAGTGGTTGTTAATTAGTTTTCTAATAGGTGGAGTTAGGTTCTCTTTCACCATGAAATATATGTAAGAAACCCATCTGGGGTCGACATAGGTTATGGTGGCTACCCTTGAAGCTCTGCATAATAAGGTCATAATGATCCTAATCCTTTCTCTAAATTTAATGATAATGATTTTACCATCATGGTTCCTAGCTACATGAGTTCCTTGGATTAACCAAGGTCTCAGGATAACATCTAGATTATGGTGGGTAGTCCATTCTTTGATGGAGGGGAGGCCTTTGTGAACTTAAGGAGCTTGTATTAGCCTTAAAAAGCTACTAGGGAAATATAGGAAATTCTACTTGACCATCCTTCTTTGATGATCTAGTCATTATCTATTCTACAGTCAACAAATAGGGGTGCAAGGATGTCAATACAATGTAATACCTCAAGTTTAGCAATATCTTGATGAAGACCTATCATTTGAATTGAAACTAGGTCCTAAAACCTTATCTTGATGAATACAACCCTTTTCTCACTAGATGATAGAGGTTGTAGCTCCTCTATTATGAAGAAAATCTCAGACCAATTCTTCATGCCATTAGCCAATATTCCTATGTCTAATTCAGTATTTCCAAAGTGCCTCACTTCATGGTCTATAGATAGATGCATGTCTGTCTCTTCTTTCCACTATTGCCTTATTGCTTCCATGATCTAAATTTCCTTAGAATATGATTGGTCTTGATGCTTAGAATGATACTTGAAGCTTGCTTAATGCAATTATGTCCTTAATAGTTATGTTTTGAGGCTTTAAGTCAAGGTTAAGGGATTTAAGTTAGTCTAGTAGGATTTTTGAGGATTTAATGGTGAACGTGATAGATTTTATAAATGTACTCATGTCTCAGATCTTATGTATGGCACCACTTATGCAAATCCTATCTTTTTAGGCATGCCAAATCTTAGGATTGTCCTTTAGTGCTTACATGGCACTTACATAGACCCTCTAAAGCTTGGTCCCATAACACTCCCATGGGAATACCTTTGAAAATTATCCATTAGATTTTAAATAAAACCTTTTATGTCACTCCATTGGATTAGGATTCTAGAATGAACATGTGCCTTTGAATAAGATCTTTGGGGTCCCTTCTGATTGGTCACTAAAATCCTGGATGACCTAGTTATTCTAAGTGGTGCATTTTGGTTTCCTTGGGAAATGATTGGATGTAGTTCATCCATGTGTCAAGCTATCAAGATCTAGGTCCTTGGTTGAAAATTACACATTCACTTCATGATGTTGGATCAAAATTAGTGATGGAGTGAAAACTATTGATAATGATCCATGAGGTTGAAGTTGATTGTTTAAGTCTATTGATTGTGGTTAAATTTGATGGTCTCATTAACATCAAAGATGTTCTCATGAATGTCAAATATGGGAGCATGACTATCAAGTTTAAACTCATGAGGTTCCTTTGCCTAAATAATAATGTGCCATGCATCATGTTCTCAATGCTCTCAGGACTTTAGGGTTGATGTGGTCCATTAGATCAAAATAGGCAATGGATATGAATGGTTGATCATGATCTAAGAGGCTTCTCTAATTGGCTCAACTTCAGGGGTCTCTTTGACCTCATGTTGTTGGATCAAGGTCACTAGGTGAATGTAAATAGTTGGATCCTAAAAGATGCACAAACATTAAGTTATTTTATGATACACATATGATTAAGTTAAGGGGTTAATATTAGATTAATATTATTAAAACACACTATGTCTAAGTTTTAATGTGATAAGCCTAAGGTTTAAATGTTTATAAAGTCCCATTTTGGACTAAGGATAAAAGTTTGGATGGGGTTTATTTTGAATTCCTCATTAATGTCAAAGATGTCCTTATGAACATCAAATTATGGGATCAAGTTCATCAAAATAAATGTCATAGAAACTTTTATAGTGAGCAGAGTACATAGTTCATCCTAGGATGATCTCATATCATTGGATTAGGACTCTAGGGAAGTGAAGACTATTGTATTTGCATCCAAAATAAAAAATTAAATTAGATCACAATACATGTAGTGATTTAGACTAAAGTTTAGGATCTTTGAGGCATCATCTATGTTGAACAAACACCAAGACATTTCAGGATTAAAACTTAGGCTAAACATTGATAAGGTCTTATTCTAGGATGAAAAGGGGCTTGTGGACATAATATTTAATGAGGTTGAGAGGGATTTAAAAGGGGGAAGGAACATAAAAGGGGACTTAAGTATAATTTTATGTCAAGGTTTAGGCATTTTTAAAAACATAAATGAGCCTCAATGTAAAATTAGACTTAGGGTCTTTTTTTTTAAAAGGACCAATTCTCGCTAAATTTTCTCCCACAAAAAAATGAATTTGAACCCTTAGGGATTTTTGCTTAGGAATCGTGCCTTCCTCCATGAAACCTACACTTAGCCATCCAAGGGTAAACATCAGTAGGGTTAACTCATTAAGCATAATTAAACATGTAAGGACCCATCCCTTTTTAGGCGGATGATCTTCAAATTCTAAAAATAATAATCTCATGAAATCTAGACCAAGATACATATGTTTTGAAACATATACAAGGGCCCCTATTTTGTAAATTAGAAAAAAAATGGGGTATGTTGGTCCTAACAACAATGGTGACTTATAAGAGAAACATAGCAATATGTTAGAACCTAAAAACTTTGGTTTAAACCAACACATAAGTATTTTATCTCCTTTGATCCACATATCATTACTTAGGTCAATTCAAGGTTGAAATAATATCCCCACTATGAAAAATGTTTGTCTACCATCATAGGTTGTAAAGGCATGGCTACCTTTGGCTCGTTTATGTTAAAAATCTAGCATGAGTGACATTTTCTCACATGTTTTTAAGCATCCTTGAAAATGGTGGACCAATAGTACCTAGCCCTAAAAATACTATGGGCTATGGTTCTCCCTAAAGGATGTCCACTGCCTAAATTTTCATGAAAATCAGACATGATTTGAGAATCCTCTTATTTGGATACACACCTTAAGTAGATCCCTTCAATGTTTTTCCTATAAAGGACTCCATATTTGATGAGGTAATGGGATATTTTGAGCTTTAAGGCTCTCCTTTGTTCTTTAGTGAGTCTTAGGGGACAACTACCTCTGATGAGAAAATGTATTAAAGAGTCATACCATTCATTGGGCTAGGATTTTTATTGATCCACTTGCATGACATGAAGTTTGGTATTAGTATTGGCAATCATCTAGACCAGGCCCTGGCATTTCATCAATTTGGAAATATTAATCTATATATCATACTCTTGTAGGATTTCCATCCACTTGCCTCTTCTTTCCCCAAGCTCATTCTAACTTAACATAAGCATTGTGGCTAGGTCTGGTAAGATGGCATGCACCTTATTTCTAAGGATGTAATACCTAAATTTTTTCACTACCTTCACTAGTGCATAGGCCTATTTATCAATCAAGGAATAGTTTACCTCTACATTTTTGAAATTGGTGCTCATAAAGTCTATAGGGTGGTCATTTCCATCCACCTTTTGAGTCAAGAATGTATACATGGTATGGTCAAAATAAAATGAATACAGGTAAAAGTCTTTTGAGAAGTTAGGACTTATCAAGATTGGGGCTTGACTAATTGCCTTTTTGATGTCAGCAAAAGCTTTCTTAGATTCTTCATCCCAAGAAATTTTAGCTTCTTGTTTAGTCATATCATTCAGAGGTTTGACAATCTCAGCAAAGCCTAAGATGAACTTCCTCATGAAGTTAATTTTACCAAAGAATGACTTCAATTCTTTTTAGTTGTTGGGTAGCTCAATCTTGAAAATGGATTCCAGTCTCTCAAGATCTATGGAAATCCCTTCTTTGGTGATGGCATGCCCCAATAGTTTTCCTTTAGTGACATAAAATGCTTTTCTTGGGGTTGAGAGATATATCATACTTCTTACACCTTTCAAACACTTTCTTTAAGTGCAAGAAATGGGCCTCTCTATTATTGGAGAAAACTATAAGATCATCCATGTATATGATGATGCATTTTCCCCATAGACCTTAGAAATCATGGTCCATGGCCCTCTGAAAGGTGGCTTTCACATTAATCAATCCAAATGGCATTATTTTGTAAGCATATGTTCCCCACTTGGTAGTGAAATCTATCTTCATCCTATCTTCCTAAGCAACATGCACTTGGTTGTATCCAAAAATGACATCGTAACTGATCTTGAAATAACTTGGATGACTTAGTTAAGAGAAGGTAGGGGGTAATTGTCCTTTTTAGATGCTCTATTTAGATTTATAAATTCTATGCACAATCTTATTTCCCCTTTCTTCTTTTTGACTAGAACCAGGTTAGAAACCCAAGTGGAGTGCCTAATAAGAAACACAATCCTTACATCCAATAGCTTCTTGACCTCTTTTAAAATCATGGGTTATAAGACATGGTTAACTGGCCTTTGTTTCTATATGAAGGGTTTGTAACTCTCCTTGAAAGGTATAGTATGAGTAATAACCCTTGGATAAAATACTTTTAGATATTCATAAGACTAGGTAATTACATCTTTATACTTTGTAAGTAACTCCCTAGACTTTTTTTTCTTTTTAGTGCAAGTCTTTCCTATGTTTACTTTTTGGGGTTGATCATGTGAGCCGAGATATATTACATGATAGTCTTTACCATTTGCCTTGGGCACCTTAGGTGTTTTAGGAATCTTGTCATTATCAAATATCCTTTCCAATGAGATCATCCCTTTAGATATCTTATTGTCATTTAGTTGGATGATTTTACCATTAAGCTCCCTTCTAAAAGAACTTTCATTAACTTCATCAATGATGTGAGCTTCAAAGGCCCAAAAATTGGTCAATAAATCTGAAATTTATTGATCATCATTGAAGACTTAAAAATGATTCACATTATCCAAGACTAAGGGGTATAAAATTATCTCAATACTAAGGTTAAGGGAATCATGATTGGGCATAAGGTTAGCTGTAGCAGAGGCTAGCTCATCAACATATTTGTTTTCTTCCTTGGGGATAGACATGATGTTGAAAGTATCAAAAGATTCCATCAAGTCCCAAACTCTAAACTTGTACCTTTTAAGGTAAGATAGCTTACATTAGTACTTGTTCCTTACTTGATTAACCACCAGTTCAAAATCACTATAAATAAGAAGTTCCCTAGATTTATGATTAATAGTAAGTTACAATCCTAGAATGAGAGCTTGATACTCAACCAAATTGTCAATGCATGGGAATTGTAACATATAGGATGCATGCTATTGATTTTTTGTAGGTTCTATCAATACAATACCAACCCCTAATATTTATTTTCATGTATTACTATTAACATACAACTTCCATAGGCCAAGTATAGGAGGAGAGTCTTTGGAACTAGGATCTTTTGTAGTCTCTAAAGTGAAAACTCCTAGATTAGATTCAAGGAAGTTTACCTTTTCATTGATAGCATTGTATTATGTTATCATGTGTCTCATCCTTGGTCCTATTTTTGCCCTTATTTGATTTTGAACACCATTCTAAGTCAACCATAAGTGGGAGTTGTCAGTAGACATGTATCTATTCAAGGCCTTAGTCCATTCTCTACTAAAGAATAATCCATAAGCATTGGGAATATCCCCCACTTGTATGTCGATGAATTGTTGAACCCTTGGTTCATTATCTAACTATATATGTACATTTAATAACTCCCTAATGACTTTGAGTCTTGACTTGTCCAATTGTGTGACCACCCTATTAGACTTAATTGGGGTCAATACAAGTTATTCACATTTCCTAGCAGGCATGATGTTGGTTGAGGCTCCATAATCTAAAATTCAATTATGGACATTCTTCTCAACTATCCTAATTTTAAACAAGAAGGGTAGGGACTTTACTTTGGTTACTTACATAGTCAAATTTGCACTATCAGTCTTAGGAGGATTCCCAAGTTTCTTCGACAAGGATTACAAGAGTAAATCTCTTTTTTATGTAATCTAAGTTAGGTCATATAGATTAATATTAGATTTTATCTTTTTCATATCTTCCATAATGTTGTAACCAATTTTTCATGAAGGTTCAGTAGTAAGTTTGGAAGAATTACCCTTAGGTGGTTCAGGATCATTCCTTGATGTAGTGTTTGGAGGAGTCCTATAATTGTTAGGGGGAGTGGAAGTATTCAATGGTTGATTTTATTCTCTATTTCTCAAAGGATATGTCTTCAAGAATTTATATAATGCTTGAATATCTTTATGGATATTCTCAGGCTCATTATCCTCTTGGAAAGGGAACTAAAATGTCTATACCATGTGCACTTGGTTAGATGGCTAGGATCCAGAAGGACTTGAAGTAGTATCTCTATTTGGGAATATCTCAAATGTGTTGAGTTCTTCTTGGAAATCTTCAAAGGCTTTAAAAAACACAATGTAGTCAATATCACCATGTTTAGAGGTAGCATGCATCATAAAGTAGTCTAGCAAGGTAATATTAGTGAGATTAATATCCATGGTTTTATTGCTAGAGGAAGGCTCATTGGCTTTATTATTGTAGAAAATATCATTCTAAAATATATTTATATACCTGTTAAACTTTTGGAATGTGAATTTCCTCTTAGATTTTTATTATCATTACCAACTTGCTTTTGCAATTGCAAGAAATTTGTGTTGAGCTTCTAGACCATCTTTAGTATAGATTCATTCTCATTATTTGGGGTCTTAGAATTTTGGACTTGGTTATTGTTAGTACCATTCACTATTACTAAAGCCTTTTGGTCAATGGTGTGAAATCCATTAGTAACTTTATGAATCAATAAAATTAGGTTATAATTAAGAAGAACAAGGATAGTAGGTAGTACATTCAAAGTAGGTATCTAGTTTAATGCTGGAGCATTTTGGTTATTGTTTAGGAAAATGTTTAATGTAGGAATTTCAAGATTAACATTTGGAAAAGAATAATCCATATTTCCTTGAGGTTGCATTTGGTTGCTAATAACCATTTCTTCAAAATAGGCTTAGGCTAATGTGTTGATAACTGGGAAAGCTCTAATTAGAAACATAGAAATCATGGGGTCCACTACATCTTTGTAAAATTCTAGGGCTAAAGCCTCATTAGGTTTGTATGGATTCATGGTCTAACTAAACATCTTTTGGAACTTGGCATTAAATGATATAATGGTCTCATTTGCATCTCTCTTAATGGTTTTAAATTGGTGATAAATGACATATGGGATTATGATCTTCCCAAATTAATCAATAAAGATAGTGTCAAAATTACTCCATGAGGTAATACAATTGTCAGTAAAATTGAGGAACCATTCATATGAAACATCTTTGAATGTAAAAGGAAATAATCTACAAGCTACATTTTCATGGATGACATTTAATAACATTAAGGTAGCCTTAAAATATTTGGCATGTTCTTCTATAGTTACAACACCAGTTGGACTAAATATTGGCAAGTAGTTTTCAAGATTATGAGGCAATTCATGAACTACACCTAGTACACTGATGGGGGAACTTCCAATCCATGCCATATCTAGATGAAAATTGAATATAGGAACCCCTTGTAAGGGTGAAGATGGTAAAGACT
This sequence comes from Torreya grandis, assembly GCA_037957365.1. Classification (NCBI taxonomy): domain Eukaryota; kingdom Viridiplantae; phylum Streptophyta; class Pinopsida; order Cupressales; family Taxaceae; genus Torreya; species Torreya grandis. Next base: position 291,194 of record JARHVA010007684.1, on the reverse strand, counting down.
TGGAATGCCTACATCTTCCTCTATATTTCTTGCTTCTTTTGTGGGTCTCTAGCTTGAGTAAGGGATTTCTTGTCTTTAAATGTGATCTAGTCCTAATCCTTGGAAATTCTAGCTTGAATATTAAGGATCCTTTTTGAAATATGGTGTAACAAGTTATAATTCATAAAGAACTACAATCAACCTATACACTAAGCCTATTTTGTTGAAGATTTGCTTGTAAAGAGATAAAGGACATTGATATTTGACTAAGCCCAAATATGTGCTATATTATGTGAATGTGGCCATTCTTTACAACTTGTGACTCAAATAAACTCAAGATTTACCAAGAATTGTCAATCTTCAGCCAAAATAAACTATTCTAATTTCAAATATTATGAATTCTTAAATTTAGAAGCTATCTTTACCAGAATTTAACTATTTCCTTATAGAGAACTAAGATATTTTCCTAATAAAGTGAAAATATAGGTAAGAAACCACCTAGATCAAGGATATTTGCACTTAGAATGAAGAATCACTCATAAGGATTAAGAATCCTTTAAATTTAAAATAAAAAATTATCTCAAATGATCAAGTGGGTCCTCCTTCTAGCACTAGTGGGAGATTCTTTTTCATGCTTCTAATTACCTCATAGGCACTCTTTAGTGTTGGTGAACACTTCTCATTTTAAGATTCAAAAAATCCAAGACATGAGTTGTAGTTTGTGATAATTCTATGATGTATATGGTGGAATAGAAGTAGAGTATGAGAGTTATCCATAATATTTATTTAATTTGGTTTTTGGGAGCCACTAGGGTCTAGAACTTTGTGATATTTTTAGCCAACAAGTTAATTTAAATGGATATTAAAAATGATCTTTAAACTAGGTGAGTTTTGACAAAGAAATTAGGAAAAGGAAGGGTAAGGCAGAAAAAAGAACGTGATTGCAAATTTCCCTCTCAAATATTATGAAAAAGTTATAATTATTTTGAGTATACATGAACAAATTTGTGGTGTAAAATATTTTTTGACCAAATTTTGGCCCTTCAAGATAAAATTGGGCACCCCTATTTGAAAACTAAGATACCTAAGTCTATACCTTTGGTTAGGTCTAGTATGTAGGTTTCATTCAGAAGAAGTATTATATACAAAGCCTACAACAAGTGTACAAGTCCAATTATTCAAAAAAAAAATTATTTTGGTCTTTTACTAAGCCTTTACATAGTAATCCTTTTAGGTATTTTACTCTTTAACTAAGTGTTCATTCTTTCAAAGTTTTTATCTTCAGGTTTTTTGTTTAAGTGTTAGGAATATTTTAGACATTTTGTTTGAAACAATTTTTATGAAGGGTATCTTTCTTTCAAGAAATTGTCCAATTCAATATTTCTAAAGGAATTATTTTGAACATTTTATCCGAAACTATTTTCTTGAAAAGGTGGAACTTTTTTGAAGGGCACTTCAATTTTATGAAAGGCACTTGAAAATTTTCTTAAGGGATCTTTTTCAGACTTTCTAAAGGGTAATTTTCAACTTTTTCAAAGGAATTATTTCAGATGGTTTGTCTGAAAATACCTTTTTGAAGGGTAATTTACAAATTTTTTGAAGGAATTGTTTTAGACATTTTATTTGAAACAACTTCTCTAAAAGGTGACTTTAGTTTTTCTGAATAACATTTGTAGGAATTATGAAAGGTGCCAAACAAAAAAGTTGAATGGTTATTTACAAAAAGATAAAGGATCATTTGTAAGAAGTTGAAGGGGCCATTCCGGAGTTCTGAAGGTCCACTTCAAAAAATCTTGAAAGAATTCTCTCAAGAGAAAATGCCAAAACAAAAAGTCTAAAGAAGATTGTTTAGGAAAAGAGTCTAAGGAAAATATCCCAAAGGAATTCATGACGGGTCCACAAACATCAACTTCAAGGTCATGGGCTAGCCATTGACATTTAAATAGTGGGTCCTAGGCAAATCAAAATAGTAAGTCTGAGGGAAATGTTCGGAAGGAGTAAGGAGGGTGATGGCCCACAAAAAGTTGATTTCAAAACTTGAGAAATATTCATTGGTGTAAAAAGGCTCAGTGGGAACCTAAATGCAAGTATAAAGGTAACAAATGGAAATTATAACTGAGGCATTTGGTTCAATTGTAACTTATTCAATTATAACTAAGGCATTTGGTTCAGTTGTAACTTTCATTTGTAACTGATTCATTTGGTGACATGGAATAGCTCACCCACCTCTCTCTCACATGAAAATGTAACTATTTATTTTAAGATGACACATGTCCAAGTGACCCTTGGACTTCCTTTTCTCATTCATCTCTCTCAAAGATATAAATATGTATTCTCTTGGCTCATTTGAGTAGCCTCCATTAGTTATTGGGAAACCTCTAGCCATATTTATACTTGAAAGAATCTTTAATAAATAATAAAATTTATTTTTCCACTCAATGTATTATTAAGTGATGACTTAAATATTGTTGGTCTAGTCTAGTGAAATATTGTCTTTTCTATCATGTACTCTTGATGGTCTACTAATGTACAGAAAGAGTGTCATTATAGGTCCTTATTATTATTCTTTTCTAAGTTTATATACATTTTATAAGTATTCTATGACTTCATTCCTTCTTAGAATCATTGATTACTCTCCTAAATGTTGAATGTCTTTTTGAATCTAACATGTGAAACACTGATGTGACAACACATAAGGAGTTATGAGTTTTGTGCGAAAAAAACTATGTTTGTCTTCAAGTAGCATATTATTAGTCAAATAAGAGGAGATAAACATTGGTGCATCACCATTTTTATTTTCTTAGTTGTTTACTTGAACCCTTTTCATACATGAATTGATATATTAGAGAGAGATTTAAAGGTGCATCAAGGGGAGCTAGCCCCTTATCTAGAGATTCATCTCAAAAAAATTGTCACCCACAACAAGAGAGATGAATCCATTGTGCCACTTGGATGAGGATAGCTAAACATATCCTCAAGGGTGCAAATCCAAGTGTCAATAGTTTTTGGCACACCTAGTGGGACCTCCAAGTCCTATAATATTATTCAAGTTTGGTGTTGGTCTTGGCATACTTGAAGATAAAATATAGATCTACATTTAGTACCTAGAGACTTCATTGAATAATTCAAGTATTTGGTTGATGATCAGTCCTATTTTCCATGCCAAAGGTGAAAACTAGATCTACTACTAAAGAGACACCTTTTGAGTTTGTACAACTACCTCCATATTCCACCAAAAGGTTTAGGTTTGTAAACACTCATCCTTAAAAAAGATATTTTGTGTTTAAAGCTTATAAGTTTGTGTTAAATTCCATTCCTAATATCCATCATTATAATTATAAGATGGACATAAGACAACCTTTTATGCCTTTCATTAGGGCATCTCCCTTGCATCTTGCCCAATATGATTAAATTCTAGGAGCAACCCTCAAAAGTGTCCCACCATTTAGTGGGGATGGTCCTATTACTACCATTGAGCACATTAGGAATATAGATTTTTTTTTAATATTCAAAATATCACCCAATAAAATTTAGCTATTAGGTTTTTGACCTTGTCTTTCAAAGGAAAAGTTTTGGATTGGTATGGGACTCTACCCGTAAATTTGGTTGGCTCATGGGATGTGTTGGGGGATCTATTAACTAATAGGTTTGGTGAAAAGAGTTATCACCTATCTATAAATAAGAAATTGAACACAATAAATAGGTTACCACATGAGTTTATTCAGAATTTTAATACTAGATTTCAAAAAATATGGGATAATATCCCAGCTCTTATGATACCTACTCCAAACTATGCATTTTTGTACTACCTAAAAGAATTAAATAGTGACATTTCCATGATGATTAAATATATGGGTGGAAACACATTTCATACTACCTATGACATATCATTAATGCTAAGAATTATCTTTTATAAGTAGGAAAGATAGCTCCTAAGCCTTTAATGCCACTATTCCCTGATTTACATTCTCATACTCAAGGTGCATTGCCAACTTTAGCCCCTTTGCCTAATCAAGAAAGGCCTACCATTACTCCTTTAAATGAAATCCATGAAGTTAAAATTTTGCTTAAAAGTGTTACAAATAATTAATTTTCCCTCAAGAGACAACAAGCTCAAGGTTATAGGCCATATCAAACATATAATCAGTTTAGGAAAATAAGTAAACCTCCTTTCCAAAACAATGCACAAGGACAAGGAAAAATGTCAAGCCTTACAAATATATAATACCAATTCTCCATTATCTTCAAAATCCCTTGTCCCCACTCAAAATAACTTGGTATAATAACAACCCAACTATCCATCTTTCAAACATGGTCAAGAGCATATTGCTTATGCAAATGAGATGCACAATCAAGGCATGGTAATGCAACATAGTCAATATTTCCAAGTTTTAAATTTTTAAGGACATATGAAAGGAGGGGTGAAAAATTGAAAACCTCAAACTGATTATACCCTCATGAATCATTTAGAGTGTGAAATTTTTTCCATTAATTAATTGGGAAATACAAGCAACTAGAATACTAGTGTTGCCTCTAATACTAGGTCCAAAAGGAGGGTTATTAATGAAGCTCAAGGAGATAATCAAGGAATTTTTGTGACTCATAAATCATATCCTATAGTAATTGGGTCTAATACATCCCCTAAACTACAATAAAATTAGAGGATTCCAAATTTTAGGCTAGCTACTACAAATCTACCTCCACAAGCTACATCACAAGGTGTTAATGTTCATAAAGAGAACCTCAAGGTGAGTAATCCTTCCATCAATGTGGTGGACCAAATGTAGAAGATTCATATGAAAAAATAATTATGGTATTATCTAACATTACCAGGGTATAAAGATATACTCCAAAAGGAATTGCATGGATTGGGTAAACAAGCTAGCCCGTCTAGAAATGACAATGTGGTTTTGGTCAATGAAACTCAATCTATAGATGGCCAAGTGAAGAAAGATGAGAAGACTCGTCATTTTTACCTATCTATAATCATTGGTTATTTCTTGGTTCATAATTTAATCATATATAGTGGATAAATCATATCATTTATGCCCAAATGTACAACAGATAAGCTAGGCCATCAAGTATGAGCCAATGACTAAAGAAGTTTTACAATTGGATGGATCACCAGCCAAGAATTTGGGGGTAGTTAAAGGTTTGAATTTTATCCTTAATGATTTCCCTAATTTTTTAATTCCTCATGATGTGGTGGTGGAAAATTTACATCTTTATTTTGTTCTTTGCTTATCAAGAGACTTCACATCCAAGATAGGTGGATATTTGGTAGCCAATTGGTCTTACATGGTGTTTAGGACAAAGTATGGCACTAAAGTGAAGATTGAGTTAGAGCCTATTCATAGAGATAACTTGGAACCTTACTCACCTAAGGTGGAAAATGTTGATTATGCTATCACTTATGAAGAGGAAATTCATATTGATAAATCTCCATCATCTTCTCTTGAGGGAGTTTCTGATTTGTTCCCAGATGAGTGGGGAGATGATAATTATGAGCATGATCCTTATAATTTTATTGAATAATATAGTATTAGAGTCTATTATATGCATGATAAGGACCCTTTTATGCCTAATTTGATGAATTAAACTGAGGATGTAAATGGCTTATGGCAGCTTTCATTTGATGGGTCTAGAAGTAAGATTGGGGCTAGGGTTGGAGTAATGTTAGTTTCACCTTCAAAATAAAGGTATTTTTCAACCTTAAAATTTCATTTATCTTGCACCTATAATGTATCAAAATATTAATCCATTATTCATGACCTTGAATGGGCTAGGAAAAGAGGTGTCAAATAATTTCAAGTGTTTGGTGATAGCAAACTTGTTGTCAATCAAGTTAGAGGGTAAAATTTGACTAAAAATTCCTTGCTTAAGTCTTATAATCATAGAGTTTAGGATATTGTGTAATATTTCAAAGCCTTCAACATCACTTCTATCTCAAGAGAAGATAACAAGCATGTTGATAGGTTGTCAACAATTGGAGCTCAATTTGATGTTCCAAAAGGGATAAAAGAAGACAAGAACCAACCTCATCTAAAAGTGATTGTAAGGCCCTACATATCAGATAATGTCACTAATTGGTAGGTGTTTGATAGTGACTATAAAATAGAACTTTTTATATAGTAATAAGATGATTTTTCTTCTAAAAATCAATCTAAACTACAACAATAATATAAAGGGTAGATTGTACAATTGAATTCTAACAATCTTCCTAAAGGCATAGTCACTCTTGAGAGAATGTTCAATGATGATGAAAAATTGAAGAAAGAGAAGGTAAGAATATCTACCAAGTAGGAAAAATATGAGAAGGTTTAGATTTTCAAGGATAAATTTTTTGCACTTGGGAAGGTATGTACTATCAAAGAGAAGCATGCTTTCATTGAGTTATGCAAAGAATTTTTTGGTGTCTTTGCATGGGAGTATAGTGATTTAACAGGTTTTGATCCAAATATAGCTCAACTTACTATAGAGTTAGATGATAATGTTAAGCCTATTAATCAAATTCAATAGCTAGTCAATCCCAGGATTGAGCCTCTCATGAAGAAAGAAGTCACCATAATAATTGAGTCCAAAATCATCTTTCCCATTAAGCATTCATCTTGGTTGGCAAACCTAGTTCCTGTTAGGAAAAAGAATGGAGAGATAAGGTTATGTGTTGATTTTAGGGACTTAAATAAAGTGTATTTTAAATATCATTACCCACTCCCTTCCATGGAGCAAATCTTGTAAGTTGTGGCTAGTAGTGAAAGGTTTTCTCTCTTTGATGGGTATTTTGGTTATAATCATATTTTGGTAAAGGAAAGTGACCAGTATAAGACATCCTTCACCACCAAATGGGACACATATGCATATATTAAATTTCCATTTAGATTTCCAAATACTGGAGCTACTTTATAATGTGTAATGGATATGGCTTTCAAAGGACTAATCAATGATATTGTATTGGTTTATCTTGATGATGTGATAATTTTCTCCAAAGATGCAAATGACCATTTGAATCACCTAAGGAAGATTTTTAAGAAGTGTAGAGAGTTTGGGATATCTTTAAACCTAAATAAATGTGTGTTTGTTTCTCATGAAGACAAACTCTTAGGCCACATTGTTTACAATAAAGGTCTATCTTTTGATGCTGAAAGGGTAAGTGCCATCTTGGCATTATCTTTGCCTAAACATAATAAATGTCTACAAAGATTCTTTGGTAAGATCAATTTCATTAGGAGGTTTATTCCTAATTTTTATAACTTGGTCAATCCCTTGACCTCCATGCTAAGGAAAGATGAGGTGTTCACTTGGACAAGAAGGAGGAAAGAAAGTTTTGAAGAAATCAAGAAATCCATTTCCCAAGCTCCTACCCTTGCAAGTCCAAAATTCTCCAAATATTTCAACCTGTATACTTTTTTGAATGAAGAGGTAATCTATGCCATGCTTACTCAAGATAAAAATGGAAATTTTGAATAGCCTATTGCCTTCTTTAGTAAAGGTTTGAAAGGTTATGAAACAAGATACACATATGTTGAGTAATAAGTGCTTTCAATTATAAGGAGTTTCAAAAATTTCAAGTATATGTTGTCTAAAAAAAGATTCACATTTTTGTGCCTCATCCTAATGTAAAATACTTTTTGTTGAATAAATATTTGAATGAAAAGAGGGCAAGATGGATCATAAGGGTGATGGAATATGATGTGGAGATTAAAACTACCAAGTTAGTGAAAGGGAAAGGACTATGTGAGCATCTCACTTCAGACTTGAAAGAGAAAAAAAAGTTAATTTACTACTTCATGATGGCTCTGTATCATCTGCACCTTCATCTGTGAGAAGTTAGACATAGGACATGATCCATTTCCTTCAAATTGGTGAGTGTCCACAAGGTCTTGATAGGGCCAAAAGAAGGTACTTTAGGCTACAATCCATTCCTTATGTACTTATTGATATAGTTCTATTTAGGAAGGAATTTTTAGGTGTGTTGTTGATTTTTATTGATTTGGATCAGATTGATAAAGTATTACATGAATTCCATGATGGACCATATGGTGGTCATTTTGCTCTAAGAACCACAATTGTTAAGATAATGAGGGATGGATACTTTTGGCCTAGTTTGTTTAAAGATACTCATGCTTGGGTAAGGAAATTATAAAAGTGTGCTCTTTTTTATGGAAAACAAAATCTATCTACCTTGCCTCTTCATCCAATCTAGGTTTAATAACCCTTCATGTAATGGGGTCTATATTTCATATGCCTAATCAATCCACCTTCTAGTGTTGGTCATAAGTGGGTGTTGACAGGTACTAATTATTTAATGAGATGGGTGGAGGCTATATCTCTTAAGGAGGCCAATGAAATTTTAGTCCTTGACTTATATGAAAGTATAGTAATAGGGTTTAGAGCTCTTTCAATCATAATCTCAGAAAATGCCTTAGCTTTCCTAGGAATAAGAACAAGTGAATGGGATTTGAAGCATGGCATCTATCTCAGCACCTCCTCTAACTACTACTCCGAAGGGAATGGACTAGTTGAGTCCACAAACAAGAACTTAATCAAGATTATAAGAGGACAATGTAGGAGAATCAAAAGACTTGGCATACCAAGTTGAAGACAACCCTTTAGGCTAATAGGATCACCCCAAAGAGAGCAATTGGGAATTAACCATATACACTTGTCTATAGAAGGGAAGCCAAACTCTATATCTCACTTGAGTTACCAAACTTAGATCTTACCTATCAGCTAAAATTGATATAAAATGATAGCATGGAAGTTAGGATATATGAGTTAATGGAGCTTGAGGAGGTAAGAAATCAAGCTATGCACACCATGATAACTCACCAAGAGAAAACAAAGAAGTATTTTGACAAGAAATACATGCCAAGGAGATTCAAAGAAGGAGACATAATTCTAAAATGGGATTAAGGTAGGGCCAAACCTGGAAGACACATAAAGTTTGATGCTTTGTAGAGTGGCCCATATGTGATCACATAATGCAAACAACATAATGCTTTCCAACTCTCAAAGTTGGATGGAGAGGACCTTCATATCCTAGTCAATGGGATATATCTAAATCATTATTACTAATTTTCTCATTTTTTTTGTACATAGTTTCCTACTTTCCTAGTGTTCCCTAAGTGTTTATGCACATGTGTGAGTTATCTTATGTCTTGATTTGATTTGTGTCTTATTTGTTTTTTTTGTGTTGGGTGTTGTGTCTTGTGGCATGGGTTTTCCTTCCAGTTTGGTGTGTTATTCAAGGTTTTGATTCATGGCTAATGCTTCCTTGTTTGAGTGTGCTTAGATGACTCCATGCCTAATGGATTAATTTGATTACTAGTATGGTAAGTATAGCAGGTAGTATCCCCCTATGAGTCACCAATTTGTTGACTAAATTTTGGCCCTTTAGGCCAAAATTGGGTGCTCCTATTTGAAAAATTAGCTACCTAAGACTATACCTTTGGCTAGGTCCAATAAGCAGGTTTCATTCAAAATAAGTGTTCTATACAAATCCCATAATAAGTGTACAAGTCTATTTTTTTGTAAAAGTTTATTTTGGTATTTTGCTAAACCTTTGCATAGTAATCCTTTTGGGTCTTTTATTTTTTGAGTAAGTGTTTATTCTTTCATAGTTTTTGTCTTTGCATTTTTTATTTAAGTGTTAGGAATTATTTTAGATATTTTATTTGAAACAATTTTTTTGAAGGGTATATTTCTTTCAAGAAATGGTCCACTTCAATCTTTCCAAAGGAATTGTTTCAGATATTTTGTCTAAAACAATTTTCATGAAAAGGCACAACTTTTTCGAAGGGTCATTTACAACTTTTTTGAAGGGCACTTCAGTTTTCCGAAAGGCACTTACAACTTTTTTGAAGGGGTCATTTTAAGAATTTTTGAAGGGTAATTTTCAAAAAAATTGAAAGAATTATTTCAGACATTTTATCTAAAACAACCTTTTTAAAGTGAAATTTACAACTTTTCCAAAGGAATTGTTTCAGACATTTTATTTGAAACAACTTTTTTGAAAGGGGACTTTAGTTTTTCTAAAGAACATTTGTAGGAAGGTTGAAAGGTGACAAAAAAAAGTCAAAGGGTCATTTATAAGAAGCTTAAGGGGTCATTTTAGAGTTTCAAAGGTCCACTTCAAAAAAGCCCAAAATAATTCTCTCGAGAGAAAATGCCAAAATAAAAAGTCTAAAGAAGATTTTTTGGGAAAAGAGTCCAAGGAAAATATCCAAAAGGAATTCATGATGGGTCTGCAAACATCAACTTTAGGGTCATGGGCTAGCTATTGGTATTTAAATAGTGGGTCTCAAGTATATCAAAATAGTGAGTCCAATGAAAATGTTCCAAAGGAATAAGGAGGGTGATGGCTCATAAAATTTCAATTTCAAACTATGAAAAATAGCCATTGGTGTCAAAAGGATCGATGGGAACCTGAAGGTGAGTATAAAGGTAACAAATGGCAATAATAACTGAGGCATTTGGTTTAATTTTAACTTATTCAACTGTAGTTGATTCAATTTTAATTGAGGCATTTGGTTCAATTATAACTTTCATTTTTAACTGATTCATTTGGTGACATGGCATAGCTCACCCACGTCTCTCCCACATGAAAATGTAAATATTTCTCTCAAGATGACACATGTCTAAGTGACCCTTGCACTTGTTTTGATTGTTTCTCTCTCTCAAATCTATAAATATGCATTCTCTTGGATCATTTTAGTAGCCTCCACTAGTTATTGGGAAAACTCTAGCCAGATTTGTACTCAAAAGAATCTTGAAGATATAATATAAGTTATTTTTCCACTCACATGCTATACTATTGAGTGATGACTTGAATTTGGTTGGTCTAGTCTAGTGAAAGATTGTCTTTTCTATCTTGTAATCTTGATGGTCTAAGAATTTACAGAAAGATTGTTGTTACAGGTCCTTGTTAGTATTCTTTTCTAAGTGTATAGACATTTTTAAAGTAGTATATGAATGTATTCCTTCTTTTAATCATCCATTTATCTCATAATTATTGAATACCTTCTTGAATCTAACATGTGAAACATTGATGTGACAACACACAAGGAGTTGTGAGTTTTGTGTGAAAAAAACTATGTTGGTCTTTAAGTAGCTTATTCTCAGTCAAATAAGAGGAGATAAACATTGGTACATCACCCTTTTTGTTTTCTTAGTTATTTTCTTGAACCCTTTCCATACATGAATTAATAGATTATAGATAGATTTAAAGGTGCATCAAGGGGATCTAGCCCCTTATCTAGATATTCATCTCACCAAAATTGTCAACCATAGCAAGAGAGATGACATTGTGCCACTTCGATGAGGAGAACTAAGAAACTCCTCAAGGGTGCAAATCCAAGTGTCAACAATAGTATTTAATCATATTTCATCACAAACTAGACAAGCTTTAAAGGAAATATATAAACCATAAGTAATAACCAAGTTTACTTTAAAGGTTTGCTACTATAACCTGAATAGCATATGCACATCTAAATGTAAAGAAAATAAAAAAGTATACCTAATATATTTTTTGTTAATCCAACATTATCACAAATTAATAGCCCTATGATAAAAAAATGTAGCTCAAAAATTATAGAACCATTCAATTTAAGATAATAACATGCAATTGAGAGATAATATTGACTTTCAACAAACTATTTAGACAATCTTTTAAAAATTCCTTAGTTGTATTAAATGTTATTTTGTATACAAATTACTCAGAGCCTCTATCCTTAAAAAATGGTAACCTTTGCCTATTTATAGGAAACATAGGTGGTATACCAGTTATATTTTCAAAATATCCATGGTATGATAAGGATAGTTGTCCTTAATACAAAGATTACAATGCAAAAGGCTTTTTATGCCAATTTTGACAAAAGGACTAATATATGCTAACAAACTAGCATATATATTAAAAAATAATATTATTTTATGTTACATTGGTGGGTCCCTTAGGATAATTCTTGAGGATGTTCTTCACCTTAGTATATTATTATTTTATTAGCTCAAAATCTATTGTAGGCTTCATTAAACAATCCTCTTCTTAACCTGCTAATGTGTTAAATTCTTTGTCACTCTTGGATTTAAGTTCTTGAATACATTGGCCCTCTAAAATCTACTTCCCTAATGTAATGATGATAGCAAGGACCTTATAATTATCTTTGACAAACTGTCCTTGGTTGTCCTTGATGTTCTGGATGAAGGTATTAACCCTTTGCTTGAACTCTTCACCATCAATCAAGCCTATGACATTGGTCTTAGAAGGGTTTACCAATAGTGCCTTTAAGAGCTTCTCCATCCTTGTTATCAAGCCTTTTTCCTCTTCAATGAAGCTATTGACATTGTCACACTAGTTATTCAGGCCTAATATCTTATCTTCAATGACTCTTAGGAGGGCATGTAAATGCTTCAACTTGATGATCTTTAGAGTTCTACCATTGAGTGATTAATGTGCCTGTGCTTTCCTAATTTTATGGGTCAAGGTATTTGATCTAAGCTTTAGGGCCTTCAAACCTTTAAATGTGTCAAAGGACTTATTCAATATTTTCATTATATCCTTAGGGATTGAAAATATAACCTTTGCTTCCAAGTCTCTCTTCTCCTTTTCTAGATTGGTGATCCTTTATTGCATCCATTGGATTCCAGCCAAGGTCATTACTAATTGGGCCACCACCAAACTTGCCACATCCTCTTGATGGATGGGATCTTCCCCTACTTCCTACCCTTGTATAAGAGTTAGGCCTACAAAATGTTCCACTTTTTGAAAGGTGAAATCCTTGATGCTAATGGTAGCTTTATTGGTTGTCACCCTTTCAAACCCTATTATATCTAGATTATACATGACAATGGCTACTGGTTCAAAGGGTATCTCTAGGGTTTCAATCCTAATTCCACTTGATGTTACTGGGTCTTTTATTTTCTTTCCAATTTCTTTGGTTAATTGAATAATTATTCTTTCTTCTTGCTCCTTCATGAGCTCCTTGATCTAAGGTTTAACATTGTCAAAGGGATCTCAACCTACAAAGCTGGTAATTGCTAGTGAGTGTGATTGGGAAGGAACCTTTTAGAGTTTCCCATTTATGAACTAGTCAAGAATGATAATTCCATTTATGGGGAAATCATCACTAAACAATTTTACTTCACTGGTGGGATGGGTCCATGTGACCTTTGGTCTTTTAAAGGACCTAAGGACAAGGGCCAACTCAACTTCCCTCTTCTTTTGTGTGATAGGGACCAGTTCTAATGACACTTATTTTTCCTTTTCTTCCTCACTTATTTAAGATCCTTCAATTTGTGCCACCTCAACTATAGCTCCCTCATCTTCTTGATCAGATCCATAGGTCTCTACAAGTTTTTTGAATAATTATTCGACCATCTCATATGGTTTTAGGGAAACCATATCAAAGTTTTACACTATAGAAGATGGTTTTAGAGGCTAGGTTGATGATGAAGGGCCTTGTCTTAGCCTTTCTTCTAGTTTATTCTCACCAAGTCCTTGAATTTGGAGTGCTTACTATTATGGCTGACTTGGAGGTGCATTAGAAGTGGAAGGCAATAGAACAATGGGTTCATTTTCCATCTATCCCCAACTATTTTCTCCTATCTTGGTAGTTTGTGTTCAATCTTGAAACCATGTTGCCTACATCTAGCAAGGAATTCCTCTAAGTCTACAACTTTGGTGTAAAAATAGTCATATAGACCAACCCTATGCTCATATGTTACTTTGGTTAGTTGCCTTGACTACAAATGAGGGACAACCTTGTTATTAGGGTCCCATTATTTTAGGTCATCCTTTTTAAATTAGAAGGTATCCCTATGTCTAGACATGATGTCCAATTATTTCTAGTCCTGGATCAAAGTTCTCCTAATCAAGAATGGGAAGGGATGTAGAATTCCCTTCCTCTTCTCCCTACAAACATTATCAATTCCTTGGAAGATTTGGTGAGCAATTTCCTACTCAACCAACTTGAGGGGGACATAGACAAGCAACTTGAATGGTTGGGTCATGATCCCTTCTATTCTAATAATAGTGTAGTCTAGATAGTACTAAATATCTCACATGAGTTCAACATACTTCTTGAAAAGAGGGTGAATCTTGGGCATGGGGTTCCCTATGATATTATTGAACAAAGTAGGGTATATGAAATCACAAATTAACTACATATGAACTCTATAATTGAAGATGTGAATCTTCACATAGTGATAGGAAATGGTAATTTTGTTGTGGGAGGACCAATTCTTAACACCAAGAATATGAGTGGATGCCATTAATGAGTATAATAAATAGGAAATCATGGTGAATTATTAGATTGTCCTTTTCATAATTCCATAAAATTATCTCCCCAAGTGGATGCTAATCAACTCTCTAATAGGTGGAGTTAGCTTCTCTTCCACCATGAAATATATGTAGGAAACCCATTTGGGGTCAATATAGGTTATGGTGGTTTCCCTTGAAGCTCTACATAATAAAGTCATAATGATCCTAATACCTTCTCTAAATTAAATGATAGGTATTTTACCATCATGGTTTCTAGCTACATGAGCTCCTTGGATTAACCAACATCTCAAGATAACATCTAGATTATGCTAGGTAGTCCATTCTTTAATGGAGAGGAGGTCTATTTAAGCTCTAAGGAGTTTGTAGTAGCCTTCAAAATCTACTGGGGTAATATAGGTAATTCTACTTGACCCTCCTTTGATGATCCAGTCATTATCTATCCTAAAATCAACAAATAGAGGTGTAAGGATGTCAATGTAATGTAATACCTTAGGTTTAGTATCAGCTTGATGTAGACCTATCATTTGAATTAAAACTAGGTCCTTGAACTTTCTCTTGGTGACTACCACTCTTTACTCACTAGATGATAGAGGTTGTAGAACCTCAATTGTGAAGAAAAACTTAGACCAATTCTTCATGCCATTAGCCAATGTTGTAGTGTCCAATTTAGTATCTCTAAAGTACCTCCATTTATGGTTTATAGATAGATATATATCTATCTCTTCTTTCCACTATTGCCTTGCCACTGCCATGATCTCAATTGCCTTAGAATATGACTGGTCTTAATGTTCAAGATGACACATCAATCTTGTTTAATGTATTTATTTCCTTAGCAATCAAGTTTTGAGGCTTTAAGTCAAGGCTTAGGGCTTTAAGCTATTCTGGTATGATTTTTTAGGCTTTAACGGCAAAGGTGATAGCTTTCATCAATGTATTCATGTCTTATATCTTATGGATGGAACTGCTTATGTAAATCCCATCTTTTTGAGCATACCAAATCTTAGAATTGTCCTTTAGTGCTTACATGGCACTTACGTGGACCTCCTTAAGCTTGCTCCCATGACACTCTTATGGGAATCCCTTTGAAAATTAGCTATTGGATTTTAAATAAAGCCTTCTATATCACTCTATTGGATTAGGATTCTAGGATGAATGTGAGCCTTTTAATAATATATTAGGGATCCTTTCTGATTGGTTGCTTAGAACTTAGATGACTCAATTATGCCAAGTGGTGAATTCTAACTTCCTTAGGAAATGGTTGGATGTGGTTCATCCATGTGTTGAGATATTGAGATTTGGGGTCCTTGGTTGAAAATTACACCTTCACTTTGCATTTTTGGATCAAGATCAATGATGGAGTGAGAATGTCAACCATGATCCATGAGGTCAAAGTTGATTGATTGAGAGGTTGGTTGTGGTTAAATTTGATGATCTAACTAATGTCAAAGATGTCCTCATAAATGTCAAATTATAGGAGTTTGACTATAAAATTTAATATCATGAGGTTCCTTTAGCTTAATGATAGTGTGTCATACATCATGTTCTCAGTGATCTTCGGACTTTAGGGTCTATGCAGTCTGATAGATCAATCTATGCATTGAAGGCAAACCATTGATCATAATCCAAGAGTCTTCTCTAATTGTCTTAGCTTTGAGGGGATCTTTTATCTCATGTCATTAGATTAATGTCATTGGGTGAATGTGGATAATCAAATCCTAGAAGATGCATGAACATTAAGTCCGTGATGCACATAGGCTTAAGTCGAGGGGCTAACCTTGGATTAATAGTGTTAAAGCACAGTATGTCTAAGTTTTAATATTACAATCCAAAGGTTTAAAAATTTAGAAGGCTCCCTTTTGGACTAAGGATAAAATTTTGGATGGGGTTTATTTTGAAGGCCTCACTAATTTCAAAGTTGTCCTTGTGAATGTCAAATGATGGGATATGGGTCATCAAAATAAATTCCATAGAAACTTTTATAGTGAGCGGTATTTTGTGCATAGTCCATCCTAGGATGATCTCAAACTATTGTATCAATATTTTGGGGAAGTGAGGACCATTAGATCTGCATCCAATTTAAAACATCAAATTATAGCATGATACATTTAGTGATTCAAACTAGAGTTTAGGATCCTTGAGGCATCATCTGTACTAAATAAACACCAAGACATTTTATGATTAAAACTCAGGCTAAACATTGATAAGGTCTTAGTCTAGGATGAAAAGGGGCTTGTGGACATAACATTTAACAAGGTTAGGAGGGATTTAAAAGGGGGAAGGAACATAAAAGGGGACTTAATTATAATTTTATGTCAAGGTTTGGGCATGTTTAAAAACATAACTGAGCCTTAATGTAAAATTAGACTTAGGGTTTTTTTTAAAAGGACCAATTCCCACTAAATTTTCTCTCATGAAAATTTGAATTTAAACCCTTAGGGTTTTTTTCTTAGGAACCCTACCTTCCTCCATGAAACCTACACTTATTCATCCAAGGGTAATCATCAGTAGGGTTAGCTCATAAATCATAATTAAATATATAAGGACCCATCCCTTTTTAGTTGGATGATATTCAAATTCTAAAAATAATAACCTCATGAAAGTTAGACCAGGATACAGATGTTTTGAAACATTTACAAGGGTCCCTATTTTACAAAGCAAAAAAAATGGGGTATGTTGGAATGAGGACATACGTTATGTCCCTAGGGTTTGATGTATGCAAATTTGTTTTGGGTGGTTATGTTGCTCCTTCTATTCCTTCATCTAGTGTTGTAGACAAGAAGTTGTTTGATAAAAAATCCAAGGTAATAAATGCTATTACTTATCTTTTAAAGACTGAATACACCAAGGAAATATATTATAAATCTAATAAATAGATATGGGACAAAATTTAGATCATTTATGAATGATATTCAAATTTCAATCTTGGTAAGTTGTAAACTCACATAAGGCAATTTGAATGTCTTAAGATGAACAAAGAATATTTTGTGGCATCCTTTTTATAGAGAGTTGATGAGATTGTGAACCTTATCATAGGTCTTGGAGAAAACCTTGAAGAGGCTACTATTGTTCAAAAGGTATTAAAGTCTCTATCCCCCAAGTTTTATTCTAAAGTATCTACTATAGAAGAAAGTCATGATCTTACTCAGTTGAAGATGGATCAATTACATGGCACCCTTACTGCCTATGAGATGAGGAAGAATGATGATATATCACCAAATAAAAAATAAACTTTTAAGACTAAAATGAAGAAAAAGAAGTTCCAAGGTAATAATCCCAATGAATATGACATTTTTGATATAGATGAATATGAACTAATTACTTTGATTTCAAGAAAATTGAGAATAGGGTAAGGCATGTATAAAGGTAAACTACCTCTCAAATGCTTCAATTGTGGTGAGATAGGACATTTTTCTAATAAATTACCTCATAAGTATAATAAATATGATGATTAAGAGCATGATCAAGGTCATGATTATAGAAAGAGATATTGTAGGTCTAATAGAATCAAAAAAGGATTCAGAAGGTTTGAAAATAAAAAGTATTTCATGGACAAGAAAAGTCTCTACACCAAAGAATATTGTAGCTCATCAGATGAGAGTGAAGTCAGTGACTCAAATTATGATCATGAATATTATGGTCCTACTAAAGATCGAGATATCTTCATGGCTAAAGAAGGTAGTTTCTCACATCAAAATGAGTCTACTTGGAATGATTTAGATGATGATGAAGATGAGGTGGACTGTGAGACTGAATTAATGAATGTTCTTAAAGAATTGAATATTGAGAAGAAGATCAATAAGAAGATGACATATAAACTCAAAGACTGAGTAATAATTTAGTGTGTATGAGGCAATAATAAATGAAGACACCAAGGACCATGAATATATAGTCAAGCATCTCAATTGTCAACTAGAAATCCTTTCTAAAAGACTAAAAGCCAAGGAAGATGAATGTTCAAGGTATGTAATTGAAAATGATTTATTGAGATTTAAGTTAGAGAAATTTTCAAGAAAGTTTAAATCATTTGTCAAGTTTGATAAAAGTTATAATGATCTAGATGATCTCCTAAAAGAGTTAAAAGTTAGCTACTGATAGATCTAAATTAGGTTTTAGTGAAGAGCCTAAAGTTACTTCTCAAGTTGACATGAATGTCAATGAGAGAAAGGTGGATCAACCTTTGAATACAAATCATCAGACAAGGAATGAAGGTTATCATAGAATGAATATAAAATAAATCAGATAAATAAATGCCATAAGGTATGTAAATTTCAATGGTTACATCTATACTTATAGTAAATTTGGGAATAGAGATTGAAAATGTAGAAGACCTATTAAAAATTAATTTACATGGAACTATGATGGAGATCATTGGTTAAAAGGTGTGAGCAAGGTTGAGTGCTTCAACTATCATGATGTGGGACACTTTACAAAAAAAATTTGAATAAGGTAAGACAAGCTAAGTTTACATCAAAGAGTATGGTTTTCTACAACTATGAAAAGAGAGGTTACATTGCTAGATTATGAAATCAAAGGCCTACAAGTTAGAATAGGTTCAATCAGGCTCCAAGAGTGCAAGGAAGAAGGAAAGTTAGTTCATGGAAACCAATGGTGGCAAGTGTGAATCATGATGAGTCTATAGGTCCAATTAATCTATTTTCTATGGTGGAGAATGCTTTATATGTTGAAGAATGACTAGGGTTCTCATTGACTGCTCCTATTGTGAATGAAGAGATCAAGCTCAAAGAAAAGACCAAGGTACTAGTCGAGGCAAGTTCATAGATGTGTATGGATCCAAGTGAACATACTATTGTTGTTGAGAAAGTATTATTCAAAGTACATCAATTGTTTATGCCTAGTGATGAGGTTTTAAGATGCAAGGTTGATTCTTCAAATGAAAAGGTATGTCAAGATTCCATAGTTACTCCATGTGTTATTAATTTTATATTAAAAGAGGAGAGTGATATAGAAAAGGAACCAGTTTTCATAATTGAGACTAAAGAGAAGAAGAACATGAGAAAGAAGACTTATAGCTATAAAAGGATTTTAGTGGTTACTGAGGAGATGTGGGTCATTCCTAGATTCACTTTGTTTTAAAGCATTGTGATCCAAAGGATGTCTCTGTCTATGCTTCTTAAGAGACTCCTTTCAGTGGAGAATCAAGTGTTTCTATGGTGTTCTTTAGAAGTTCTTAAAAGGATAGAGATGAGTGTTTTTAGTTGAAGTAGGTATGTCTAGGTGAAAGATATGTTTTGATAATGTCATGATGTTGATAGCTATATATGCTCAGTTTATAGGGTCAAAATGGATGGTTTTAGGTGGCTTAATGAGATTTGTGGAATGTCAAGAAGAGTTTGGTGTTCAAAAATTTATGTGCACTTCTTTGAGATGTGTTCCATGTGTTTTTTTGGTCTAAAGATATGTTAAAGTCAAATTGGTTATTTTTATTTGATCTCAGGTTTCCCAGTCTATGCTTAAGAGTATGTAGGTCCTAAATTAGGTTATAGTAAGTCTATGTTCTCAAAGTTATGGAATCTCATTTTTCAGTCTAGTAGTGTGTAATGGTTTTCTCCAAGTGTTTAAAAAGTTTTATAGGTGTGCATTGACTAGAAAAAGGTTTGTTGACCCTATTTGTTTTTAAGATTCTAAGATTTTGGGCTATCCTAAAAAAGTGGTATGCCTTATAATTTGAGGTCTAAGGATTTTTAATATATTTAATGGACCTAAAGTGTTGTCAAATCAAGCTTCATGTATATTTAAAGGTTTGTGGTTTTCAAATTATTCATGTTTTTGTCAAAATGGAGGCTTAATTGGCAAGTTGGCTTGTGAAAGAAGTATATTGAAAAGGATGAGATAGTTATTAAAAATTGGTGTGCTTGAGGTGGCATATGAGAGTTATATATATTTAATTTTTAGGTCTTGGTAGTGTGTCTATTGAAATTTATAGGCTCTACAAGTTCCAAGTAGGGCTACAAGGAGACTAGACAAGCCTAGCATGAAGATTTGATTTCTTTGCTTGATGTTTCCAAAAAATAAAGGTATGTATGTTTCAAGGAGATCTCCCAAGTTGATTTAGACCATGTTTTATGTTTGGTTAGTGGCATGAAAAATTATTGGTGTTCTTTGTGATAAATTGATATAGAAGGCTAGTAAGCCTATATGGTAGTTCTTCATGGTCTATGAAGATATAGAGATGCTCAAGTGATGTAATTACTCATATATCTTAGCAGGATTCCCTCTCAGATGTTTCTTAAAGAGTATCATTAAATTGTAGTGCATGGTTAAGAAGTACAAGGTGGTATGCATAGAGTTAGGAGTAACTAACTTAGGTAACTTAAATGACTTGAGGAACCTTGCATGATGTAAGGGTTAGAATATGTGAGATGCTTCAATAATATTAAATATGTTGTTATATCTTCTAAAAATGTGATTTTAAGAAATATCAGTATGATGACTTTATCAAACCTAGTCATATTTGTGTGTTCTTTCTTCATTAATTATCGTGATTGATTGAAGTGAGTATTGGCATGGAACAAGAAGAAGGTGTCAAGGAAAGAATAGGTAGGCTCAAGGTAAGGGGGATTTTCTATCATCTTTATAGGTGGTCATCTCCTATTGATGGTATTTTTAGGTCCTTAGGATTAGTTGGTTCCCTCTTTGTCATTGTGTTAAATGGGGAGAAAGTTTTTATTATGAGAATGCTTGGAAAGAGAAATAAGGTGAGTTGAATGATGTTTGTTGACATAAATGACAAAGGGGGATATTTTTAGAGAGTTATAAATTATTTCATGGTGATGTCATGAATGTGTTTTGGTGAGCAGATGAATTTATTTGATATCCTAAGTGACAATGACAAAATGTCTAATGTGCTTGTCCTAGTGTGCTTGATGTTGGCTTGGTTGATCTTCAATTTTGGCATGATTAGAGATGTTTATGGATGAGTATGTTGATTTTAGCATGTGAAATGGGTCTTATAAATGGTCAATTTCAATTAGATATCTTGTGTTCATAAGTGTAATTCATTTGGTAGTCCATAGTTTTCATCTAGATAGTTTGGGTCTAGTGGTAGAAAATCTAAGTGGGCAGTTTATTGATGTTACCATTGCCATGTATGGATGAGTCAGGTGTATTTGTTCATATGGTTGTGATAAAATTAGTTCCTAATTTATATGAACTAAATCTCAGTTCATGTACATAAACACAATTAAATATATGTGGGTGTAAAGTCTGGATCTCATACATTTTGATAGCATGTTGATGATGACAGTATTTACATGCATGGAAGTTTCAAGAGGAAATGGTCACATGGGTTTGTTCAATATTATGCCTAGTTATTATGTTTTAAATATTAATCCATGTGCCTAAAAATTACAAATGATATACAAGTGAAAATTTGGGCTCCCAGGCATTTTGACATTACTTTCCCATACTTAGCCAAATTATGAGGCAAGAAAGAGCCGAGTAAGAAATTTGGTGATGGAATATCTCACACATGTGGATGTTTAAAAAAAACATGATCATATGGGTTTTTAAATTTTTGTGCTTGTTTTATTTTTTCTAACTTTTAGGTCAAGCAATGAAGTGTGATAAAATATATGTATGTTCAAAGTTGGCTTTCTAGACAAGTTTTTGACATAGCTCTATGGTAGAAAAATATGATTGATAAAATTAATGGAATTATATATCACACATGTAAAGGATTTAGGATAAGTTTGACACATGGTTTTATTTTCCTATGTGAGGATAACATATGGTACAAATTTTAGATCATGTGAGTGAGTGAGGTAAAAAATTTTGAGGTTTAAAGTTGGCTTCTTAGACATATTACAATGGTCCCCATACTTAGTCTATTTTGCATGAGTTTAAAATTAGGACCAAATAAAGATCCAATGGTTTATGGTTGATCATAATTTTTTGATATAATTATGCATGTTGAGATAGATGGTAATAGGTGCACAATGTTTAACAGTTAAAGTGCTCAGAAGACACGTGAGGGTGTCAAGTGTCGTGATCATGGGGGTTCTGAGAAAGATCGAATGGTGACTGATATAAGATAAAGACCTAACTGATACAAAAAAATAGATGGAGTGAATTGATTAAAATTTTCCAAATTAAACAAGATGAGGTCAATTGTTATATGTTTAACTATGCATGTTTACAATTGAATATTTGAATTTAACAAAGGGAAAAACCAATATGTGGTTTTGGGACCTTATCTTTTGATCAAGGATGAATTTTCTCATGGTGTAAAAGGTAAAGTGGTGGATTAATCCAAGGAACATATAAAAATATGGATTTAAATATCTAAAAGTGTGGAAAAACAAACATATTTATCTCTAAATTTGACTATGTGTTCATGTATGTTCTTCAAGTAACCCGAAAAGGGTAATTGAGCTTGTTTTGATGTTGTTTTGATATCTCTTGATGAATTAATTATTGGGTAGTGTTTTAGATTAAATAAGTATGATATATGTGCATTATTAAGGATTTAAAAAGTTTATGTAGTATAAACAAAGTCTTAGAAAGTGACTATGTGTTCCATCATAATGACTAGGTATACAAAGAGTTGTTTAAGCAAATTGTGCTTAAGCAAGAGGATACTGTGATGGTCATTGTCACTTAAGTAGGACCTATAGATCATGTTGAATGGGTCCATGAATTTTAAAGTGTTCCTATTCTCTTATTTTTCTTGAAGAAGTATCGAAAAGGTGAATGGGTCTCTATTTGAAAGTTGATTGTGCTTAAGTGTGACCTATGTAAGATGAGTTAAGGGTGAAGGAATGTATTGTGGCCAACCAGGATGTTGATAATTCATGATATCTATATATATATATATATATTAAAATCAAAGATGATTATTTATATATTTTAATAATACTTATGCGTGATACTTGTGCAATGTGTTTGTGAGAGTTGTGGAGTGAAGGAGAGGTAGAGTGCCCAGTTGATGAGTTAATGAGTAAAGTAGATTTAGGACTATGTGTATGATATTTAGGTCATATTTATAATGTCCAAAAAGTTATCTTAAAATTTAAGGATATTAAAAGAGGTTTGAGTGTGCTTATGAGGATAATTTGGGTGAATAAGGAGAGATATTGAGGCATTCCTATGTGAAAGGCCTATATGAGATAGAGAAAGAGTTTGTGCAGGGGTTAGAAAAAAGAAATCCATAATCAGGTGTTGAAGACATCAGTTATAAGGTAGAGGTGTTAAAATAAGGGTCTAAAGGACTTGATATTCCTTAGGATTAGTTGCTCCTTATGAAAAAAAAAATTCACTAAAGGCTTTTGGTTAGGAGGATATGATCAAGGCTTACTGGTCCAAAGGAGTTGATCAGTATCTTGTTTGTAATTTCTTATAAGATAATTAGTCCATTATGGTGTAGGCTTGAGAGTGGGTTTTATTCCCCATGAGGGTTTCCCATAGGAACTATGTGTTATTTTTTGATCTTTTATATGCATTGAATGAATGGACTCTCTTGTTAATGTTGTTTGATCAAGTTGATAGACGTTGATTATCTAATAATTTAAAAGGATTGGAATTGAGATTGAAATATTTGGGCTCACTAATTCAACCCCCTCTTAGTGATTATACCTCTAACACTTCTTTCTTAAGTATGCATTTTGAATGAGTTATTAATGAAATATTGACTTAGAGGGAAAATTTGTCTTGTGGAGTATTCCATGCACTAAGAATCCTTTTAGCCTATATCTTTATTCATAAATTGAGATCCTTAAAACCACAACATTATATTGAAAATAAACATTGGCCAAGGGAAAGATTAAGGATCGAAGGGTCTTATTTAAAGTAAGTATTTTCTAATCCTAATTCTTTCCTTTTGATAGATAAAGGTTACATAGTTTCTTGGTTAATTAATGCAATTCTCCTTGTTTTAATTATCTCTACAATTAAACATAGTGTGGCCATAAGATTATTCAAACTTTAAATTTATACACATTAGATAGCCTAGGCCTCCATTTTCCTACCATGGCTCCTTTCCCATTCTAAATATTGTTTCCAACCCATCCCTTACATTTCTTGATTGTTATATTTGATTAATTTATAATTATATACTGTGTTAGGGATATTGCATCGTGTTGATTTCCTAGAGGCTTTCAAATCCCTTCTCTTTACATTGTGTTTTACATTATCTTATTGCTATGTTTAGTGGATCCATTATTTATATACCAATTTCATTAAGTATCAATGGGATCTATTTGATTTACCTTCTTTGAGTTTGGATCTTTATATATGATAGTTGCAGGTAAATATTTAATCATTACATATAAATACCATGCATGGGTTATTAGTTGAATACTTTAAACCTATAATAATAATATTCCTATAATTTATTTAGAAACAAGGAAGAATAGGGAAGTAAAACTCAGTTGTTTGAATGATTTAGTGAGTTTGAACATGTGCTTGCTTGGTAATTATTATATGAATAATGACTAGTATTTTTTATCTATACTACACATTTTGAAAATATCTCACAAGATGGTTAATTAATAAAAATAGGTTAACCCGTACATATTTAAATATTTGAAAATCTAAGTTTTGTAGGGTATAAGCACTAGTGTTGAATATAAAACACTTACATTGATGCTAGTGTCTAGGTTTTAATGATAGTGTCTTGGAGAATAAAGAAAGTTTTAATCGTTATAACTAAAAGTGAAGGATATCTATCCTTTTTTAATCATATTATGGGCTACGTGTGATCTAAGTAATCAAAATATCAGGATATACTATAATATAAACATTTATGCATAGTGAGATAAAGAAATGTAAGCCTTTTGATAACAAAAAAGTCAATAACTAAAGGGTAGAGCCTTAAGTGATGTTTTTCAAGTGTACAAGCCTAGTTTATCATGTAAAATCCATATTTGAGTATTTAAATTTTCCCCACACCCCCAATTTATTAATTCATGAGGATGAAATTATTAGGTTAGAATAAATAATGCATTTTGTGGTGTGTACACCACACCTTGATTTGACTTAAGCCCTTTTTTATTTTTATGTATGTTTATGACCTACAACCAAGATTATGTTCTAAGTGTAATTAGTGTATTTAATATGAAAATTAATTATTGATATTGCATGAAATAAAAGAGATAAAGTAATTATTACATCTATGTGTCGATGTGACCATGTTTCCTCTTGGTAGTTTTATTTGGTAATTTTGCTTCCTAGCTAAAGCATTAGAGAGAGGTTCAAACTAAACCTTTTAAGTGTGAAAATGTAAATTAGAGGATAAACATTCCCATAATATAATAAAAATATTATTTTTACCAAGTCCATTTATATCATTGAATATCAATCACAAAACCCAAATGTAAACATAATTTAGCAAATTTATCGAATCGTGCTTGATTCAAATGGTGTAGCCATATCAACATGCAATAATAAAAGTATTTCCAAGTCCATCATGGGTGTTTAATATAAATCACACTGCTCAATGGATCCCGCTATTATAATATATAAATATCAATCAATGTATCTTGATAAGGTTGGTGCATGAATATTCATACAACTAAATAGTATATCTATAATATTGGTGTATTTTCGTGGCATATGCACCTTGAATGTGTCTCAATCTAAATTTTATATCAAAATGTAACTTTTGATCTATAAAATGTATATAATATGTGTTAGGAATCTAAAAAAATTGTCCCAAATTTATGAAAATCGATGCCAAATGTTTTAGATTTTATCATAAGTTACATTGTCATCATATAAATTTTATCAAATTCTACTAATTTTGTCAGTTGTATGTATATGGAATCATCTCTCTATCACATGCCCTTAGTGATATTCCCCCATTTTGAGGTGAGGGGAATTAAATGTGATAATCACATTATCTTAAAAGGATAAGATAATTATTGAAAAATTTTAGTCACCATAGAGGAGCAACATCCAAAGATAAATTTAGGACTTCAACATAACCTATAGGCTTCTCAAGGTTCAATCAAAGTTCAATGAAATAGCTAAGTTATAATAACAAATACTTAGCAAGTTTTGATAGTTGGACTTCATATTTGATGTCAAGGAAATAGTATTCACATTTTTTTTCAGAATATAAGTAGGATATTTTACATTAAGGAGAGTCTACACATAGCCTAAAGACTTTGAAATATTTGTATAAGTGTTTTACTCTTTGAAAATAGTGTGTCACGACTAATCAAAACATTTATTGTGAAAGTAATTTTTTTGAAGGCTTAGGTCTTTAGAATAATTTTTTTGACAAAGTTAAAATCAAAAGTTGCAAAAATAAAGTCATGAAGAGGAGGAAATCTTGAAGATTTTGTAGAAACCGTCTAAGTATTTCACCCTTTGAGAGAATGTTGTGAATAAAAATAAGAACTTTTTTTCCAAACAAAAGTTTTGAAGATCTAAAAAAAAATTTATAACTTTTACAAAAATAAAATTTACAAAGACTAAGGCAAGAGTTAGAACTTTCACAAAGAATAAAAGTTGGAACTTTTACATGAAGGCTCAAATCAAAAGTTACAAAGCAGTAGTCATGAAGGTCAAGGCCCAAAAAAAAATCATAACAACACAAAATTTGAAGGAATAGGTCTTTGAAAATTTTATGAGCATGAAGATCCATGATAAAATTCATGAATAATGCACAAATCATAATGGAAAAACTTAAGAAGGCAAGATGTGTAAATGAAAAGTTAGAGGTGAAATATTTTGAAAAGTTTTAAGTCTTAAAAATACTTTGGAAGTGTAAATTTTAGAAGTATAGAGAATGTGATGCATGAAATTAGTGAAACTAGAAATCTAAATCTTGAAAATGTTGATGAGCCTCTAAGTGGAAAAATGAGAGACCATATAATCATATCTAATAACACAAGAAAGGAAAAGGAAAAGGTTTCAAAAAGGAAGACAAATGGTAAAGATGATAACATTAGTGTGCCAACCTAATTTGATAGCACAACCGACTATTAAAAGACATGAATGTAGCTATCACATTGGATATCATTACTAGAGCATGCATGAGAAAGATAATCTTAATGATAAGAATGAACATCACTTATGAGAGACCTTGACTACTTCCTAAATCATCATTAAAAAATTTAAATGGCCTAATAGTGGGTAAGAATGAATTAATGACCTAGAGGTTTTTTAATTACCTATAAAAGCATGGGTCTTACATTATAAAAGTTGGAACTTTTACATGAAGGCTCAAATCAAAAGTTACAAAGCAGTAGTCATGAAGGTCAAGGCCCAAAAAAAATCATAACAACACAAAATTTGAAGGAATAGGTCTTTGAAAATTTTATGAGCATGAAGATCCATGATAAAATTCATGAATAATGCACAAATCATAATGGAAAAAGTTAAGAAGGCAAGATGTGTAAAGGAAAAGTTAGAGGTGAAATATTTTGAAAAGTTTTAAGTCTTAAAAATACTTTGGAAGTGTAAATTTTAGAAGTATAGAGAATGTGATGCATGAAATTAGTGAAACTAGAAATCTAAATCTTGAAAATGTTGATAAGCCTCTAAGTGGAAAAATGAGAGACCATATAAGCATATCTAATAACACAAGAAAGGAAAAGGAAAAGGTTTCAAAAAGGAAGACAAATGGTGAAGATTATAACATTAGTGTGCCAACCTAATTTGATAGCACAACCAACTATTAAAAGACATGAATGTAGCTATCACATTGGATATCATTACTAGAGCATGCATGAGAAAGATAATCTTAATGATAAGAATGAACATCACTTATGAGATACCTTGACTACTTCCTAAATCATCATTAAAAAATTTAAATGGCCTAATAGTGGGTAAGAATGAATCAATGACCTGGAGGTTTTTTAAGTACCTATAAAAGCACGGGTCTTACATTATAAAATGGTCAACATTTCTAGGAACCAAAATGTTGCCAAAATTTTCCCTCCATGATCCTTTTAATGCTTGAGTCTTGAAACTAATGATAATTATGTTTGCCTTTATTCATGATTCTTGCATTATGTGTCTATTTTTTTGTTTATTGATCTTTTCCTATAGGTAATTCTCACCCCTCTCATACTTTTCCATCCCTCAACACCTCTATATATAAATTGGCTCTCTCTTGTAGGTCATATGTCATGTGAACATAGTTCTATGCAAACACTATCTATGGATTGTTTATTTTCTCTTTTAGTGTTGTATTGTGTCATTTTCCTTCATATGAATCACTTGTGCAAGTTCAGTGTCCATTTTGGAGATTTTGTAATGTTTTCTCATTTTATGTAGTTGTAGTGTGATCTTTGATGCCTATAGAGGACCTCTTTCTAGTCTTGGTGCATCACCTTTTACATTTAATCAACCCCCTCTCTCCTTTTTCCTTTCAATATATTTTAGATTTATAATTAGTAGTAGATTTCCTTTCATCTCTTTTAGGCCTACATGTTGATCCTATATTAGATGCATTTATATTAGAATTGAGTCAACCTTATATAGAGGTTCATCCCAAGGAGTGAAAGAATCCCACACCTTGGGGGATGATACCATTATCTCATTGAAACATCTTCTAATTTAGAGGGTGCAAGGTTTAAGTGACAATAATTTATAGCACCCCCAATGGGACACATCAAAATTTTAACTAATAATTCAATGTTATTATTGATCAATGGTGTTGAAAACAATCTATACAGAACCTGTAGACTCCAATATTTTATGGTTTATAAAGATCAATGCTTCATATATATGCCAATATAAATGATATTATCTTTGAGAGGTATTGTTTTCCATTCTATTGAATTACCTTCACCTTTTACAAGAAGAAGAGTTAGAGAATCCTTGTCTCCCATTGGGAGAGATAGTGATTTAATAAAATCAACATCCCAGTCTACCCCTCCTTTTGGTAGATTTACCCAACCTAAGGGAAGGTTATTTCCTATTCCCTTCATGTATGCAAAAATAAACCAACATTTTGTGCCATTTAATGGAGGAAGTACTTTGGATCTATCTCAATATGATGACATTTAATTTCATCACTTAAAATCTTGTCATATTTTACTGGTGAGAACACAACCACCCCCATAAAACACATAAAATATATATTTCCAATATCTTCTCAGCCTGTAATGTCACCAAAAATAATGTACCAATCAAGCTACTCACCTTTTATTTAAAATTAAAACCCCTCCAATGGTATAAGATTTTGAGATCTAATTCCATTCATAGTTGGGATGAGCTTGGAGAGTAGTTGTGCAAGAAATGTGAATAAAATAATGACCACTTATATTTGATGGAAAAAATTACCACCATTAAAATACCCCCATATGATATGATGGTTGATTTTAATTTTAGATTCTAAAGAGTTTGGGATATAATATCACCCTTATTTAAGACATCTTTGAATATTATGTTTTTATATTATTTAAGGGATCTAAATAGTGATATAGATATAATGGTCTAATCTATGAGAGAATTAGTACCCAAAATGCATATGAAATTTATGTTAGGGCTTAGAATTGTCTAATTTAGGCTATAAATATTGCTCCCATGCCTCCCATGCCTCTCTTTCTAGAACCACCACCTAATCAACCTACTAATCATGTAACAACCCCAATGGGTTTTATCATAATATTACATTTTTGTTTTTATTTTTAAATTAAATACACATATTCAACATATAGGTTTCACCATGAGAAAACCTAACTAGTGATATTTAACTAATTTTAGTAATATAGTTAACCAAAAAGGTTATAACTAATCCATTTAACTAAGGATCACCATGAACAGATATAGAAATCATGAATAATATTGAATAACCATAAATGTTGCATCACATCATAAATGGAATAGTACAAATTCATCCATGGCTGATAAAACATTATAGCCTCTACTATAGAAGTATAATGTCTAACTGTTATAGTTTTAAGAAATATGTAAAATATCTCAAATGATAAAACATGATAAAAATCTCCTTTGAGAAGAGTCTCCATGAATCGTATTTATATGTAATATCAAGTTTAGTCTCAATTTTAGTACTCCAACTAGGAGGGAGAGCATCATTCGAGTGCTCTTCTACACCAACCATGGACCATAGATCCCCCACACTATCTCTCAAATAATTGGATGACCCTCCCTTCATGGATGTGTATATAATGATGGTGCATGAATCTGGAGTAACAAACTATAACCCATGTGTTGAATATATCTAATAAATAATGTGTACCATGAAAATTTATATTCTAATATGATATTACACCAATATAAAAAACTATATCAACATATGAAATGACAATGTTTATCAAACATTATTTTGACCAAAGTTTTCAATAATAAATGATCTCTAAGACCAATCAAATTCATACACACCACTTGATGGGATTACTCCTCATCTTGCATTAATGGTGTTAATTAATCTAGTGAAATCCATCCACTACTTAATTAGGGTCATGAATGTGAGATCTGGGAAAATAAATAATAATATAAAAATTAATAGATTCATTCATAATATTTCAATTTATCTAATGAAAATTATGCTAACTACATAAATATCAGAAACATTCATTTAGTCTATCAAATGAAGTGATTTGAATCCATACATCTTGTTTATTATACATAATAAGAAAAATCCAAAAATAGTTCTCAATATAACATACCATCTGGGTAATGATTATATAGACTATCAAGTTTTTTTAACCATTAAACAAATTATAATATTATTTCTCCATGAACCAATATTATAACCCCAAATAAACAAATTGTTCATATTCCACATATAACAACATCTAGTCTAAAACATAATATTATATTATGTATTTAAACTCATAAATACATTAAATGCTTTATATTTAAATAATAAAATATAAATAATCATATATTACGCATTGTTATGATAATATAAACTATAACATATCTAAATGCATTAATATATTATAAATATTTCATTTTATATATTACACTACTAAGAATACATCCACTATCATATGCCTTAGAATATATTGTATACGTGAAGTATACAGTGAGATCACATACAAAGGCCCCATAACCTTTTTCATTAAACTGATAAATTATATTTTACCATGATAAATACAACACATAGAATTCTATAAATCAAACTCAATTACTCCTTTATTCATCAAAAGTATTTAACCATTTAAATTAAATCAGTGACTCAAGTTTTACCAATTAAATATAGTTCATATGAGCAAATATAAAACATAGTCACCTTTACCCAATTTGGGTATTGTTTAATAAAACAACTACAACACAATTGAATACCCTACTTAGGTATGTTTTATCACAACTCAAACTTGGCTGAATAAAAATAATGCAATCATACAATTGAACCCATATACCCAATCTCCATATGAACTAAGTGACACTTACATAGTTCATCCAAATAACAATAATACATAATCATTACTGAGTATAGGAAATGTTCATAATAAATAACTAAAATTTGACATGAAATCCTAAGCAATTTACTAGTATATATAATTTCATAAAGGCAAATACATATTGTATGCAATCAAAAATGCATCATGTCTATAAATCAATCCTAACTCAGAGAAGATAGAGCATACCTACACTTCTGCTTGGGAATACATTTTTTAAGTAAGAGCATGACCAATATGGGGATTTGTTAGACCCAATTAGGGGATCACTTGTCAAAATACACCATGCTAGGAATGGTTCCAGAGCCTACAATATAACACAATCATGCAACAAACCTAAAAGAGTCCTATGTTTAATGTTCACTCTATTCTAATAAACAAGAAAGTAAATCT
Organism: Torreya grandis; assembly: GCA_037957365.1. Taxonomy (NCBI): domain Eukaryota; kingdom Viridiplantae; phylum Streptophyta; class Pinopsida; order Cupressales; family Taxaceae; genus Torreya; species Torreya grandis. Next base: position 259,208 of record JARHVA010007684.1, on the reverse strand, counting down.
AATATAATGCACACCAAGGCTTATGGCACAAAGTGGGGGTTAGTAAAGAAATTAAAACATGCATAGGAGAATCTCAATTAATCTAAGTATGAGTAAGACCTTAGTACATGGAATATGAAGAGTAATATTATTCAAGCAAATACTTATTTTACTTCTATCTACTAAAGAAAGGAGAATAAATTTAGAATATACTTACGTAAATGTGAACCCATAGAGACTCAATCTCTCTCTTAGACAAAGGGGATTTTAAAGAGGTTTTTGTAGTTTTTAAGTATAACTAAGAAAGGCCAAAGCATCCAAGACTTATCCACAAGACTAGATTATCTAAGTAGAAACCCTAAGCTAAGACTCCTTAAGTACATTGGTAGAAGAGAAAATTGTAAATAAGTGTGAGAGAATAATAACTCTTAATTTAATATTTAAATAATAAGGAAATGATATTATATTTCTAGGTGGATCTCACCCTAAATCCTTCCAGATATGTCAGTTGTACAAGGCTGACCCAATTGACCTTGTATGTTTTCAGGAGATAAATCACTAGGTTCTAAGCTAGGTCAATCAAAGGGATAAAAAATCTCTTAAGTGAAAATACTCAAAAATAGTATAGGGTTAACCCAATCGATCCTATATAGTAATCATATAATAAAAACTATATAGGGTCGACCCATGACCTAGTATAATCCACTCACAAAAGGGGGTCAAGGTGAATAAAAGAGGGTTCGAAAGAGTAAAAATATTAGAGTGTGAAAAGGATGATTAATAGCCTAAGGAATGGTTTTATGGGCTGGTTAGATTTATAATAATGTGGTAATAAGGGGAAACAATCCTACTAAGCACCAAAGGTCTACCCACCCCTTTCTCAGTGTACCCCTTAAGGTGTGCACTTAGAGATATTGAGACTTGATTGGTTCCTATAAGATACAAAGTGTCAATAAGTGATAAAAGTTTGAAAATATTATGTGTATACATATTCCCCAATAGAAGCTCATCATGTGTCACTAAGGTGTAATAGGCGATGGTGCTTTGAGAAATAATATAGTAACACACAATGTTGATGCTAAAAAAATTGTAGTATTTTAAAGCAAAAATAACTAAAAGTAAATGACTAAAAATTAAATAACTAAAATGTAAATGTGATGCATACCTTAACTTACCTTTATCACTAGATGGTTGCCTTCTATGTTTTTAGTTTTGATTGTGGAGGGTGTAAAGACTACTTTCAACAAACCCAACAATAAAAAACTAAATATAAAAACAAACAAATGCAAAAAAATCCAAGATAGTTAATGCTATGAGGATGGGACGTACTTATTAGTGTAGGTTTTTATTTTTCCCTATTTATTAATTAGGGAAATTGTATTTCTTGTGCATACATGGAGTTTTCCTACATTTTGGGATAGGCTAGCTTATGTGGAGGTGTGTGTCATAGATGTGTCATAGGTGTCATAAGAATGTCATAAGTAACTCCCTTGATGGGAGTTATTTCTCTATTCTTAGCACCTTGTCACCACCTTTCATGGAGGAGTTACTGTCTATTCTTGGGGTGCCTTGTCCACCTTTTGTGGAGGAGTTACTTTCATACTCTCTTATATGTATTCCTCACTTTGGCCATCTCATGCTAATCAGATTTTGGTTTTCTCCATTTTGTCTTTTGCAATTTATCTTCTTGTGTTATTTTCAAATTGCTTTAGCATCTATGTGGTGTGCACTTGTTTCATCCTATGTGATCACGTCTCCATTGCACTCGCATTATCTGGATTCTGGCAACAACTCCGATATGGTATCGGAGTAAGAATGGTAATCATGTGTTTGGTTATGCTTTTAGTTCATTTTGAAATCAAGAGGAGTGGAGTTCTCTTTGTTTTTTTTATTTTCTAGATTTGATCTAAAAAAATCATTTCTAGTATCATTTCTTGCATCTTGGAATCCTTGGCATTTGGGTGTCTTGGTTGTCTTCACTTCAGGGGCTGGTTCAGCAGTTTGCTTGGGTGTCATTGTTGCACTCAGCAACAGAGGAAGGAGCAGTATAGGGAATAAAGGGAGGATAAAAAACTCCAAAAATCAAGGCACCTCCTTTCTACTTCCATGCCATCCTTTGTACAACATCCAAAATAAGCCATACAACGCGCACTTTTGTTGTTATCCTTCCAGCTTCTGCGCCTAGCTTCTGGTCTGCAAGTCTATGCCAACTTCTACAATGCCATCAGCCTCTATCCTTCCAACACACTAGTCTCTAGCAAGGCACCTTCAGTTCTACCACCAAGTAGGCCATACTGCATGTCCAACAGGTCTGCACATTTGTCTTTTGTCTTTTCTGTAGATAAATTTTGGACTGTGCCCTTTTGGGTGCCCCTTCTTTACTTGGCGTCCCATGTGGACCCTTAGATGCTTGGCCAGATATTCAATTCTATCTTTAATTTAATTTTTTTAGTTAAAATTGACTTGATAAAACAAAAATTAGTTAATTTTATTGAATATTCAGTTTTATAGACAATTTTGTAATTTGGGGGTTTTCATTTTAAACTTGTATCTTCGTCTATCGAAGACGAAGGGTGAGGCCTAGGTTGGCGGGAGGCCAATTCCCCCTCACACAAACCTCCTTTGGATTCCTTATTTTGTTTTGAATCCAACAAGTGGTTAGAAGGCCAATTTCTCTCTCAAAATAGGCATTTTTTTAATGTTTTAGTGCTTTTTTTGCAAGAACACTAGTTTATGGGAAAATTGAACCTTTAATATCTTGCAAACAATAGCTTGGATTTGGGTGCCATTTTTTAAAAAAGTGTTTTTAATTCAATTCTCCATAGTGTAGGCTTTTTATTTGTCAAAAATACACTAGTTTATAAAGTGCCAAAAATTTGGGTCTCTCGAGATGCATTTTCAGCTGAGTCCGACGTCCTGTTTGCTTTAGTCTTGCACTAATTACTCTAAGACACATTCTCGACTGAGTCTGATGTCTTTTGAGTATGCATTTTAATATTTTGGGGGCTCAATATTTTGGGGGTGTGATTGATTTTCACAACTTGCAAATATTTGCTTTCATTCTCCTTTCTGCATAAATTCATAACTTGCAATCAACACAACTTCACCTAAATTCAGCTATAAATGGATTCTTTTCAACTTAAACTCTTAACACCCTTTAACTATCATGAATGGAAGGTTAAAATGTTAATCATTCTTAGAATTAAAGGGTTGTATAGGATCACCATGGGTATTGAAGTACAACCCAACACTGATGTTGAAAAGGTCAAGTGGTACAACCGTAGTGATGAAGCCTATGGATTACTGAGCTTATCTGTGTCTCCAAAAATTCTCTTCCATCTAGAATCCTCCTAGATTCCCAATGACATATGGGACACCTTAGAAAAGTTATTTGAGAAGCTTGATGAGATGAGAGGTCATGAACTCGAAAATGAACTCATAAGTCTAAGTCTTAGCAACTTCGACACCTTACAGGACTTCTTCACTAAGTTTAAGGCCCTTAGATTGCAATTGAAAGAATGCAAGATAGAGAAGAAAGATGATCAACTCATACTTTCTATTCTTGCAAAGTTAGGTCCAAGCTATTCAGTCTTTGTCTCCACTTTTCATGCCACAAAAAGTGCCCTTGGCACTACATGGAAAATGCCTTCTTTGGATTCATTCATTACCGACTTGACTAGGGATCAAGATAAGCTAATTCAAATGGGCATAGTGAAGTCTACTCAACCCCAAGCTTTGATATTTGGAAATGGTAAGGACAAAACTTTAATAAAGGAGAAGAAGAAAAAGAACAAGGACCAGGAGAAGAAGAAAGAAAACACCAATCCTACCAAAAACAACATTGAGACTTCATCTTCCAATGCTAAACCTAAGAAGGAGAAGGTTAAGTGTGCCTATTGTAAAAATATAGGGCATGATGAACACAAATGCATGAAGAAACAAATAGATCACCAAGTTAGGTTATACACCTTCTCACATTTTGCATCAGATTCTTCTCCAACAACATTGCTGACTCATTCAGATGGAGTTAGCAAATTGTGGCATGAGTGGTTTGGCCACCTTAACTATCACTAACTTTAGCAACTTTGTAAAAATGTCATGATCATTGGCTTTCCTTGTGTCTAATTCTCAAAAGGACTTTGCGAGGGGTGTTCCCTTGGGAAGCATCCCAAAGCAAAATTTGACAAAGGCAAATCTTGGAGGGCTTCACAACCTTTGGAGTTAGTCCACAATGATGTATCGGGACCCTTTCCCAAACCATATTTCACAAGGTCCAAGTACATCCTCACTTTCATTGATGATTTCTCTAGGTACACTTGGATATATTTTCTCAAACAAAAGTCTGAAGTGTTTGAAAATTTTCTAGACTTTAAGGCTCTTGTTGAAAAATAGAGTGAAAAATCCATCAAGGTTCTTTGAATTGATAATGGAGGGGAGTATGTCAGCATCAGGTTTGAACAGTTTCACACCACAGAGGGGATTGATTTGTAGTGCATAGTCACTTACAGTCTTTCATAGAATGGGGTTGTAAAAGGAAAGAATAGGTTCTTGAAAGAGATGGGTAGTTGTATGATTCATTCCAAATCTTTAACACCACAGTACTAGGCCGAAGCCATCAATTGTGCTTGCTACATTCAAATAGGGTTCCTCACAAAGATTTGAAAGGGACAACACCCTTTAAAGCTTAGCATAAAAGAAAACCTGATGTTGAGAACCTTAGAGTTTTTGGATCCCCAGCCATGGCCCACATTTTGAAGAAGAAACACAAAGCTATAGAACGTCAATCCAAACCTTGCATATTTATAGGATATCCAAATCATATTAAGGGATATCACCTTCTAGATATAGTCACTCATGAGTTGTTCATCGATAAAAGTGTCCATTTTTAGGATATTCCTAGAGACTCAACACTTGATACTTCTTCTCCCTCATCAAATCTACTTCTTCATGATGATTTCTCATCAAATTCAAATTTGCCACAGTAGGTTCTTGAGCTAGAGACATCTTCTTCTTTTTCAAGTTCAGACAGTGAGGACAGTGATGGAGAGTCATCCACCTCTAGTCAGTCAGAGGATGAGGAGTTAATATCCCGACTTGCCCACTTTTGGGCCACTTTGGGCCAAACAGACACTTGAGAGTGTTGGCACTTGGGCAGGAGATCTCACATATGACAGATGTACTAGGGGGATTTTTAGAGAGATCCACATGCCTTCTTTACTACAATTTTGGATCCATAGACTTTTCAAGAGGCATTGAGGGTACCTAAGTGGGATAATGCTATGGAGGAAGAATATTCTTTTTTAATCAAAAATCACACTTGGGATTTGACTTCACTTCCTAAGGGAAGAAAGATGGTTTGATGTAGGTGGATATATCAGACCAAGTTTAAAGCAGATGGGTTAATTGATAAGTAAAAGGTGTGATTGGTCACCAAGGCTTTCTCATAGATGGTAGGCATTGACTACTCAGAGACCTTTGCACCTATTGCAAAGATGACTTTTATCTGACTCACCTTGGCTATTACCACATCACATGGTTGGGATGTGCATCAGATAGATGTGAAGAGTGTTTTTCTTCATGAAGACTTAGAGGAGGAGATCTACATGAAGTAGCCACTAGGATTTGTTCAAGATTTTTCATTAATATGCAGACTTAGGAAATCTATCTATGGCCTCAAACAGGCCCCTTGGGCTTGGTAGGCCAAGATGGATTCCTTCCTTCTCACAGTGGGTTTCACTAGGTGCCATTATGATCCCAATGTCTACTTCTTATGGTAGGATGATTCGCTCTTGATTTTGGTTCTATATGTAGATGACCTTTTGATCACTAGGAGTTCTTCATCAGCTATTGCAGGAGTGAAGGCATCTCTTTAGGATATATTTGACATGTCAGACTTGGGTTTGTTACACTACTTCTTTGGCATCAAGATCTCATAGTTAGATTCAGGGATTTCTCTTGCATAGCCTAAGTATGCTTTTAACTTATTGGCTTAGTTTCACATGGTTGATTGCAAGCCATCTCTGACTCCCTTTCTATCAAGAGTCAAGCTGTAGGCTGACTATTCTTCACCATTGGTTGATGCCACTCGGTATCAATAACTTGTTGGTAGTCTCATCTACTTGACTCACACCAGGCTTGACATATCATATACAATGAAACTTGTCTCTAGATTCATGCAGGAACCTCATGAGTTACATTAGAAAGTAGCTAAGAGGATCTTGCATTACATACAAGGTTCACATAGATATGGGATTCATTACAGATTTGGCATAGAGGCTGACTTGGTTGGATATACAAATTTAGACTGGGCTAGTGATTCACAGACTTGCAAGTCCACTTTTGGTTATAGTTTCTCTTTAGGTTCTGGTCCTATCAGTTGGTCTAGTAAGAAGCAAAATGATATTGCTATATCATCCATAGATGCAGAGTATAGGGGAGATATTAATGCAGCTACTAAGGCTATTTGGCTTCAAGGGATTCTTTCTAAGTTTAGAATTCCTATTAGCCATCCCACCATCATTTATTGTGGCAACTAGAGTACCATTCAGATTTGCAATAATTTGGTTCAGCACCAGTGGACCAAGCACATAGAGATTCACATGCATTTCATTTGAGAGCTTATTCATAGTTAGGTCATTAACTTGATATTTTTCCATCTTCAGAGTAGGTTGTAGACATCTTCACCAAACCTTTCACCAAGAGTAAGTTCATTCATCTACGAGCTCTTCTTGGGGTGTGGTCTACATCTGCAACAGCATCATCTTCAGGGGGGCCTTCTAGCCTCTTCATTTATTTTATGTCTCTCTTTTGGGGGGGGAGTTTTTTTCCTATGGGTTTTTTCCTTTTCTCTATCTTATGGGAGATTGCATTTGTACATGGGTACCTCATCAGGCCTAGTTGCCGGGACCTATCTTTATATTTCCACACTACCCACCTAAGCTGTGCTTATGGGGGGGTATTAGTGTAGGTTTTTATTTTTCCCTATTTATTAATTAAGAAAATTGTATTTCTTGTGCATACATGGAGTTTTCCTACATTTGTGGGATAGGCTAGCTTATGTGGAGGTGTGTGTCATAGATGTGTCATAGGTGTCATAAGAATGTTATAGGTAACTCCCTTGATTGGAGTTGCTTCTCTATTCTTAGCACCTTGTCACCACCTTTCATGGAAGAGTTATTGTCTATTCTTTGGGTGCCTTGTCCACCTTTTGTGGAGAAGTTACTTTTGTACTCTCTTATATGTATTCCTCACTTTGGCCATCTCATGTTAATTAGATTTTGGTTTTCTCCATTTTGTCTTATGCAATTTATCTTTTTGTGTTATTTTCAAATTGCTTTAACATCTATGTGGTGTGTACTTGTTTCATCTTGTGTGATCATGTCTCCATTACACTCACATTATCCAGATTCTAGGAATAACTCTAATAGTACTTGAGAAATTATTAAAGGTAGGGTGATAAGTGTTATGTTAGACAAAATGACCAAGTCAAACAACAAGAATAAATTAGGTAACTAAAAAGCCAAGGATACTAAAGACCAAAAAAATCAAACAAGTAAACCTCAAATAAGAAAGGAAAAATCACCAAGTTAAACCAAAGATGCATGTCAAAAAGAATGGTAATCAAACATAAAATGTTAAAATAAAATAAAAATGATAAAACAACATTGATGAGTGAGAAGTAACAAGCCAAACTCACTCAATAATGGAAAAAGGTACAAACTCAAGTGTATGTAATAGCAATATAATACAACAAATGATAAATGGTAAAATAAAAGTAATACAATCTTACAAATGTAAAATCATGGTTAAAAATAAAGAAGTAATCCATAATTTCTCAAACATGTTGTTTCACTCTAAAGATAGATAAAACTAAAACAAACTAGTGCTAGCATTTTTTAAGAGATGAAGAATTAATTAAAGAAGGGAAAATAGATTTGGAATCATAATTTGTCTATCAATGGGGGAAATAAAATGTATGGAGGGGAGAATGAATGAAAAACCAAGGTAGAGGAACTCTTTATCAAAGTTAAGACACTCAAATTAGGTTTATCAAAACAAGAGGACTTTCGACTTTAAGGACTCTGAAGAACTTCTATTAGCCACACAAGTCTTAGGTCAATAAATGAAATATATAGATCATCCCATGAAGGCTATAAGAATGAACATTAAAATGGACCTACATCCCTAAAATGTTTTCCCCACTCTTCAGGACCCCTTACAAAGTCATCAATCTACTTCAAATATTGTGTGCTTACGTGAGACAATAGGTAACGCCATAGATTTTATTGAATTCCCTTATTCCAATCTCTTAGCCTACCACACTCTAATAGACCTAGGATCTATGTGAGGTCAACTATGGATTTTTAGCTTCAATTGGAGATAAGATGTTAAGCATGGGATATACTAAGCGGGGGGGGGGGGGGTAAATCAGTATATCATATATCTTATTTGTCTTTTATTTAACCAAATTCCACTTAATCAAACATTCAAGATATGTAATAAAACTAAAAATAAACACCACACAAGATATAGAGAGACACCAGATATAACGTGGAACCCCAATGTGGGAAAAACCATGGAGAATAATCTCAAGTATATGAATGAGCACCAACCCAAAAAATATTTGTAAGCCAAGCTTGCAAGAGCACCAACCCCTTTTCTGAGCACCAACCTAGCAATTATTCGTGAGCACCAACCCACAGGAGCACCACACCACTTTGTCGAGCACCAACTCAGCTACTATTCATGAGCACCAACCCATAGGAGCACCAGCCCCTTTTCCAAGCACCAACCCAGCAACAATTCATGAGCACCAACCCATTTGCTGAGGACCAACCTAGCAACAATTCGTGAGTACCAACCCACAAGAGCACCAACCCCTTTGTGTATACCACACACCTATCTCTCAATATTGTTATCTCAACAAATGATAGATCAATACAACATCTCTTTCGTCTCTCTCACCTTTGTTCTTCTAAGCTAGATATAATAAATACAAATCATATTCATCTCTCACAATTGCTCTTCTAAGCTAGATATTACAATATCAAATCAACCTCTATCTCTCATATTTACGAATGGTTTCTCAAGCCTTTATTTATAGCTTTCCAAATGACCTTTGGCCTTCCCCCTTTGTGACCCTTCAATCCTCATGAAAAATGGCACCAAACTTGTATGACCCTTCATATTCTTGCCTTTGAAAAGACATGTGGTGACCCTTCTGATAAAAAATGTCCTTCCCTCTTTTGTCCTCATCTTGGTGACTTTTCGTATTCCTTAAAGTGTCCCTTCATGAGAAATTGTGCCCTTCCTCTTTTGTCTTCTCTTGGTGACTCTTGGAATTCCCCAAGATGACTCTTCATGGAAAAATGCTTCCATCCTTCTTTTGTCTATATCCTGTGGCTCTTTGACTTCTCCATGGGCCCTTATTTTGTCTCATATGCAACCAAAAATATATTCATTAATATTAAATAAATATTAACTCATATTAGCCAAGATATATTTAAACAACATTAAATGCAATGGGGCCTTTATCTCTAATAATGCTAGACCTTTGACATCAATGACAATATTTCCAACAATCTCCCTCTTTGTCATTGATGGCAACCTCAATCTTGAAATTGCCACATCCTGTCACCTACACATACTATCATCTAAAAACATACAGTAACTCTCCCTTACTGTAGCAAACTATACATGTTCCATGTACCTATTTTTTGCACCTATACGTATACCTATTATTCTCCCCCTTTGACATCAATGGCAAAGGGCATACCTGGAGCTAACATTTAGTTCCCCCTCAACTGATGTTGAACATCAATGACAAGAAGTAATAGAAATTACTCCCAACTCCTCTCACCGATCTTTGAATGTATCCTTTGATCATGCCTTTGAGAAGATATCTGACAAATCATTGCCTATCCTTTGAGAATATGTAATCAACTCATTTGAATATTTACTTCTAATCTCACAAACTTTTGCATGAAACTTTAAGGTGTATCCTTGATCACATATTTGACTTACACTCAATAGATTATGCTTACAAAACATTCTTATCTTTGGATCTACTAATATCCAAACTTAAAATACCTTTTTTGGCTATCCTGGCAATGGTTTTATCTTTGATTTTCACTATGCCACCATTGATCTTCTTTACTCTTATCTCCTATCATATGCCTCGAACATCCACTATCAACGAACCATGGCTGTTCTTTATTTCTTACATGCAAAGCTGTTTACACCAACATAAAATCTTTAGTTTGTTTCTTCTACCATGAACATGACTAAACCTTCTTCCTGATGAATGGAACTTTGAAACTCTGATCCTTCTTCTTGATGAATGGAGCTTTGAAATTTTGATCCTTCTTCATTGAATTTGCATGAGTATCCTTCTCCTTCTTAGAGAAACTGTTAGCTCTTTTTCAATATTCTAATTTCTTGTGACCATAATCTTTTGAAACACTTTAAAAACTTTTAAACACTACATAGCCTCAAACCATAATACTGATGCAAAATTTCATCAAAAAAATCTATCCCTTCAAAAGATATACAAATTAATCTGCCAACTCACATTCTTGTCATGCAACATAGCCAAGACCCAAAAGCATCCACCATGCTTCAATTTTTCTTAAAATTGTCTCCTTGAAGCCTAGAAGAGACACCCCACACAAAAGGGTCCTAGAAACAAATCTTAGGAGATTCCCACATCTCCTCTATTTCTTCCTTGATCTTCTTATGTTTTTATTTTAGAATCCATTTAAACATGTCTAATATCTTTAACTTACTAACTTGATCATTTATGATGTTTTTCATCTTCTCAACTTTTGTAACTATCTTATCTTGACAAAGCTCATGCTCAAATGTAACAAGAGATTCTGCACAATCCTTCCTATCTGATTCTTTATCTATTATAGCAAGTAATTCATTTTCACTTTTAAACTCAACCTAATCAACCTTTACTATTTTAGGTCTCCAAACCTTAATTTGTCTTTTCTCATATTTTCTAGGGGCTCTATATCCTTTGACATACCTTGAATATCTCTTTACTTTATTTTGACATAATTTAGCAATGTGTCTTACCTCATGACAACAAAAGCAAACAATATTTCTCATACCCTTTTCTTGAATGTGACTAAGATCTCCCTTTGACTTATTACTTCTCTTCATACAGTCTCTTTCCCTATGACCAACATGATGACAAATAAAATAATGGCCATGAAAAGAATTTGAAAACTTAAAATCATTGGGCTACCTGATTGAATTCTTTGATTTGCCTTCAAAACCTACATCCTTATTTCTTTGGACCAATATTTCATGATCTTTCTCAACCTTTATTATAAGCTTCTCATGATTATCCTTTAATGAACCTAACTCATCCTTCAACTGATTACAGTTTTCTTCTTTTGATGTTAAAATTGAATTTACAACATCTAATTGATTCTTAAGATCCTAAATAAATATCTTATTTTCTTTTACTTCTATAGCCAACTTAGAATCCAAGATACACACCTATTCCTTAAGAGCCTCAACCGCAGATTTCAACTCTTGATTCTCCTTCTTTAGCTACTTGGCCATCTTATGCTTTTCTTTGATCTACCTTCAAGCTGTTAAACCCTTTCTGAAGGAACCTACTCTGATAACAATTGTTAAGCATGGGATATACTAAGAGGGGGGGTGAATTAGTATATCATATATCTTTTTTTTTCTTTAACCGAATTCCACTTAATAAAACATTTAAGATATATAATAAAACTCAAATAATAAACACCACACAAGATAGAGAGAGACACTAGATATAACGTGGAAACTTAATGTGGGAAAAACTATGGAGAACAATCTCAAGTATATGAATGAACACCAACCCAAACAATATTTGCAACCCAAGCTTGTAGGATCACCAACCCCTTTGCTAAGCACCAACCCAACAACTATTCATGAGCACCAACCCACAGGAGTGCCACACCCCTTTGTCGAGCACCAACCCACAGGAGAACCAACCCCTTTTCCGAGCACCAACCCAACAACAATTCATGAGCACCAACCCCTTTGTGTATACCATACACCTATCTCTCAATGTTTTTATCTCAACAAATGATAGATCAATGCAACATCTCTTTCTTCTCTCTCACCTTTTCTCTTCTAAGCTAGATATAACAAATACAAATCATATTTATCTCTCACAATTGCTCTTCTAAGCTAGATATTACAATATCAAATCAACCTCTATCTCTCATATTTACAAATGGCTTTTGAAGCCTTTATTTATAGCTTTCCAAATGACCTTTGGCCTTCCCCCTTTGTGACCCTTCAATCCTCATGGAAAATGGCACCAAACTTGTATGACCCTTCATATTATTGCCTTTGAAAAGTTGTGTAGTGACCCTTCATGATCAAAAACGTCCTTCCCTCTTTTGTCCTCATCTTGGTGACTTTTCATATTCCTTAAAGTGTCCCTTCATGAGAAATTGCACCCTTCCTCTTTTGCCTTCACTTGGTGACTCTTGGAATTCCCCAAGATGACTCTTCATGGGAAAATGCTTCCCATCCTTCTTTTGTCTTTATCCCATGGCTCTTTGACTTCTCTATGGGCCTTATTTTGTCTCATATGCAACCAAAAATATATTTTTTTATATTAAATAAATATTAACTCATATTAGCCAAGATATATTTAAACAACATTAAATGCAATGGGGCCTTTATCACTAATAATGATAGACCTTTGACATCAATGACAATATTTCCAACATAGGATATGTGCTTGTAATCATGTCTTTTAGTGTGATTTGACTTTTGATATTTGTATGTTTCTTTTTTAATATCATTGCCTTTTATTTCAAATGATTTGTATTTTAACTTTATTGATGGATTTTTCTATTTCTCCTTCATACATATTTGGAAAACCAAACATGGGTGCTAAATATGAATTTCATTTTAATACTTGGGATAAGGTTGCTAAGAGAGAGAACTTCAAAGAGTATGGGGTTTAAGAGTCTCATAAATCTAGGTGAAATAAAAGTGATATCTTAACTTCAACTTTTTTTTATCTAATGTGGAGTGAAAGAAAGGGGAAATCAAGAGGAATGACACATAGAACAACTTGAATTAATTTAAATCATAAAAAATGTGACAAAGGGAAAAAAGAGATACAATGACAGTAAAGAGTGATTCCTTATCATAAGAATGATGTAAATGGAGTAAAAACATGCTAGCATAGATTGTGGTGAAAAATCCATCTAACAAAAGAATTAAAATCTAAATTTTGAGAACAAGGATGTAAAAAGATGAAAAGATGGTAATTTTATGAGGATGGTTATGTCCTATCCATGGTCTTACACTACAAATTCATAAAAGAGAAACCCAAAGGGTGTCAGTAAGAAAGTGGAAGATAAAGTGAGGTAAGAAAAAATATAGTAGTTTTTTGAGGAGTGTTAGGTCCTATCCATGGTCTCACAAAGTAAATCACAAAATAAAAACACAAGGGGTGTCAAAAATCAAATGAAAAATAATAAGGGAGAAAAATAAGTAAAATATGGTAATTTTGTGAGGAGTTTCAGGTCCTATATGCAGTCTTACAAAGAAACCCACAAAATAGAAACTCAAGGGGTGTCAAATAGATAAAATTCAAGAAGATAAAGAAGACTATGGTACATCAAGAACCAAAATGCCAAAAGGGAAGACTAAAGGTTTTTGAAAGGAATGAAATTACTTTAGAGGGAAAGACCCATGTAAGTAACCTATAAAAAGTGTTAGATAGATGTAGATAACAATCATGAAAAGAATGAATGTTTAGGAAAAGTAATTTTTGAGAAATTGAATGTTGGTGGGCTCTTTAAAAACATGGCCTTCATTGGTTTGAAGGTGATAGGTTCTTAGACTAAGAATATCTTTGACTAAATATGGGCCCCACAATTTATTAGCATATTTTCCTTATTTATCATGGGTGTAGTATAATTTAAGGATAAGATCACCAACATTAAATGTGTGGGCTTTAACATGTTTATTATGCTACCTAGTAATGTAAGCCTTGTATTGGTGGTTATGTTGTAAGGTAGAAAGATGATGTTCATCAATTAGATCAAGTGCATGAAGATGAGATTAAAATAATTCTTCATTAGGAATAATACCATGAAAAGATATATGAATATAGGGAATCTCAAATTCTAAAATAAGAACTGACTCATAACCAAAGATTAGCGAGAATGGAGTTGCCCAAGTGGTATTGTGTATTCTAGTCTGATAGGCCTAAAGTGCAGGGTAAAGATGTTAATCTATGTGGGTTTCACATATTATCTTTTGGAGAATTTTGTTAGTGTAATCATCTTAGCCATTGTATTATGGATGATAAAGCATGTAAAACTTGTGATTAATATTGAATTTATTGCAAAGTTGTTTAACATGTTTACTTTTGAAATTACCACCATTATTTGAAATGATGGTATGGGGAACACCAAATAGAAAAATGATTTGATTAAGAATAAATTTTTAAATGGTAGGACCATTGACATTAACAAGAAACATGGATTCTACCCACTTGGTAAAATATTTAGTAGTGGTGATGATAAAGACATGCCCATCTTGGGAGTGAGGTAGTTTTCTAATGAGATCAAATCCCCATATGAAAAATGGCCAATAAGATTCGATAGTTTGAAGTTCAGTTGGAGATGAATGGATTAGATCATCATGAATATAACATGGATTACACTTTTTAGTATATTCAATTGAATCAGTTTCAAGAGTAGGCCAAAATTAACCCATACGTAGGCATTTATATGATATAGCATGTCTTCTAAGTGACCACCACAAATTCCCCCATGTGTTTGTTTAAGAAGATGAGGGACCTCATATTGTATAAAACAATAGAGTAAGGTACCTTTTGTGTTGTGATAATAAATGATGTTGTGTTGAAATACATACTTGAAGTCTTGTTTATGAATACATGTATTTTCATGAGAGTCTAAATTAGGAGGATAAGTTTGAAGTTCCAAGAATTGAATGATGTCTTGGTATCATGGGATTTATCGAATGGTAACAACCTTGATATGATAGATAAACAAATCCTTTAGCTGAGTATAAAATGGATATTTTCTTATTTGTATAAGAAAAGTAGGATTAAAATGGACTTGATGTGGATGAAAGAGAGATGTTGAAGAGTTAAGAGAATCAACAATGTAATTTTGATCTCTAGGAATAGGCTCAATACTGAAAGAGATGAAATCCTTAGCAAGAGTGGTTTCAATTTGATGATATGTGATGAGGTTCTCACTTTGACATTGATAATCACCATTTAATTGGTGAAAAATAAGTTGAGAATGACCTAAAACATGAAGTTATTGAATGTCTAAATTAAGAGTAGCTCTTACGCCTAAGATAAGAGATTCATACTCAACCATATTATTGGTGACATCAAAGGTGAAGTAAAAATATAAAGGAATGATTTTTCCAAGAGGACTTGTGAGAATGCATCCTTCCCTAGCTCCTTAAAGGCATTTAACACCATCAAAGTAAAGGGTCCAAGTATCCTCATGCAATTTGACATTAATTTTAGGAAGCTCCTCGATAACTAATTTTGGTTTAGTAATACCAGAGGGAGTAGTGGATTCATAAAGATTATTGGCTTCAAGATCAGTGGTAAAGATAGGAAAATAATCTTTGATATAAATAGATTTATTAATAACTTTGATGTAAAGTATATTATCATCTAGAAGATTATCTTGAAGAGAATAAGTGGTTGGTATGGGAGCTATGGCAAGTTGATCAGCTATGAGTTTCCATTTAACAAAATTTTTAGTGAAGATGTAGAGATGAAATTCCATAAAGAGGACCATCCATTTACCAATTCTATCTCTAGGAAGAAATGATTTGGATAAGAAATGATGAAGGGGGTTGGAATGAATAATGACATAAGTGGTTTGGTAAAGCATATAGTGGTGAAGCTTTTTATCTATGAAATAAAGGGTGAGGCAATCATGCTTAATTTTGGTATAACATGTCTCATAATCAATGAGGCCTCATCTAATGTAGTAAATAACATACTCTCTTCCTATATCATCTTGATGGGCAAGCATTGCCTTAATTTAAATAAGTGTAGAAGAAGTATATATAATCAAAGGTTTATCATTGGAAGGAGGACAAAGTGTAGGTGGATGAAGTAAAGACTCTTTCATGTTATCAAAGGATTTTTGACATGGTTTCATACATTCCAAGGCAATACCTTTCTTGAGAAGTGAATTAATGGAGTGAATTCAATATGCCATTTCATGGATGAATCATCTAATTACCCCAAGTTTGCCTAAATAAGTACAAATATTGGGAATAAAATGAGGAATGGGCATGTTGATGATAGCACTAATTTTGGTAGGGTTAACATTGATTTCATGGAGAGAGACTAAAAATCCTAATAATTTTCTAGAGGTGACTCCAAAAACACATTTGTAAGTATTAAGTCTAACATTATATTTAAGGAGATATTCAAAGATGATAGCAAGATCAGAAAGATGATTCTTACAATTTTTGGATTTAGTAATCATATCATATACATAAGTTTCAACAATTTTGTGAATGATATCATTAAATATGTGAGTCATTTCTCATTAGTAAGTGGATTTAAAATTCTTAATAATGAAGGGAATTTCGGCATAGCAATAGGTGCCCCATTCCATGGTGAAATTTGTATTATGTTGGTCCTCAAGGGTGATATAAATCTGATTGTATCTTGAGAAGACATCCATAAGAGAACATTTCATAACCAACCATGGAATAAATAATGGCATCTATTGAAGGTAAATGTAAGTTTTCCTTAGTACAAGCAAGATTAAGATTATGAAAATCAATAAAAATGTGAATGACCATAGTGACCTTCTGAACATGAACAAAGTTAGAGACCCATTCAGAATAATCCACTGGTTTAATAAATTTAGCATCAAGTAATTTGATGGTTTCCTTGTGACATAAAGTGGAAATTTTCTTTGTTTTTTATGTACAAGATTGGTAATAGGATAACTAATGATATTATGAACTACAATGCTAGGTTTAATGCCAAGCATGTCCTTGTAGGACCAAGTAAAATCCTCATGATATTTGTCAAAGAATAAGCTAAAATTATCATGTTTGGTAGGTGAGAGTTCATGAGAAACTATAATTAGTTGATGACAAGATGGGGTACCATATTTAATGTGAGTGGTTTCTTCAATAAGAATTTAATTTCCATCTTGAAAGTGGTATGGTACATTGGGTAAGGTAGATATGGGATTTTTTTGGGAGTAATGGTAGCAACTAAGTTATTAAAGCAAGGAGTGTTCATTTTGAAATTCCTAAGTTTATGATGCTACCATGGAAGTTGGGGTTATTAGGTATAAAGTAACTCAAGGATAGCTTCATCACTGAAAAGGTAGGAAGTAGACCATAGTACTTGATATCTACTTAAAGATATAGAATCTAATTTCCATGGTGATCATACTCAGAATGTATCTGATGAACATTGGTTGTCTTGGCATCTAGTGTAAGTTTAGGAGTAGAAGTAGATGGATTAGAAGGGCTTAGAATATCACTGGGTTATATGATGGTAAAATATTAGATGCAATGATTGGATTGATATGTGGTAAAGGAGATGTATAAATTTATAGAGGTTTGGAAGGTATAATTTTATCTACCACCCAAAGAATATCAATAAGAGGAGAATTGGCAAGAGGCACATGACCCTCAGGATCTAAGGTATGATCCAAAAAAATGGATTAACATCATGATTAAAAGCATGTATTTTTGGTAAGGTTTTTTAATAATGCTGTGAATACAAGTCTCTAAATTTAGCTTGGGCCATTATATAGTTATTATCATATGTTGGAGAAATTATACATGATTGAGAATTATGTAAAGATTTAGAGGGTGAAATATTGATATTACTAAATGTAAAAGGAGACATGATGAGAGGATATTGAAATAATTTGGACACTCCAAAATCATTTCAAGTGAAGGCATCTTCAAGTAAATAAGGATCTTGAGCATTTCATGGAGGGGAAAATTGGTAATCTCATCAATAAAAATAATAGTATAATCCCTGGGTAATAGAGAAGGAGGAAGCCATTGAAAAATTTAGGGAGGTAACTTTGTAGTATTACAAGTATGTTTCAAATCATTGGGCTCATCATCATCAAAAATTTTAAGAGTAACTTGTAAATTAGGAATCATGTTGACAAAATTAGGTAAAAGAGTATTATTAATCTTAAGAATCATAGGAATGTGATATTTTGATTTAGGATTAGGAAGTTGGATTCTCCATGGGTTGGGATCAGCTTCATGTTTATACCATTTTCCATTATGTAAGAGTTTAATACATTGACTATCGAAAGAAACAATGGCCCTCATTCATTGAGTCCATGGATGACCAAGGAGTATGTTGTGAGATAAGGGTAAGTCAAGGATCATAAGTTTGGTTTGAGTAGACTTAGGTCCAATGGTTAATAGAATCAAAATGCAAAAAAGTAGATTTTGATTTTTCTTATCAAAACCATGACAAGTAAGATAGGTTTTCTTGAAATGATCCTTGTTAGAATTAGGTTATTGGATGAGCCATAAATATGTTACATTAATACTAGAACCTTCATCAACTAGAACCTTTTAGATAAGAGTGGTATTAAAAGATTATCTAATGAAAAGTGGTGGATCATCAGCATGAAATATAATTTCATCATTGATCATGTCCTCTTCAAGGAATTTAAAAGAGGGCTTGGAAGAAGGACACATAGTTTCAGTGGTATTTACATTGGTAGATTGAGATTCAATAGAAGGTGGTTCTTCATCTATGGAGGATGAATCTTTAATTTCTTGAAGTTGTTACATAAGGAATTTATAATGATAGTGAGAAGTATGAACCAACTCCATAAGTGGAATCTTACAAGGAATATAATTGAGATCTTTAAGAAAGTTCCAATGAGACTTAGAAGAACCAGTATGAGGTTTAGAAGGTAAAGTAGTTTTTGGAGGAATAGTTATAGTTGAAGGGTTAAAAGGAGGAGATGTTTCCTCTTGGGCTTCTAAAGAAATATTAGTGTTGGTGATATATTTAAGAAGTTGTTCCTCAAAATATGGCTTCTTAGTCTTGGTAACAAGATTTTTGTGAGCTAGTTTGCAATGGTAATTGACCTTATCAATATTGACATATTGACAATTGTTAAAATATTAGTCATAATTGATGTCAATGGCATAAACATACTTGGTATTTAGATGATTATTTGAAGAATATTTTTGATTATTAGAGGTGGATGCTTAGGAAGTTTGTCATTTTTGAGAAGAAATGGTGTACTCTTGGTGATGAAGATTGATCATAGCTTCATGTTTGAATAAATCACCAAGCATATAAGAGATAAAAAATTTAGTGAGCACTCTACAAGATTTATGAAAATGCTAAATTTTGACATGAAACCATCAAAATAGATTGGGGTCATACCACTTAAGAGGAGCATTGGGATAGATTAAAGGTTTAGAGGGTAGTAAAAATTGTTTCATTTGCTGAACTAAAAGAGGCATGTGAGAAGGTTAAGGAACATTGGTTTTGGAAACTCCTAGTTTGGTTTTTGAAGTATTACTAGTGATAATATTATATGTTTATAAAGATCCTTTAATAAGTTTAGGATAAATTTTGAATTACTTCATAAGAAAGTCTTGACATTTAGCTTGATCAAGAGCTTCATAAGTGTTTGGGGAGCAAAGGTTCAAACCTTATATTGAAGAGTGGGAGTCAAAGTAATGATAAAGAGTTTGAATAAGTTATCATTAGTCATGTTATGTTTGGATTTATGGGCCAATTATTTCCATCTTTTGATAAATTCATGAGTTGATTCAATGGGAGATATGTTAACATTGATGAAGTGGCTAAAATAAATTTTGGGTAGATTCTTGTGTTGAAAATCTTTAACTAAGGGATTAACCAAGTCTTCAAGTTACAAAATAGAATGATGGGGAAGTTGATTATACCATTCTAATACATCACCAATCAAGGTTTTTGCTAAGATTTTAGTTTTGGTGAAGGTATTATTTTGGATCCATTCTTTGTAAAGGTTGTCAAAGGCTTTGAGAAATGAGGCATGGTATTTAGTCCCATCATATTGATAGTTGGACATATGTTACCGATATCAATGGATACAATGAAAAGGTCCAAAATATCATTTTGAATGGTTTGAAGCATCTTTTTATTCATTATGGGTTGAGGAATAACATTTCCTGAGGCATATCGAAGAGGTGGAGGAATGTAATTGGGATTAGCTTGAAGATGGATACTTGGAGGTTGATTAGCCACATTAATTAAATGTTGTTTAAGTTACATCATTTGGTTGGTGTTAGAATTTTGAATTATGTTAATTTATTGGATAAATTGGGCTAAAAGTTGAGTTATATCAGGAGGTGGGTTGGTGTTGGTAGGAGCACTCCCCAAATTGGTGTTAGGCAGAGGATTAATAGAAGAGGGATTATTAGTGGGATTGTTAAGTAAACTTGTATCAATTACTCCCACATTAGTTTGAAGATTTTGAATATGAGAATTTTCTTGGTAAGGAAAGGATTAGATCCATCAACTTCATCTTGAGGTGTTATTTGCACCATATTATAGTTCATGGATGGAGGGGAAGAGGTTCCCTAAGAGTGATGGTGCTCTCGAGAAGAAAAGAGAGAGAGAAATGAACATCCCATATAGTATCTAAATGGATTCAAGCTATCCAAGAAGATTTTGATAGGATTTTCATTATGATTGAAGAGAGATGAAAAAAATGCAAAGGAGAAAAAGAGAACTATATTGATAAATAGGGAAGGTAAAAATAAGTATAGGGTTGACTGGGTCAACCCAACACAAAAAATTGGGTCTAAAAATAGTATAGGGTCAATTGGGTCAATCTAGTATAGTAAATAGAGGCTAAAAAAAGGACCTAGTACATTGGATAGGAAAAATTAATAAGACTGTAATAGATTTTGAATTGAAACAAGATACTTTTTTCAAGTAATTTAGAAAAGTAAAAACTAAAGGAAAATAAATATCCAATTAAATTAATGCTAGCCAACCTAATTAAGGCACACAACACAAAACCTTTCACTAATGCTAGCTAATTCAAGTTTTTATAATACAAAATACAATTGAACAAAGAGAAAGAAGTCAAATTGGAAGGTAAAAGAGATAACTAATTGTTTAACCTAAGTATTTATTAGATTATTAAGATATTATTTTAAATGTGATGGGAAGTTGGATGTAAGTAAGGAACTAGAAAACAATCTAAGGATAGTTTCAAGTAGTTTGGGTTAAAAGAGATCTATAGTGGTAATAATATAGGCCTGGTATTGGGCCTTACCCCCTCACTGCACACATTGTAGTGATAATGGTGTTAGGTGATTAGATATAATATACCATTAACCATGATTTATACTTGACTAGAACATCAAGTCGACTTCCCCCTTGGTGATGAAATCCAAGTTGGTTGGCCTTGGGTAGTCAAATGTTAAAATGCTTGTTTAGATTTTGTGATTTGGTCATGTGTACATAAAATAGAAAATAGTGAAACTAAATGATTAATTATTAACCACATAATTAAGCTATATGATCTATTATAAGCATGCAAACAATAATAAAATAAAGTGTGAACTAATTACTAGTATATAAGGTTAATTCTAACTTTGAAACAAGGTATAGTGTTGATATAGTTAATAGTGTATGCACAAAATATATAATAGGGTCAACAGGGTCAATCCTATACTATAGAATAAAGGTTTAAAATTGAATAGGGTCGATGGAGTCGACCCAATTATCTAGACAACACATAATACAAAACTAGGTTGATAAGGTCGATCCAGTTGACTATAAAAGGGAAGTTTTAAAGATTAAAAACTATTAAAGAAAAGAATGTAAAGAAAGAGATAGAGAGATAAAAAGTAACCTTGGTGGATTAGTGATATAGATAATGAAGATCCCTATTCAAGAACCTTGTTATATGTTTGTAAATTCTACTAACTGAGTTAATTGGGTCAATCAAGCTTTACAAAAACCTATTACTAAGTGCCTAAAATTGTATAAGGTCAAATGGGTTGACCTAGTATGTTGAACCTAATGTCTAAAAAAGTATAGGGTTGACTAAGTTGACCTAATAGTCTAGACTGGAAGTCTGAAAAGTTAAAAACTTATACTAGGTCATTTGAGTTGATCTAGTAGCCTATACCTAAAAACTTGTACATATAAATTAGAGATGGGTTGATGTAGCCAACCCAATATGGAAAATATATGATAAAAATAATGATGAAAATAATGAAATAAGTGAACAAATCCTATAAGGGTTATTTCATGTTGGGTTCACCAGAATGTATGCAATCAGAAATAAATCATATCTATAAATTAATCCTATCTCAAAGAAGATAGAGCATACCTACACTTTCAATTGGGAATACATTTTTTAAGTGGGATCATGACCAATATGGGGATCCACTAGACCCAATTAAGGTATCACTTGTTAACCATGCTATGAAGGGTTCCAAAGCCTATAGTTTAACACAATCATGCGACAACCCTAAAAGATTCATATGTTTAATCTTCACTCTATTATAATTAACAAGAAATTAAATCTAATATAATGTACACCATAGCTTGTGGCACAAAGTTGGGGTTAGTAAAGCAATCAAAAAATGCATAAGAGAATCTAAATTAAGTTAAGTATGAGTACGATCCTAATACATGGAATATGAAGAGTAATATTATTCAAGCCAATACTTGTGATATTTATATTTACTAAAGAGAGGAGAATAAAGTTAGAATATACTTACCTAAATGTGAACCCATCGAGACTCAATCTCTCCCTTAGATAAAGGGGATTTTCAAGAGTTTTTTGTGGTTTGTAAGGATAATTAAGAAAGGATTAAACATCTAAGACTTATCCAAAAGACTAGATTCTCTAAGTAAAAACCCTAAGATAAGACTCCCCAAGTATAATGATGGAAGAGAATATTGTAAAGAAGCATGAGAAAATAATAACTCTTGATTGAATATTGAAATAATGATGAAATGATCTTCTATTTATAGGTATATCTCACCCTAAATCCTTCTAAATATGTCATATATATAGGGTTGACCCAATCGACCTTGTATGTTTTTAGGAGATAAATCTCTAAGTCTTGAGCTAGGTTGGTTGAAGGGCTAAAAAATATCTTAAGTTAAAATACCAAAAATAGTACAAGGTTAACCCAGTCAACTGTATATAGTAATCAAATGCTAAAAACTATACAGAGTTGACCCAATCGACCTAGTATAATCACCTAGCAAAAGGGGATCAAAGTGAGGAAAAGAGGGATGGAAAGAGGGAAAAGGCTAGAGGAGTGTAAAAGGGAGGATTAATATCTTAGGGAATGGTTTTAAGATCTATTTGGATTGGTAATAATGTGGTAATAAGGGACAGTAATCCTTTAAAACACCAAAGGTCTACCCACCCCTTTCCTGGTGCACCCCTTAAGCTGTGAACTTAGAGAGATTGATACTCAATGGGTTCCTATAAGATACAAAGTATCAATAAGTGATAAAAGTTTGAAAATATTATGTGTATAAACATACCCTACAATCACATTATTCATCTACCTATACTTAGGTTACACAAAATGACTATGCAGAAAAGTTCCCAATTCCACGTATAAATCATTATGAATAATGTCAAAGTTCATAACCTATCCTAGTGTTTAAACTATAATTTATGCCCAATCCAAACATAAAACTTCATATTCTAAATCTAATACATATAGTGACATTAAATTTTGTCTATTGATTACATGCATATATAATTAATGTCAGATTTCATAATGAATTTTTTGTAATAGCCCACTAATCCCATGAAATGTCTTACCTCATGAAAAATATTTTTTGTTTTCTAATCCATTATGGATTATATCTTTGTTGTATCTACTTAAATACCATATAGCAAGATAATTTGTCCTATATATTTCACTTTTTTTGAAAAATTGCACACTTAGACAACTTGCCATTTAATCTATGTTTCCACAAATGTTGTAAAACTAGTTATAGATGTTTCAAGTGCTCTTCCTCAACCTTGGAATAAATGAGGATATCATCAATAAATACCAACAAAATTGTCTAGATAATCTCTAAACACATTGTTTATAAGATTTATAAATTTTGCTAGAGCATTTGTCAATCCAAATGGCAACACTATGAATTCATAGTGCCCATATTGAGTCCTGAACATTATTTTTAGAATATCCTCTTCACATATCCTCAAATAGTGATACCTTGATCTAGAGATCAATCTTATAAATATTATTTTCCCCTCAAATTTGATCAAATAGATCATCAATACATGGTAAAAGATATATGTTCTTGATCATTTATTTATTCAACATCTTTTAGTCTAAACACAAGTGAAGAGTTCCATCCTTATTGATGAAGACAACTAGAGCACCCCCAAGATGACACACTTGGTTGAATCAACCCTTTCATAAATAATTTCTAAAGTTATGCCCTTAAATCAACCAATTAAATGGTTTTTCATTCTATATGGTACCTTAGACTTGTGGTTCTAATCCAACTATTCTATCAATTGAGAAATCAAACTCATGCTTAGGTGGCAATCCTAGTAATTCCTCTAGAAACACATCATGAAAGTTTATCAAAAAATGATAATCTTTGATAGATGGTTATTTAGATTATTCTATCTCATTTATCTTAGTAATAAATGTTTGGCATCGCTTCCTTTGAGCTTTATTGAGTTGAATTGTATAAATATACCTTAACTTCAATTCCATTCTCTTGCCCTGAAGTTGTGTCTAATTTTTTAAAATCATATTTACACTCCACCTTCTTAAGAAAACAATCAACCTTGGATTTATGCTTTGAAATAAAATTTCTTCTTAGGATCATATCATATGATCCTAATGGTGCTACATAAAGATCTACTACTATTGTGAACTTAGTGGTAACCTAATTTATGATTCAATTAAACACTTTTCAAAACCTAACCTTTAACTCATTCTTGTATTGTACAAACCATGCATTTACCATTATTCCAAACTTTATAGATAGTTTACTCAGCATTTTTAGGAGTAATGAAACATTCTATATCTCCTATATCAATTAAAATAGAAAGTCAATGGTCAAAAAAATACTTGATAATTCTATGGGTGAAGCTTGACACTCATTGTGTCAATTATCAATAGCTACATCAATCTGATACTAAAAAAATACCATGATAAGAAGTTGAACCCTTATTCTTTGATTTTTATTGAGGACATTTTAGATAAAAATGGTCACCTCCACATATTAATCGACCTCTAACTAGTATTTTCCTCTATATTTGTTTATTTCCCTTGAAAACCACCCTTGAAATGATTACCATGTTTCATGTTCCCTAAACCATGTTTGAACTTGGCATTCTAATTTTTGGACTAACTCTTAGAATTTCTACTCCTATATTTCTAGTTCTTCTTTAAAGTTAGTTTAGAACTTCCAAATTTCCTTTTGAACTTAGCTCTAACTTGGCTAGAGATTTAAATTTCTATTCCTACTTGACATCCTTCTCGAACACCTAATCCATGGTAGATGGACCATGCACATCTACTTCATAGCCTATTTGGGGTTTCAATCCCATGATGAATTTATTGATTATAAACCTTTCATCTACCTAACACTAAGGTACATACTTAATAAGATTGGTGAATTACTCCCATCATTCATTTACTAACAAATCCCCTTAATATTTTGAAAAAAAATATAGTTTTAGAAGCCATCATGACCTAAATAGTGTCACAAAATATTCCCAAGTGGTGGTGGTTGAGTTTAGGTTCATCTTGAGCTTCATATCTTCCCACCAAGTCACTGATTTACCATCAAGCTAATAAGAAACCTCAGATTGCTTTCATGACTTCAAAGTAATTACAACTCTATAAATACTTCTCTATTTATGTTAGCCACACTTAAATTCCATCCCCTCATAAAGTTCCATTTAACTTGGGTGGATTCACTTTTTTCATGTTACATGTTTTTTTATGGCTACTTGATCTCTTTCATCCTATAACATCTCCTCATGCCTTTGCTTTTAAAGATGTTCCTAGTTATTAAGATGTTCTTCAAGTTCTTCCTGAGCATTCTCCTCTTCATGGACATGTACTTCTTATTATAAGTTCATGATTTAATCCCTATTATCTTGCATGGTTGTGAGTATTTGGTCTAACTTGGAATCTTGCTCAGTAAAAAACTAATTTAGATCAATAAGGGGTTCGGTATTCAAAGAACCCTTGCCTCTTAGTATATTGTGCACCATCATTATTCTTATTTATTAGGAGAATAAGTCTGCATTAATAGACACATTAAGTTCTAGATTTTTATCCTTATCTCTGATATCTCAATGTTACAACCCCACTAGGTTTTAAAAGAATATTGAAATATATATTTTTAAATTAAATACACATATTCAACATATAGATTTCACTATGAAACAACCTAACTAGTTATATTTAACTAAATGTACTAATTTAGTTAACTAAAAAGGTTATAGATAATCCACTTAGCTAAGGATCACCATGAACATATATATAAATCATGAATAATATTGAATAACCATAAATATTGCATCATATCATAAATGAAATAGTACAAATTCATGCATGGTTGATACAACATTACATTCTTTAATATATAAATATAATGTCTAAATGTTATAGTTTCAAGTAATACATAAAATATCTCAAATGCTAAAAAAATGATACAAATCTCCTCTAATCAAAGTCTCCATGACTCAAGTATCAATATGTAATCTCAATTGTAGTCTCAAGTATAGTACTCTAGCTGAGAGAGAGAGAGAGAGAGAGAGAGAGAGAGAGAGAGAGAGAGAGAGAGAGAGAGAGAGAGAGAGAGAGAGAGAGAGAGAGAGAGAGAGAGAGAGAGAGAGAGAGAGAGCATAATTTTAGTGTTTTTCCACACCAACCATAGACTATATATCATCCACACTATCTCCCAAACAATGGGATGACCCTCCCTTCACAAATGGGTAGATAATGATGGTGTGGGAATCCAAAGTAACAAACCATAACCCATGTGTTAAATATATCTAATATATAATGTGTACTATAAATAAATCTATTCTAATATGATATCAAAAAAATATGAAAACTATATCAGCATATGAAATGATAATGTTTATTAAACATTAATTTGGCCAAAGTTTTTAATAATAAATGATCTCTAGGATCAGTCAAATTCATACACACCACTTGATCAGATTACTCCTCATCTTACACTAATGGTTCTAATTAAGTTGGTAGAATATTTCCATATGCTTAATTAGGGTCATGAATGCAAAATTTAGTAAAATAAATAATAATATAAAAACCAATCAATTCATTCATAATATTTCACTTTAGCTAATCAAAATTATGCTAAGTACATAAATATTACAAACATCCATTTATTCCATCAAATGAAGTGAATTAAATCCATACATCTTATTTATTATAAATAATAAACAAAATCCAAAAATAGTCCTTAATATAACATACCATCTAGGTAATGATTATCTACACCACCAATTAATTTAACCGTTAAACAACTTATAATAGTATTTCTCCATGAAATAATATTATAATCCTGGGTAAATAAATTATTCATATTCCACAAATAACAATAGCAAGTCTAAAACATACTATTATGTTATGTATTTAAACTCATAAAGACATTAAATTCTTTATATTTAAACAATAAAATATAAACAACCATGCATTACATGTTGTTATGATAATAACAATTATAACACACTTGAATGCATTAATTTATTATAAATAATTCATTTTATATAGGATATTACTAAGAAGACATTCATTGTCATATGCCTTAGAGTATACTATATACACAAAGTATACAGTTAGTTCACATACAAAGGCCCCATAACCTTTTTCATTAAATTGAGACATTCTATTTGCCCATGATAAATAAAACACATAATTCTATACGTAAAATTCAATTACTCCTTTATTCATCAAAACTATTTAAAAAAATAAAACACATAGAATTATATAAATCAAATTCAATTATTCCTTTATTCACCAAAACTATTTAACCATTTAAATAAAATCAACCACTCAATTTTTTCCAATTAAATATAATTCATATGATCAAATATAAAAACATACATGCCCTTACCCAATTTGGGTATTGTTTAATAAAATAACTACAACACACAATCAAATACCTTACTCGGGCATGATTTATCATATCTCATACTTAGATGAATAAATCAATTCAATCATGCAATTAAACTTATATACCTAGTCTCCCCATGAGTTAAGCAATACTTATAGAGTTCATCCAAATAACAATAATGCATGGTCATTGTTGAGTATAAGCAATGTTCATAATAACTAAACTTTACCATGAATTCCTTATCAGTTTACTAGTATACATACTTGCATAAAGCCAAATTCATATAATATAATTGCATTATTCATCTACGTACTTGGGTCACACAAAGTGACTATGCAAAAAGTTACCAATTCCACATATAAATCATTATGAATAATTCCAAATTTCATAACCCTACCTTGTGTTTAAACTATAATTTATGTCTAGTCTAAATAAACAACTTCATCTTTTAAACATAACACACACACACACACACACACACACACACACACACACACACACACACACACACACACACACACACACACACACACACACACACACGATTGTCACATATTAAATTTTGATAGTTGAATATAGATTCAATTATCAAACTTTAATATGTGATAGTAATATATATACACACACATACACATATACATACAAATATATATATATATATATATATATATATATATATATAATTAGATTTAATTGAGTGTATACTTAGATATATATTTGTTTATATATATTCATAATCCCTAAAAACCCACATTTTTAACCCTAAAAGTCCAAATTGATTTAATAGTGGAATGATCATATAGACAATAATTTAAAGTCTATATTTCAATATACCCAAATGCATATATAACATTCTGGTTCAAAAATAACTATTTTGAGTCGTATTACTTATATACCCATCATAATAATCCTCTAAATTTGAACAAAGATTTTTGATATTTAGCTAGAGAATTATAGGTGAGATTATTTTAAAAACCAACAACATCTATATCCAACTATATGGATCTACCCTACCCTCCTTAAGTTCCCCTAGTTTTAATGTGGGGTTCTATGGAGGTCGAGCCTTCCACATATATACACATACAACCCAATATTTATAAGATTAAAACAAATAAACTAGTAATAAAACATATTAAGTTAAATCTATTAAATATATCACTTAGAAATTGAATTATAAAACCTACCTATGAATGCCAAAGAATCCATATGAATTCATTTCTTCTTTTCTTCAAATTTTCACCTTCTTCTCTTTTTGGTATTCTCTCCTCTATGTCATTTACCATCTCATTCACATCCCCTATTCTCCTCTTTTTATTATTTTCCATCCCCTATTCTCCTCTTTTTATTATTTTCCATCCCCTATTTGCCTTCCACTTCTCCACACTCTTCGATAGATTAAACTCATTTAATAATATGCATGCCCATATAGTGTAACCAACTCACAATCTACCACCATGTAAGCACATTAAACCCCATAATTTTATCCCATATGAGGATTAACCAAAGTCAACAAATGATTAGTAACCCTAATCATCTTGATGCTTATCTTGAATCCCTAAATATGCATATTATATTATTTTTTAAATATGCATGACAATGATTTAAACAATCCATCATCAACCACCTAAATCACATAATCCCCCTATTGTATTCCATGAAAAGACTATCAACTAGTCAATATGCCATGTAATGACTAAATACAATAATAATTATATAACTTGGTATTTCAACTAGGTATTAAAAGACTAGATTTTAATGTTGAAATGCTATCCACAAACATATAACAATTACAATGGTTTCCTAAAATCATTAAATAATTAACATTAATATATTATTAATATCAATCCTTTAAGCAAATACAATATCTTTTAAAACAATGTTATTTATCTTTAGACATTATAATATAATATCATAATAATAATCTTTAATTATTATTAATTAAATCTTATAGATCAAGTAATGATTATGGAATCCATCACAACATCATAATGTTTTACTATACATCCATACACAATAAGGTAGTGATATAAGTAGACATAAATAATTTCATTCATTTTGCCAAACAAGATGAGCTACATAAGATTAAAAACATAGTGAAATCACTCAATCAATCAACACAATCATCATCAATAATCAATATTATACAAGAAATCATATTAAAAATCACCTAAAGGAAAAGTACACAAAACATGATACATTATCTATATCAAACAATTGATTATGAAACATGATATATTAAGTGGTTTATGCAAGGGTTTCTAGATTCATTCTTTATCATCTCCCAATGTCTCCATCTAGGCCACCCTATCTGATGATGCTCTATGTTGAGATCAACATGCCCCATTTTTAAAAACAAATGAGGACCCCATGAAAAATCTAGATCAGTTTCCCTACAATGTACCTCACCTTTGGTACCATATGATTAAAACCCCTTTATATGACTTGAAATATTTAGAAGTCATGTTAATTCATGAAAAATATTAAAGAGTTGTTATTTAATATTTCACTAATGTGTAATTCACTATGATTTTTAATAATGTAGCTTGTTTAGAGGTGCTCTTACAAGGGGTTACATTCAAAAATCTAGGGTATGATCCATTAAACTTGACCAAGGTTACTTAATCAAGGTTTTATGAATCATAGTCTAGATTTAATTATGAAAAAATTCATGTTTGGGACTATGTTATACCTTAATCTTAAGTTTTAGACTTAATCCCAAGTCTTATTTCATGCTCAAGGTTTACAACTTTAGCCTTATTATTGCTCTTTTTATCTCACAGATTTTTAGCTTTTACACCTTTTCATTTGGAAGGAACCTAGATGTCAGCTCAACTTTAAATGACACACATTAGTGTCACATGCATTGGTTACTATGGTGCATAAGTTCCATACTTTATCACATATATTTTTTATTTTTAAAAACTAAGTGACAACGTGACCCAATGGGAGTTTTTCACTAGTCACCTAGTTGTTACATTCTAGCTTATGAATAAGTTACAAAGTTCACGACCTCATGACTCAATCAAAACATGTCATGTGGCATCTATTCATGACCATTATATGCTTCTTTTATTTTTTAAGTTTCATGAAAATGATATCCTATTATCTCATGCCACTTGGCACTCAGTCACGCCCCATAGTTAAGATTCAATATTCTAATTTAATAATATAGAGATTACACAACAAGATGACACTTGGTAGTAAGTCACTTAATCTTGGGTAGCTAGATGTGATGTGGAGGTTACATAGTACTTGGGAGTAATGGGTTGAATACACATGTACCCATATCTTAGGGAAATAATATGATCAAAAGAATCCATGAAACCCAATGACTATGTGATCTGATTAAAATGCAACACTTGGCAAAGTGTCACGACATTTAGGTTCTTTAATTATTTCATATAAAAAAGCCACATGAGCCAATAAGAACTTTCCACTTGTAAAAGAAACAAAATTTCTAAGGCCATGTTAGTCAAAGGATGAAAGGGGTCAATTCATGCGATAATTAAATATGAGCAATCTAATCAAAAAATGACACTTGGAAAAGTATCATGTGATCTAACTGAATAGTTTGGTATTCAAAATAAAAGGCTAAAATGCCCAAGAGGGATCTAAGTGTTGAGTACATATCAAAATCATCACCTAGGTGGTATATATTTTTTCAAAAAGTTCCAATATTATGTGCAAATTAAATGTTGATGGGACTTATTCTAGGGGATATAAAACCAAGTCACTTCACTAAAAATTCAATCCTATAATGATAATACATGTGGATAAAGCAAGGGCAGTGATTAGTTGAATTCTTAAAGTAATTTTTTTAGGCCATTAAATTAAAACCTAAGATACACCCTAGCATTGCATGAAGGCAACTTAAAACACTTTCCATTAATGACTTGTATTGTTTAGATTAAATTTAGAATTTAGGTTTTAATGTTTATTACCTTAAAATAATAGGTTCACCTTTAGTTGTTATTTTCTATTGTTTGAAGCATTCTATGAGTTTTTTGAAGACTTATGTATATCCCTCTACCATTAAATCAAGTTGCAATATTGTCGATCATGTAATTTTAAACCATGGTCAAAGCTGAAGCATCTAAATTTAATAAGCAAGAACAAATCCTATTCATCTATTATTATAGGAAAAATATTATTTTTTGGGATACCAAATTAAACTTTCTTATGTTGGATACCAAGGACAAGCATTACAATGACCTGATCTACCATGTAGAGAACACTTTAGACCAAAATAATGATAGTGAATAAGACATGAATGAGTTAGAGGATAGACCAGATATTTTGGTGCTCAAGTGTGCACGTTTACATAAAGCAACATCTAACCCAAAGGTACTCCCATATGTATACTTTGCCTAACTTATGTTCCTTAATTATAAATACATTGATAATATGATTAATTATTCAAATTTAGGCCAAGATATTGCATTCATAGATGGGTTAGCCTTTCAGTCTTACTATGATTTGCCTAAACCAGATATTAAGTACAATCAAGAGATTGTGAGTCAATGGCTTCAAACCCATAATATCAGGGATGTTTTAAGGGATTAGGCTAAGAACAAAGGGAATTTTGTGTGAAAAACTAAAATTTTCCAAATTCCCATCACATAGTTCAAAAGGGGAGTAAGAATGGGAATGGTCATGATGAGCCAATTACATGGGGCTGAGGATATAGGTCAAATGGATGAAAAATGGATCCAACTAATATCCATGATAGTTGATGAGGGAAAGACTCACATTTTGGGAGAAATTATATCTTATAATCTGGTATCATGAATCATAAAATCTATGGCCAGCCATGGAAATAATTTTTACATGATGTCCTACTTAATGAATACCATTTAAACCACTCAAAATTTTCATTAGTTTACTAATTGGGACCCAAAGCTAAAATGGAATATTCCTCATACCTTCTTGAATATTACAATATACTAGTATAAGCAAGATTTGAGGGCCATATATAAACATTTATATCTCATAGTATATAGGGTAATCCATGAAAATCCCATTCCCATATTGTTAGAAGAAATCAAAACAACCCTAAGTACCCTAGGATCCTATTGGTATTACCCAAATTATATATTTGCGAGGTTCATTCACATCAAGATACCCCCCTTAGGTTTCCCATTATAGTTCTAAATAAGTTGGTTGAGTAATAAATTACTTATCAATTATACATAGGGGTGGATGGATTATGTAAAAACAAAATAAGAGGATTAATTTATCCTTAATTATCTAATATTAGATGTTTTTAGATAGAAAACTAGAATTTTGTCATTATAGCTACCAAACAAAGACTTACATTTGAATTAAAAAAGGATGATAATAGGAAGTGAGACCTAGAGCACATAGCTTTAACTAGGTCATTCACATCAAGATACCCCCCTTAGGTTTCCCATTATAGTGCCAAATAAGTTGAATGAGTAATAAATTACTTATTAATTATACATAGGGGTGGATAGATTATGTAAAAACAAAATAAAAGGATTAATTTATCCTCAATTGTCTAATATTATATGTTTTTGGATAGAGAACTGGAATTCTATCATTACAACTACCGAACAAAGACCTACATTCGACTTAGAAAATAATGACAATAGGAAGTGGGACCTAGAGCACATAGCTTTCAACCATTACATCAAATCCATGTCATCTTTGAGATTTTACTACCATGATGAACTTGAGGATGAGGATAGGTCCTATATCAATTTTGAAAATGATCAAGAGGTAAAACAAAGGTTAAAGAATACTAATGTTCCACTTATTAGGGATAGACTAAAAGATGTTGGCTATTATGAAGTTTTTAAGTCTAAAAGTGCTCAAGCAGGTACATCCACAACTATAATTTTGATTATTGGTGTTGAATAAAAGAGATCACCTAACCCTCAACTAAGTTAGATAATATTTCAAGCATCATATCCCACTTTAGGGAAGTGAGAAGCTAAGCCTAAGGAACACACTAAGAAAGTCCCTATTTTAGAAGTAATATCTAACACCCTATCCCATGTTCATAATGTTGCTTTAATACCTATAGAAACCCTAAATGGTGCCTAATTCATCTTTAATTGAGGTTGTAACACCACCTACTTTGGTACCACTAGCTTCTACACTAGAACTCCCTCCACTACTTCTTATCAAGGAGGAGATAGGTATGATTAGTCAATATTGTGTTTATTTTCCTCCCTTGTTTATGAATATCTACCCCTAAGGTAGATCCTATAGGTCACCAACACTAGATGACATGAACTTAATGCCTTGTAGGCCCTTAAGTAGTCCTGTAGTTAGGCCTATGACTATACCCTTGCCCATAGTCGGTCATTTTTTAATGTATTCTACCTCAAAGGTCTCTATAATGGATAATTTACCACCAATTTTTCCTAGGCCCATGTCTAGGCCTACTCCTCAATTGCCACTATTTTTATACCACAAGTTTATTTGTTCGTATTAAGTGCTCCAATTAGCACTAATTCTTTGTTGTCCTCACAAGTAACACCTCCCATACCATCACCTAGTTTTGCCTTCATCTTGGTCACTTCCACAGCTATCTCTCAAACATCTCCATTCCAAAGATTGGCACTAGTTCCTTAGTTTCCACCATTCACTTAGCCTTAGGGTGATATATCAGATAAGTCTTAGATAAAGGAGATGAAGCTGGCCATAGTGGAAAGGAAATATTTAGTTATAGTAGACCATACACAAGTCTCACTAAAATTTGATAAGGAATTTGGAGCTATGAAAAGGGTAACCAAAATAATAATGACTCATCTAGATTAGTTAGAAGTAACCTTGTTTTTTTCTCATAAAGAAGAAGTATAAGCATGGCCAAAAAAAAAATGAAGAAGAACCCCTCTTAGTGATAAATATATATGGTGATGTGGCCACTGAATTAGTTAAAGGGATGTAACAAAGGACAATTGACTTAGAAAAACAAAATAAAGCCACCTTACCAAAAGAAACTATCACCAAAGTGTAATGGAAAGTTAAGGCTATGTTTGATACTATAAATACTTTATCTCAATATAAAGTAAAAGTAGATGAGGTTTATAAGAAAAAATTAAGGAAAAAAGTACCTATCAGAGTTATGATAGCAAAGTGATCAACTTGGTTAAGTTGAATAGATTTAAAGAACTAAACCTGGTACCCTTAGAGGATTTGAGAAATGATCAGTTCTACATCATTAGAAGGAGTAAGGGCTTAAATCAATGGATTGATGACATGATATCCTTGGGCCAATCTCTTACTTATCAAGGTGACAGAGTTATCAATCTACTAAAGAAGGCTGAAATCACACACCTTAAAAATAGAGATGGTACCATCACCATCATGGATGCTTTCAAAGCACAACTCTATAAGTTCATTATTAATATTAAAAAATAGGCTCTATATTGAAGAGTAACCTTTGGATAAGATATGGTATACTTAGCAACATAAGCTAATCAAATAATAGAGAAAGTAGTAGCAATCAATGAATTCATAAGATCTCTCTTAACAAGATTCAATGTTAGATTTCACTATCAAACTACTAAAGGAACCCATCATAGACCTAAAATTCATTGTAAGAGGTTACAAGAATACTGTGTCATAGAAAGAATAAATATAAGTTAAAAAATAGGTGGATAACCAACCACATATGGTCACCACAAGAGATTCTTCCTCTTCATCCCCTCTAAGAGTTTCTTCTTCTACACTAGGAATTATTTCCTCTCAAGTCTCTCTAATTTCACTTTCCTCTTCTACTGCATTAGGATCTCCATCATCATCAACAATAGTAGGATCCCAATTTGGCACCTCATGATCAAAATAGCCATTTTTTCAGGCTATTTCTTTGATAAATTTCATGTTTTAGTTCCAATCAGTATGTTATAAGAAGATTCCTTCTTTTAATAGGGAATATATATAGTACATGAGGAAATTTTATCTAGTGACAATTGTCATGTATTCAATTCTTTTATAATTGATACAACTATCTCAGGCATTTGAAGAGGCATAAATATAGGGGTTTCTACCCTCATTTGTTTTTAGAGTAGAACTTTGTGGAATTAATGCAAATAAAAAGAGGAATTCTAAGAATTTGCTCATTGTTTCATTGCTTTTCATATTTTCTTATTTCTCAAGCTTTATAAATGACATATGGTTTTAGTTTCTAATGGTAAAAAATGATATTAGTGCTTCTAATGCATCTTATTAGTTTGTGATTTATGTTATTCTAATAAACTGTGTCTATGTATGCTCTATTTCTCTTATAATCTATAAATAAATGTGATTAAGAAAATATATTATGGGCAGCCATATTTTAGGACATCCTTCTCAAATATGTGCATTTTATTCACCCTATAATCACTACTGCATTTATGGCATTTTGAGTCGATCACTAGAATTTCATGAATGCTAGTTTTATTTTCATTGTCATCAAAAAGAACCAAAGGAAATATGTTGGTCTTTTTTATTGAAAGGAAAATACTCATTTCTACTCAAACCTTCTTTCATTTTTTAATTTTTATTGACATGAATCACATTAGTTTACTTCTCACTATAAATAATCATCTACGTGTTTCAGTTTGGGAAATAATTGACACAAATATAAATCATTTTTTACCATAACAAAAGAATAAAATATCAAATATATTATGTCACTACAAAGTTATTTTTGTACCTATAGTAGGGTCTACTTACAAGGTAAAGGTGATAGTCATATAGTCATTCCACCAAAATTGAATTAAGCCCTAAGGTATTCCAAGACCTACACACACAAATTGAGATATAATACTTTATTATTAGCATTAGATCCTTGATATAAATGCACATCAAAAGGATACAATATTCATGAGAAGGAGGGTCATTAGATTGCCTTTTTATTTGTTTTTGAGTAAAATTGCAATGTATTTTGGTTGAAATATAGAATAATTTCCTTAAATAAATAAATATTGGTACAAAAAATGTAAATTCATTTCATTTTTGTGAGATATTTATAACCTCTAAAATATCTCTATGAATGTGTGTTCAAGTCTAGATGCATTCTATCATTGCCCATCTAAGCTATTTAAATTTCATCTAAAGGCATTAAGGATAGGCATGTCATTGAATTTTTTGAATAGATTAGACTTTGTTTCATCTATATTTATAAGGGTCTACATGATTTTGAATCTAGAACTTTATATCTATGGCGAATGGGTATAAAGGTCAACATTTAGTTGATTATTTATGTCAAAGATTGCCAAACTAAGGCTTAAGAAATCTAAATTGGGTTTGTTCACATCGAAATAAGATATTATTTGGATGATTTCTCTCTAAAAATGTTTTAATAAGCATAATGTATCAAAGTTTTCTTGAAATATTTTATCTAACATTGATCTTCAAAATTTAAACTAAGATTCTAATGATAATTTTATGCAAGATCTAAAGTTTTCAAAGATTCAAACCAACAAAGGTAAAATAAGATTTCTCTACCGAGTTTTAGACCTCTATGTGGGGTTACTTTATAGTAATTTAACCAATATTTACCTTATTTGTCAATATTTGAATAACATTTATGGCATTTTTGAATTTATGGCACTGATCTTTTGCATAGCATCCTAGAGTTACCTAGGGTCTGGACTAGATCTCTCTCTAAAACTAGAGTTCCCCTTGGATCTTTAGAAACCCATCGCAAAGCTAGAGCCAATAAAGGAATATGTAGGAAGTCCAAATACTAGCCTACCTCTCTAGTGAGCTAAAATCAGTCTCCCCTATTCTAAATATAGCCAATCATGGCATAGATGGGAGGATGTTCAATGAATGTGCCTATCCCTATGCATGATTTTCCTAAGAATCTTGAAAAATACCTCTCACTCGTCAACCCATCTTGAGGTATAACTATTAAAAATAATATCAAATAATTTAAGGAATCTCTTAGGATTTAAAACATCATCTATGAACATCTAGCCTACATATGCTTCCCATTTACCTTTTAGGAAGCAGCCTATGACTTATTCCTTAATTGGCCAGAGGATTCCATCATAGGGTGGAACTAGTTTAATGATACCTTCATTGTACAATTTGGAAGGGTCATTAGCCATAACATTATTTACCAATAATTCACTATCATAAAATGAGACTTGAATGATCCAAAAAGGAATTTTAATGTTAAATTCTAGAAGATGTATATCCTCACCATAACTACCTATTAGCCTGTAGATGACCTTACACTTAAAATTTATAAAAAAATGCCCTAGACCTAATGATTATTGTCTTTATGCATAGGGAGATGAATATCAATATGTTTTCACTTGCATATGTAGAGTTCATACACATCAATAAGTAGATTAATCTTTAAGGGCACCCTACCTTTGCTATCCCAAACATCAACCCAACCTTGCCTACTCAAAACCTAGTTCCATGCATAAATCAGAACATGCTTATGTTAAATAAAATACCTAGCCTCAATAAATTACCATTAAGCCTTTTAGCTCTTATTTAATAAGTAAGAATCTTTAATCAGTATAATTTTGGGGCTCATCCCTAAAATAACAATCATGTTTTTGTCCTTGTTAATAATTCTAATACCTAAAATGTTGTCTAGAACCCAGTCTTAACATTAAGACTGAGTCCTCAAAGGGAGACTTAGACACAATTTAGAAAATCATCCAAAAACTAGGTAGTGACTTTATAAACTTGCAAAGGCAAATGGAAAACATGGGGGAAAGTTCTGATAGAAATTATACATTTCAAAAGTACAATAAAATTTTCAACTAGTTTAATAATAATAACAACAATAATGAACTCCTAGCCAATAAGCTACCTAATATAAATATCTATGAATTGGAGTTGAATAATTGGTTTAGGGTCTATAACATGGCCTAACACAAATATTTGGACTACATATAATTTTATAGTACCTTTGAAATATTCCAAAGTGAGCTAGAAAGTTATGAAGTTATCTTGAATGATCAAAGTAATACTAAAAATTCTCAAAATATAGGAGCACTGAACAATGGGTCCAAAACTACCAAAATGTCCCTTATGGTTAAAACTTATGAGTTTCCAAAATAGGAAAAGAATGATCCTAAAATCAACATAGATTATATCCACACATTCCAACAGTACCAAAATAATAATTATGCCTTGAGGAATAGAGCTCAAAAGGAACCTATGATAGCTTCTACACCACCCAATAAATTTGACACTCCCCCAAATCATATAAACAATAACGATCTTCCTCCCCCCAATGGAAAGGATACTCAACTAGCTATAGAGTTTTCTACAACTAGATCCAAAGGTGGGTACAATATTATGGAAGATATGAAGAATATTAAAGCCAATATTACCTTACATGATCTTGCTCAAATCACTGAGCAACATG
Source organism: Torreya grandis (assembly GCA_037957365.1). NCBI lineage: Eukaryota > Viridiplantae > Streptophyta > Pinopsida > Cupressales > Taxaceae > Torreya > Torreya grandis. Next base: position 219,720 of record JARHVA010007684.1, on the reverse strand, counting down.
ATTTTATACTAATATAATTAACTAAGAAATCAAACAAAATTAAAGACAATTATACAAATAGAAATGTGGTAATGTATAAGAGTAAGGCCAAGGTTCCTCTATTTTTATTGACTATTAGAATTTTTTGAATGTGCATAATTATTTGCTTAATTTTGGGGCATCTACTAACATAATTCCTATAGGTATTTGTGAAAATTTAGGACTAAGTCCAATCATGTCTGACTAAGTTATTCAATTAAACAAATTAAATATCAACATTGTGGGAGAACTATTGAACCTTCATATACAACTGGCTCTTGAACCTAGGATTCAATAGTTCATTAGCATTCAAGTTGTAGAAATAATAGAAGCATAGGGTATGTTATTGAGTAGAAGACTAGACAAAATCCTTGAATGGATACATGTCAATGGATTTATCGCACATGTGGATACCTTGGTGGGGTGTGCTAAATCAAATTTAGATCAAGTGAGAACTGAGAATGAAGTTTATGATTACATATTATAATGCTAAGAATGAGAAGGTAAATTTACAATCCATAAACTTAGGCATGTATGCTTTTGATACTGTTGATTTTAATGAGAGCAACCTAGCTACCAAGGATGAAAGATTTTGGATGATGTACTTTAATAGTGTGAGAGCTAAATAAGGTTTAGGGTAGGTATTTTATTAGAAAATCTAGTTGGTAAACAATATTTGGTGTCTTATAGACTTCAATTTATATGCACTAATAATCTTGTAGAATACAAGGCCTTTATCTTAGGATATTAATTTACCATCAAACATAAGGTAAGGAAATTATTAGTCCATGGTGATTCATAATTAGTTGTTAAATAGGTATGAAGCTAGTATTAATGCAATATTTCTTAATTAAATAAATATAAATTTAGATCCTAGGATTTGATTGAGAGTTTCAAAGCATTTAACATTGCCTTTGTACATAGGGATCAAAATTGGTTGGTAGATGTGTTGGATTCTATAGTATAAAATTTAGTCCTACTTGAAGATCTCAAATTATAGAAGTTTTTAGTTGAAATGTACTATGCCCTTACATTATAGATAATGTCAATCATTTTCAAGTGTTTGATGATGATAAACAAATAATCGATTTTATAAGTAATTCTAAAATATTTGAGTCACACATAATTGATGAATAAGAAGAAGAGTCTATAAAGGAGGTTATAACTGACAAAGATATCATAATTCAACTTAAGGAAAATAGAATTCCTAAGGGCATGGTCTCTCTAGAAAGGATATTCAATCAATATAAGTAAACAAGTGATACCAAGGTGTCCAAAGTAAGTGGAAAAGACTACAAGAAAATCAATATGGGTTCATTAAGAAATCCCCACAATATCAACATTAGGATGGTTTGTACCATGGACGAGTTGACCAAAGATACTAAAATATTATCCATATTTGAGGAAGTCTGTTTGGTCTTATGAATATATTAGAGTCTTCGATGCTTAGGTCAACACTCACACAATCCCTTTAAAGGAAGCATGCAAGATTTTTCAGGAAAAGCTAAAGACCTATGAACCCCCTTATGGAGCCTCTAATTTATAAGGAAGTGAAGAAGTTAATGGATTAAATAATTGTCTTCTTAATCAAACACTCCACATAGGTAGCCAACCTAGTCCCAGTCAAGAAGAAGAATGGTGAAATTAGACTCTACATGGACTTTTAGAACCTCAATAGATCATTAGAAAAGGATAGCTACCTATTTCCATCTTTTGATAAGGTAATTCAAATAGTTTACAGATCTCAAATGATGTATTTTTAGATGGATTTTCTAGATACAACCAAGTGCTAGTCAATAAAGAAGATAGGATGAAAACCACCTTCATAATAAAGTGAAGAATGATCATGTACAGAATGATCCCTTTCAAACTCATCAATGCCAGAGCTACCTTTCAATGTTCCATAGATCATGCCTTCCGAGGACTAAATAGTAAGTGCATTATTATTTATATGGATGACTTAACCATTTTATCTATGAAAAATAAGGATCACATGATACACCTTCAAAATTTTATGGATAAATGTAGGAGGTTTGGTATCTCTTTGAACCCCAAGGAAAGTATCTTTTACATAATTAAAGGTAAGCTCTTAGGACATATAATCAAAAAGAATAGTATGGGTATTGACCCAAATAGAATTAATGTTATTTTCAAGGTTGATTTTCCTAATATCATAAAAGAGTTAAATCCATTTTCTAAGAACATTAACTTCATGCACAAATTCATTTTAGTTTTCACTAAAATTGTCAGAACCCTAAACACTATGTTAAATAAGGATGTGAAGATTGACTAGATGCTTGAGGATAATAAATCCTTCCAAAACATTAAGGAATCCATAGTATGAGCTCTCATATTAATTATCTTATATTTCAATAAGAATTTATACTTCTACTCTTTTGCTTTTGATCACATGATTGTTGATGTTATAACACATAAAGTAGATGACAAAGAACACTTGATCAAATTCATTAGTACAAACTTGAAGGATGCTCAATTGAGATATCCACTCCTTAAAAAAAATTTATGCTTTGGTAAAGGCCATATATTTTTTCAAACACTACCTTATAAGAAATAAAACTCATGTTATTGTACCTAACCCTATCATTTAAGCTTATGCTTAGTTAGAACAAGTTAGAGGAAAGATCACGGAAGTGGATGACCAAGCTCCCAAAATATGACATATAAATTAATTTGTTCAAGATGGTATGAGGCCATGGTTTAATTTAGTTGAGTACCAAAACTAATCCTTGATTGATGTTTTATAGGTGGAATTAGACTAGGTCTCAAGTGAAGATTGGTACAAGGACATTGTCTATTACCTATTGAGTGGTAATTTCTAATAGGAGTGGAAAAGAGAACATATGAGAGTGCTCAAGATCAAAATTTCACACTTCATGATAAGAAGAGGAGTGACCTATAAAAATAACTATGAAGGGATCTACTTGAGATGCATCTCCAAAAGGTAAGCTTTAAACATACTCAATAAATTCCATGAGAAGTTAGGAAGTGGACATCCTTTAGGTAGAACCACTACACAAAAAATAATTAAAGCAAGCTATTATTAGCCCACAATATTCAAGGATGCACATGCTCATGTTTGATCTTGTAACTAGTGTTAGGTGTTTGATAATAGAGAAGTAAGAGAAACCATGCCTTTGTAGCCAATAATTGAATCAAGGCCATTTTTTGAATGGGGATTAGATTTTTTTTTGAGTCATCAATCCCAACTCTTTGATAAACCATATATTTTTTCTAACAACCACTAACTATTAACTAAATTAATTACCACTAAGAACTGCAGGGCAATTGATGTCATCAAATTTTTGGAGGAAAATATTACAACCAAATTTGGGACCCCTTTATCTCTAATATGTGATAATGGCCCAGATTTCCAATATATATAATTCATAGAGTGGGCCTATGAAAACAAGAGTGTTGTCAATTTTTCTTTGAACTATTATCTACAAGGAAATGGTGTTACAAAATCAATGACAAGAACCTAATGAATGCAATAAAAAAGTTAGCAGATAAAAATTTGAGGGAATGGTAATCATTATTAAAATATGCTCTCTAGGTAGATCAAACTAGATATAAGTAGGCTATAAAGTTTCTCTTGCACTTTCTCCAAGTTATGACATCTTAATGAAATCTGAGAGTTGAAACATTAAAATTGTGTACATCCCAATAGTTGGTTATCTGAATTTAACTACACTATGTTTTTTTGGAAAAATTAGAAGAATATAATTCTAAGGTCACCATTTCATGGACTTTTTGCTTTTATTTTTATTGTAATATGGTTCTAAAAAACATACATTTGACTGAATAAAGGTCTTAAAATTATAAAGTTCATGCATACTGACACTTAATCCCATATCAAAAGATTGCCTGGGCAAAATTCAATCACTAAAAATGATTTATTCTTGAGAAAAATATATGAAATCCCTTAAAACCTAGAAAACAAACTAGTTCCCAACCTCCAAGGCTTTAAAAAAAATAAGTATATGTGTATCAAGTTGAAATAGACATGACATTATAAGTTGAATTCCTTTGAAGGTGATTTAGGAAACCTCCATTGGGGATATGGACACTTGAATGGTAGTGGAGAAAGGCCTATAATGGAGCCAAAGGTATCTCTATCAGGGCTATGGATGCTTGGCTAGAATCAAAGTAATACCCAAGCCATCCCTTTAAAAGCTAAGCATTATTATATTATATCTAAAAAGTGCTTACTTAAAACCTATGTTCAAGGCCATGAAGCTTGAAGTTGCTAACTATGAAACCAAAAGGCATGTTTATCAATCAATTCAAAATGCACACACAGTATGAAAGGTTTTCATATTTTCAATATTTAATCCATCAAGTGGAAATTTATTTCTATAAAATTAATGATGATATTTGTTACATTTACCAAGGAATGACTATTTAGTGATTATATTCTAAACCAGGATATCTAAATTATAACATATTATTATGTTTCCTATAGAGGTCTCCATTTCTTAAGATCAACACACCCCATTTTTTTAAATGAGGACCCCATGAAAAATCTAGATTATTTTCCCTAATATGTACCTCACTTTTATTACCACATGATAAACACCCTTGTATGACTTGAAAGATTTAGAAGTCATGTTAATTCATGACAAATATTAATAAGTTGTTTTTGAATATTTTATTGATGTCTAATTCACTATGGTTTATAATATTTTGGCTTGTTTAGAGGCTCTTATGAGGGGTTGCATTCAAAAATCCAAGGTATGATCTTTGGAAGTCAACTAAGGTTGCTTAATCTAGGTTTTTTGAATCATATTCTATCTTTATTATGACATAATTTAAATTTTGGACTATGATATATCTTAATCTTAAGTTTTAGACTGATTTCATACTCAAGGTTTACAACTTTTGGCTTGCCACTTTTCTTTTTATATTTTGGATTTCTAACTTTCAAATATTTTCATTTAATAGGAACCCTTATGATAATTTAGCTTCAAATAACATGTGATAGTGTCGCATGAATTGGTGAGTTAGTCACATAAGTTCTATAATTTGTCTCATATCTTTTTACCTTTGAAAAACTAAGAGACAACATGACCCAATGGTATTTTTCCACTTGTCACCTAGTCATGGAATTCTAGTTTACAAATAAGTTGTAAAGTTTGTAACCTCATGAATCAATCATAACATGCCATATGGTATCCATTCATGACCTTCTAATGCTTCTATTATTTATTAAGTCTCATGATAATGCAATCCTATCACATCATGCCACTTGGCACTCAGTCATGCCCCATAGTTAAGATGTAATATTTCAATTTCATAATACAGAGATTACATGACAAGATGGCACTTAAAATTATGTCACTTAATCTTGGGTAACTAAATGTGATGTGGAAACCACATGGTAGTTGGGAGTGATGGGATGAAGACATATAGACCCATATATCATAGCAATAATATGATTAAAATAACTCATGAAACCCAATGATTGTGTGATCAAATTAAAACATGACACTTGGTAAAGTGTCATGACATCTGGGTCCATTAAGAATTTCATATAACAAAGCCATGTGATAACATGAACCAATAAGAACTTGCCACTTGTAAAACTAGAAAAATATTTAAGTCCATGTCAATCAAAGGATGAAAGGTGTTGATTCATGTGATAATTAAAGATTAATGATCCAATCAGAAGATGACACTTGGAAAAGTTTTGCATGATATACCTAAATGGTTCGATATTCAAAATAAAAGGCTAAAATGGCCAAGAGAGTACCAAGTGTTGAGTATGTGTCAAAATTATCACCTAGGTGGCATAAATTTGTTCAAAAAGTACCAATAGTAGGCACAAATTAAATTTTGATGGGACTTATTTTCAAGGATATAAAGCCAAGTCACTTCACTAAAAAGTCAATCCTATAATGATAAGACATGTGGAAAAAGTAAGGGTTGTGATTGGTGGATTTATTAAATTAAAGTTTCAAGGTCATTAAATCAAAACAAAAGAGTCAACCTAATATTAAATCAAGGTAAATTAAAACACTTGATAGTAATGACTCACATTATTTAGATTACATTCCAAATTTGGAGTTTAATGCTTATTACCTCAAAATAATATGATCACATTTAGTTGTTATTTACTATTGTTCAAATAATTATGAGTTTTCTAAAGACTTCTATATATCCCTCTGCCATTAAATGAAGTTTAAATCATGTCTATCATATAATTTTAAACCATGGCCAAAGTGGAAGCATATGAAGTAAATAAGCAAGAATAAATTCCATTTATCTACTCTTATGGAATAAGTGTTATCTTTGGGGATACTAGATTCAACTATATTACATTGGTTACTAAGGATAATCATTAAAATGACCTATTCTACCATGTAGAGAACACTATAGACCAAAATAATGATAGTGAATAAATAAGACACGAATGAGGAAGAGGATAGACTGGATATTCTAGCAACCAAGTCCATAGATTTACACAAAGTAGCATCTAACCTAGAGGTACTCCCTTGTGTAGACTTAATATACCTTATGTTTAATTAGTCTACATTCATTGATAATATGATTAAGTCTTTAAATTTAGGTCAAGATTTTGAATTCATAGCTAGGATAGCCTTTTAGTTTCACTAAAATTTTCCTAAACTAGAGTTAATTTTTAATTAAAAGACTGTGACTCAATGTCTTCAAACCCATAATATCAAGGATGTTTCAAAGTGAAGTTTTTATGCAAAAATAAATTTATTCAAATTCCCATCACACATTTGAAAAGGGGATTAAGAATAGAAATGGTCATGATGAACTAGTCGAATGGGGCCAAGGACATAGGTCATGTTGATTAAAAATGGATCCTACTTCTATCCATTATAGTTGATGGGGGAAACACTCCCACTTTCAGATATATTATATCTTGTAATATAGTGGCCCAAATCATAAAAGTTATGGCCAACTAGGGAGATCATTTTAACATGATGTCCTACTTAGTGGATGCCATTTTCACCACTCAAAATTTTACTCAATTTAACAATTGGGACCCAAAGCTAAAATGGATTATTCCTTATACCTTCTAAAAGATAAGAATATAAAATTATAAGCAAGATTTGAGGGCCATATTTGAACATTAATATCTCATAGTATATAGGGCAATCCATGAAAATCCCATACCTAGGTTATCAGAGGAAATTAGAAAAACCCTCAATACCTTAGGAGCTTATTGGTATTGCCTATATTTCATAGTTTTGAGGGTCATTAGCATCAATATATCCCACTTTAGGTTTCCCATTACAGTGCCAGATAAACTAGCTGAGCAAAAAATTTCTTATCAGTTATATATAGGGGTGGAAATGTTATATAAGAATAAAATAAGAAGATTCATTCATATTCAATTGTCTAATATTGGCCATTTTTATATAAAGAATAATAATTATGTCATTAAAACTACCAAATAAATACCTACATTAGACTTAAAAAAGGATGATAATAGGCAATGGGACATGGAGAACATAGCTTTCAACCATGGCATCAAACACTGGTAAGCCTTGAGACTTTCCTATCACCATGAAATTAAGGATGAGGACAAGTTCTATATTAATGCTATAAATTATCAAGAGGTGAAAGAAAGGTTGAAAGATTTTAATGTTCTACTATTTAGGGGCAAACTAAAATATGTTGGTTATTATGAAGTTTTCAAGTCTAAAAGTGCTCAATTAGGTGCATCCAGATCTATAATTTAGATTGTTGGTGTTGAAGAAGAGAGACTAATTCACCCTTAGCTAAGTCAAATAATCTTTTAAGCATTGTCTCCCACTTTGGAGAATTAAAATGCTGAGCCTAAGGAACAAACTGAGTAAGTCTCTATTTTAGAAGTAACATCCAATACCCTATCTTAATTTCAAAATATTTCCTTAATGCCTGTATAACCTTTAATGATGCCCCATTCATCTATGATTGAGGCTATAACACCACACTCTATGTTATCAATAGATTCTATACTAGAGCTACTTCCCCTACTTCATGTCAAGAAGGATCTATGTATGATTAGTCAAGATTGTGTTTATTTTCTTCCCATTTTTCTAAATAGCTACTTGTGGGGTAGATCCTATGGGACACCAACACCAATTGACATGAACTTAATGACCTATGAGCCATTCATTAGTCTTGTAGTTAGGCCTATGACTATACCCTTGCCCATAGTCAATCCTTTTATTATTTCATCTACCTCAAAGGTTTTTATAATGGCTAATTTACCACTAATTTTTCCTAGGCCCATACCTAGGCCTAATCCTTAATTTTCCAAGAGAAAGTCTACTATTTATATGCTACAAGTTTATTTTTTCCTAGCAAGTTCTCTAGTTATCATTATTTATTTAGTGTCCTCACAATTAACACCTCCCATCTCATCACCTAGTTCTACCTTCATCTTGGTCACTTCCACAGCTACCTCTCAAACATCTTAATTCTAAATATTGGCACTATTTCCTCAGTTACCACCATCCATTCAACCTTAGGGTGATATATTAGATAAGTCTTGGATAAAAGAGATGCAACTATACATAGTAGAAAGGCAAGATTTATTTATAGTATACCCTTCACATGTCACTAAAATTTGATAGGGAATTTAGAGCTATGAAAAGGGTAACCAAAATAAAAATGACTCATCTAGATTAGTCAGTTCTATGTGAGTTTAAAAAAACCTTATTTGAACTCACTAAGAATAATAAGGCTAAGCATAGCCATTAGTAATAATATGTATAAGATCCCCACATATTTTTGAACTCATATGGTGATGTGGCTACTAAATTGGTGAAAGGGATGTAACAAAGGATAATTGAGTTAGAAAAACAAAATAAATCTACCTTACCAGAAGAAACTATCACCAAATTGGAATGGGTAGTTGAGGATATGTTTGATACTCTAAATACTTTAGCTGAATATAAATTAAAAGGAGATGAGGTTTATAAAAAAATTATTAAGTCAAAAAGTACCTATGGGAATTATGATAGCAAGGTGATCAACTTAGATAAGTTGATTAGGTTGAATAAATTTGAAGAATTGAACCTTGTACCCTTGGAGGATTTGAGATTACTTAGTCTTACATAAATGGAATGAGGAAAGCCTTAAATCAGTGAATTGATTATATGAGATCCTTGGGCTAGTTTCTTACTCAACAAGGTGATAGAGTTATAACTCTACTCAAGGATATTGAAATCACACACCTTATAAATAGAGATGGTATCATCATCAATAAGGATGCTTTCAAAGCACAACTATAGAATTTCATTGTCAATTTTAGAAAATAGGCTCTGGCTTGAGGATTAAACTTTGGACAATATATGGTAGACTTGGAAACATCATATAATAAAATAATAAAGAAAGCATTATAAATCAATGAATTTTTAAGACATGTCCTAACTAAACATGATGCAATGTCAAATTTAATTGTCAAACTACTAAAGGAACCCATCATAGACCTAAAATTGATTGACAAAGATTACAAGAAGAGCTCCAGGGCATGGAAGGATTAAATATAAGTTAAAAAATAGGTAGAAAACTAACCATAGATGGTCACCACAAGGGTTTTTTCCTCTTTAGGACCTATAGGAGTTTCTTCTTTTAAATTGGCAATTAATTCCTCTTCATCCTCTTTGGTTTCACTTTCCACTTCTATTACATTAGGAGCTCCATCATCGTTAACAACAACAGGATCCCAATTTGGTATCTCATGATCAAAATAGCCATTTTTTAGGCTATTTATTTGATAAATTCCATGATCTAGTTCCACTCAATATGATGTAATAACATTTTATCTTTGAATATGGAATACTATTTTTTTATTTTTAGTACACGAGGAACTTTTATCTAGTGACAAATATCATGTATTCTATTCTTTTATAACTGATGCAACCATCTCAAGAATTTGAAGAGGCCTTTACATAGGGGTTTCCCCACTAATTTATTTTCAAAGTAGAAATTTATGGAATTACTGCAAATAGGAAGAAGAATTATAGGAATTTTCTCACTATTTCATTGTTTTCCATATTTTATTATTTCTAAAGCTTTGTAAATGATAAATGGTTTTATTTTTTAATGGTTAAAACCAATAGTAGTGCTTCTAATGCATATTGTTAGTTTGTGTTTTTTGTTATTATAATAAAAAATTTCTATGTATGCTCTATTTATATTCTACTCTACAAACAAATGTGATTAAGGCAATTTATTATGGGTAGCCATTTTTTAGGACATACTTCTCAAATATGTGCATTTTAATCACCCTATAATCACCATTGAATTCATATCATTTTGAGTCTATCACTATAATTTCATGAATGCTATTTTTATTTATATTATCATCAAAAAGAACCAAAGGAAATTTTTTGGTCTTTATCATTACAAGGTATATCTTCTTTTTTGCTCAACCCTTATTTACCTTTTTGATTTTTTTGACATGAATCACCTTAGTTTACTACTCACTATAAATATTCACTTCTTGCTTGAGTTTGGGAAATAATTAGTAAAAATATAAGGAAATTTTCATCATAAAAACAAAAGGAAATCTCAAATAGATTGTGTCACTACAAATTTATTGTTGTCCCTATAACAAGTTATAATTGTAGGATAAAGGTGGTAGTCATATAAGAATTCCATAAAAATTGAATTAATCCCTAATGTCTTCTAGGACCTACACACATAAACTAAGAGATATTACTCTATTGTTAGCATCACATCCTTGACATAGATGCACATCAACACTCTCCCTCCATCACAATCTAAGGGAATAATTTGTCCTACATCCACCTCATGACAATAAAGGTAGTTAGCCTAAAACATAAATATATCCATAAAATAATGTTGTATAATAATCAATATGATCACAATAAAGTGAATGTAAAATTATTGTTAACTCATAACAAACTAATCATGTAAATTAAGCAACATAAACTATCCCATAATCAACATATGTCATCAAGATTAATCAAATATTATTTAATCAAATAATCAACCAAAACAATCCATAGATTCAACAAGTTATTTATCTTAGAGATAAATTGGGATGTGATAACTCAACATTTATTGGCACATATCACTACTTCAGCCAACCCATCAATTACATCTTCTGCTCCTCCTAGGGAACTACATGAAGTTAAATAATTGCTATAGATTTTTGGTAATGAGCTAGTCACATTAAAGAGGTATTAATCCCAACATTCTAGACCATACTGATAATTTAATCATTCTTATCAACATGTTAGGTATCCTTATCAAAGTACTGCATAATCCCAAGGCCAACTCACTTACTCTAGACTATTGAATATGAAAAATGTTAATACTAACAGAACCTATAGAGCCCTTTTTCATATTCAAAATAATATAGTTGAATATTATGATTGGTGATTTCTTAGAAATTAAATTCATAATCAAACTACATGTACAAATGGAGTGTGAAACCAAGTTTCAATGGTGTAAAGTATATCATATCATTAGGAACAAGCAAATGAATCAACTTCATAAAGGGAATAGATACATGAAGAGGAAAAAAATCAAGAATATGAAGCCACTTTGATAAATCGATAATAGAATGACTTCATTGGCATAAATTAGAACCAAGTATCATATACATTCAATAATGTAGTGGCTTATAATACAATATTTAAAATAAGGGAAATAAAAGGAAATAAATCTTTTTCAATAGGCCAAACCTATGTTTTTAAAGTTCTATGGGAATTTCAAAAATATAGGGTGAATCTTGTTGCCACCCAAGCTCAAACAAATTAGCCTATTCAAGAAGAGAATCACCCTCAATCTAATCAACACACTAGAGAGGAGGCTATTATCTTAAAGTTTTGTTGACTTTATAAGTCACCCCCTCAGTCAATATGAGGCATCCCAAGATTATATATAAGGTTAGAATAGTTATGAGGTCCCCAACACTTCAGGTAGAAAAAGCACAAATGTTTCCCATCTATGATGATCTTGAACTAGAGGCAAAAATCTATACAATAGGGAAATAATGATTCACACCATAATAAGGATATCAATGCATATATTTGCATAGGGTTTTATGGTGTGTGGGTCAAAAGGCATGTAAAGATTTAGAGTGTAGGTCCTCAGACTCTAAAATGACCAAGTGAAAGAGATGGTGCAAGAATTGATTATGAGAACACTTTAGCATGGCTCAAATATTCATGTTAGTGCACATTATACTTTAAAATATTATTTTCACCCATCAAACATGACTATGCACCCATGTGTAGGATATCACATCTACATCCTTGAATTGCACAACTCATAGTCTTTCTTTTATCATCACCATGTGGTATCCCTATGCTCACTTAATCATTAGGAAGTCTTTAACTGATCAAAACAAGCACTAGCCATCTATGTGTCACACCCACACCACTCCTATCTATAAATTCAAAGAGCTTCCTTGAGTGTCCATTAAATTATCTCATGTTAGGAGATTGGCAGAGTTAATGAAGGCTATTAGAGTTAGTTGAGATGAAATCAAGGTACTATCAAAATTAAATTAAAGAGTGGCTACTTGGCATTGAGATTTGATGTACATGCCATCCTCTAACACTGATAGGTAAATATTCCAATTCCCAATGTAAATGCATCTAGAAGTGCTTCTATTATTAACCCAAGTCTAATCATTAGGAAGACTTCAAAAATCATGGCCATAGTACCACAAATGCATTAAATGTTTCACCCATCACCAAGCGGTGCATGTACTATAAAACTAGCTTGATCTTCTATAAAAGCCTAGTTCTACCATTGTAAAAGGGTGGAAAAAAATTTATAGCCTCACACTATAGAAATTTTCCCTCCATGAGTACTTTTATTGGCTAAACCTTATATTCTAATGAAAATTAAGTTCACATCTTTTTGATATTTTGATGATCTATGTGTTATTTACATTTGCTGATTTCTACCTATGGGTAATGTTCTCCCCTCTCATTTTTCATTCATCCCTTGCACCTCCTCATTGAACTTAGAGCTTGCTTACAGATTGTATCCTATGTGCACTATGGTCTACGTAGGATATGTCTATAGATAATCTTCATCCCTCTCAATGTTGCACTATGTTCATGTGCCTCTATGCAAAATACTCATGCATGTTGAGTAACTTGCTAAAAACTATGTGATATTGTTTTGTTCTCAAGCACTTGTATTATGTTTATGTTAGTATGAGTTCTCACTCTATTTTGGGTGCATTTCCTTTTACATTTTATATACTTTCTTCCTTTTCCCTCCCTTTTCCTTTGAAAGTATTAGGTTTAAACTAGTGGTAGATTACATTTTTGCTCTTTAGGCCTACACATTGATCTTAAACTAGGTTCTCTTATAAAAAAAGGAATTAAACCTACTCCAGAGACTCATTCCAAGGAGTGAAAGGGTCTCATACCTTTGGGATGTTTAGATCATTATGATGAGACAACCAATGCTCACATGGGTAGATGCATGATAATACTTTCACACCTAATATCCTTCAATCTTGTGCATCATACAAGGCCTTCACACTCAACACCCCACCTCAAAGCTTCCTATATTATAGAGCATCCATTTTTGCACATTTTTAATGATGATAGTTTTTGGCATGACTAGTGGGACTAATAGTAGAATTGAAATAATCAGTGCTTTTTTAGCCATCAAGTGTAGTAATCATTAAGCAAAATCACCTGATGACTCCCAACATCTCTAGTTTGTGAAGGTTAGCCTCTCTATTTAAATGATAAAACTAACAAGGTCATCCATAAGAGGCATCAATTTTTATTTTAGTGAGATTTCAGTTCCATCTAGAAGAAAGAGAGTTAGAGCATCTTCATCCCCTATTAAAAGGCATAGTGCACGTCAATATCCATCTAGAGCCTATTCTACATTGCCATTCAAAAGGTTTTATTCCAATTGAAGCCTATTCCCTATCATATGCATGATGTTTCCAAGAAATCAAGTGTTTTTTCCCTTCAATGGTGGCAACCCATTGGTTCTAATGCAATATGATGACATTTTGGTGTCTTATCTCAAGAGTTTTCCCTATTTCATGGGTGAGAATTCAAGCTCCCTTAAAGAGCATATCCAAGGTATTAAAAATATCTACACAATGCACCATGTCACCTAGGGTAACATTGTAGTTATATTACTACCTTCTTCCTTGAAAGGAAAATCTCTTCAATGGTACTGGGGCTTGTAACCAAATTTCATTCATAAGTGGGATAAGCTTGATGCAAAATTGTGCAAGAAATTCAAGGACCAGAGTGATCACCTATACCTGATAATGTATCTCATGACCATAAAGTGATCACCACATGAAATGATGGTCAAGTTCAAATTTAAGTTCTAGAGGGTCTAGGATAAAATCCATACATTGTGTAAGCCATTTCCTAACACTACATTCTTATATTTCCTATAAGCTCTTAATAGTGATATAGTAGTGATGATTTAATCTATGGAAGGTATAGTTGTCCCTAATGCCTATGAAGTAGTTATGCATGCTGATAATCACTTAATCCAAGTAGTCAAGATTTCACCTAGACCCCCTATGCCTATATTTATAGAGCCTCCTAATCTAGTAACTATATAACCCATGCTAGTACTTATCCCTACTATAGTGAGCCCACTTGATTTATACTTTACCCCTTCTAATGAATTGCATGAAGTCAAATAAATATTTTAATGTTTCAAAATGATCTATTTTCCCTTAAAAGACAATAAGAATAGTACCCTAAACATTAGCCATTCACTTAACAATACCAGTCAAATAGACCTCCCTACCAAGGTGACATGTAAGCATAAAATTAGCTCACATATATCAGAGTACCTTATGCACTAAAATCCAATGATTCTATCACCTCCAATACTTTTGTTACAATACATAATAATCTAGTATAGGATTTTGAATGGTGTTTCCCATACAACCAGCTACATGATCAGGCTACGTGCACAAATGGAGTTATAAACTAGGTGATTATAGTGTAAATCATGCCTCCATTTTAGGAAGAATAATTAGCATAGATCCAAAAATAATAAAATCCTAAGTGTCAACTCAACTACAAGATGGGTTTACCTTTGTCAACTGACAAGAAGAGGATTTTGGCTACATAAACCAAAGTGTTGCACTTAGTGAAAGAAGCATTGTAGTTGATTTCAACACAAGGTTCAAAATAAGAAATAAAAGCAAGGCCACACCTACTTTAGTGCCCACATCATCAATGCTATAGGTTACCCACATAGATGCATAAGCTAAGATACCCACATAAGCCTTACATTTGGAGAAAGTTGCATAGGAGGAAGGACTA
Organism: Torreya grandis; assembly: GCA_037957365.1. NCBI lineage: Eukaryota > Viridiplantae > Streptophyta > Pinopsida > Cupressales > Taxaceae > Torreya > Torreya grandis. Next base: position 204,409 of record JARHVA010007684.1, on the reverse strand, counting down.
CCTCAAATTAGTGAACCAACACTAGGAGAGGTTGTTACTCCAAAGTTACAACCTAGGGGATCTTAGTTCTCTTAAATATAATGGATTAAATGAATAAGATGAGCCTCAATGTCACAATGGGTGATGAATTTACAATTCCATCCCAATGGAATTTATTACAAAATGTGCTAAAAGGATTCCAAGAGTGTCATGCCCTTGAAATGGTGCCTACCACTTCTATGAGTTTGCACCAACCAAAAAAGGAATCATAGGTGTGTAACATCAACAATAAGATGACCCCATTATATATCTATTTGATCATTGGCTAGAACCTAGTGCATAATTGTATGATTGACTCTGGTGCAAGCAACTTAGTAATGCCAAAGAATATTTCAAACACACTCAAAATTATGTATACCCCTATTTCAAAAGGAGTGGTCCAAATTGATGGCACAACAATCAAATCTAAAGGTGTAATCAAGGATTTAAATATAATTTTGTATGCATTCCAAAGCCTTTTTATTGTGTAGGACATTGTTATCATTGACTTACATCCCTATTTCACCATCTATTTCTCTTGAGACTTCACAACAAAGATGGGTAGGTATTTGTCTTTAGATTGGTCACATATGCTATTGAGAACTAGGTATAAAAAAAGTAACCATAAGGGTAGAGCCTATCTTCAAAAGTCATGTTGAGTTATACACTCATATCCTAGTCAAGCAAAACTATGCAATGTTCAATTAATAGAACTTAATTCCCCATGAAAGTGTGACACCACTGGAAGAGGTCCTAAATGACATACTAGATGAATGGGTGCATGAGAATTTTGAATGTGATCCATATGATAATATAGAGATTGGTCGTGGCACATATTACATCATGGAATAGAATCTAGTGTTACTTAAACTCATGAAGGTGCATGAGAATCTTGAATGCATATGGTAATTATAATTTGATGGCTCCTAGAGTAGGAATGACATAGGAGCTAGTGTCATGTTGGTCTCACCCCAAAAATAAAAATACTTTCATGCCTTTAAAGTATAGTTCACTTGTAAAAATAATGTTTTCAAGTATGAGGTGTTAATTCAAGGCCTTCAACTTACACAAAAGAAAGGAATCAAGGTGCTATAATCACTGGGTGATAGTGAATTACTTTTCAAATAGGTTTGAGCATAGATCATGACCAAAAATGTATTATTGAAAGCCTAAAAACATAGAGTGTGGGATATGATTAAAGGGTTTGATGCCTTCAATATCGCCTCCATACCAAGAGTTAAAAATTCTAATTCAAATAGGTTGGAAACCGCAGGTGTATAATATGACATTCCATGTGACATAATGAAAGAGTCTAAATAGCTCATCAAGCTTGTGGTTAGATTGGTAATTCTTGATAACATGGAAAACTAGTAAGTATTCAAGAGTGACAAGTAAATAATTAATTTCCTACAATATGAGGTAGAGTTTTATGACATAAATTAGGCCCAATATTAATATCAATTCATCTATTTGAAAGGAAATAAACTACCTAAAGCATTGGTCACTTGAGAAAGTATATTTGATTCTGATAACCAATTAAGAGGAGAAAATCATAGCATGATAGCCAAAGAAGATATTTTTGTGCCTATAACTATTTCAAAAGGAAAGACTCTTAAAAATGGTAAGGTTTGAAATTTGATATAAATTTAAAGGTTCATTCAACTTAGCAAGAGATAAGATAACATCTTTGCATGGAGATAACCAGATCCAAGTGCAAGAGTTTGATCAGTACAAAATCATGTTTACCACTAAGTGGGGAACCTTTGCATACCATTTCATACCATTTAGATTAACAAACATAGGTATGACCTTCCAAAAATCAATGGACATGGATTTTAAAGAGCTCATTAATAATATCATCTTGATTTACCTAAATGACATAATCATTTTCTCTAAGCATGTAGAAGATCATTTAGGTAATCTAGTAGGTATTTCATAGAATCATGAATTCAAAATATCCATAAACCCAATAAAATACATCTTTATAGTACATGAAGGTTCCCTTATTGTACATATTATTTCTAAATATGGACTCATAATTAATCTAGATCAAGTCAAGGCTATCTCATTTATTTCCCTTCTAAGCCACAAAAAGAGTCTCTAGAGTTTCTTGGGGAGAATAAAATTTATGAGAAGGTTTGTTCTTGGATTTTTCATCTTGGTTAATCCTCTCACTACAATGATAAATAAGATAAATTCCTTCAATTGGATGTGAAAATTCAAAGATAGTTTCAATCCCATCAAGCATGCCATTATGCAAGCTTCCACCTTGATTAACCCAAATTATAGTAAGGATTTAATACTTTATGAATTTAGTGGAGCTAAAGTCATCTCATCCATCTTGATACAACAAAATAAATATCATATAGAATAACCATTCACCTTCTTTAGCTAGGTACTAAGGGATTATGAGTTGTACTATAGTATCATAAAGAAGCACACACTTGTAATCATAAGGGCATTGAATAAATTTAAGAACATGTTATCCAACAATAATATATAACTCATGGTTGTGCATTAAAGTATAAAAGAGTTCTTACTTAGTAGGGACATTTATGATAAAAGGGCTAGCTGGATCACTAAAGTGATGAAGTACAACATAGACATCTAAATCACCAAGCTAGTCTGAGGAAAGGGAATGTGTGATCAATTGGTAAAAGTATTAAGGTCAAAAGATCACATGGTCTTAGTATCACATGAGGAAGAGCACACAAATGAAGAAGCTACTACCAACTAGGTGTAAAACATGAATACCATCCTTTGGCACAACATATATCCACCAGACCTTGACAAAGCCAAACATAGACATTTAAATTTGCAATCCATTCATTATGTGCTAGTAAGAGGTGCATTTTTTTATAACGACCTTAATGGGGTCCTCCTGAGGTATATAGAGCTATAGAAAATAGGTAGAATCCTTAAATAATTCCATGATAGCCTTTTAGGAGGCCATTATTTACCTAATACCATTATTGCAAAGATCATGTGAACTAGTTATTTTTGGCCAACTCTATTCAAAGATGCACACACTTATGTGTGAGCTTGAAATAAATGCACCTATTTATAGGTAAACAAAGACTTTTAGCCTTACCACTATGTCTGATTCAAGCTAACTAACCCTTTATGTAGTGGGACCTAGATTTCATAGGCATGATTAACCCACCATAAAGTGATGGGCACAAGTGGATTCTCATAGCCATCAACTATTTCACATGGTGGATAGAAGTGTTTACAATCAAAGAGGCTAATGAGACATCCATCCTCAACTTCTATGAGGGAATTGTAGTGAGACTTGGTGTTTTGACCACCATTATCTTTGATAATGCTCTAAATTTCCTTGGAACTAGAATTAGTGAATGGGCTATCAAGCACAACATCTACTTGAGCACTTCATTAAAATATTACCCTCAAGGTAATGGTTTAGTCGAATCTATGAATAAGAACTTGATCTGTATCATAAAGAGGAATTTGGAGGATAACCAATGAGCTTGGCACACTAAGCTCAAGACCACACTTTGGGCTGATCATATCATGCCAAAGAGAGAGTTGGGAAATTTTCCCTTCATGATAGTCTATGTAAGGGAGGCTAGATTACTAGCATCCCTTGAGTTACCTTCATCATAACTCATACACTAGTTAGAGCTGATCAAGAGTGATCCCCTTGAATAAATAATGGTAGAACTCATGGAGCTCATATAAACTAGAGCATAAGCTACACACACTATAGAGCTTCAATAAGCATAGACTAAAAGTGTCTTTGACATGAAATCTAGCACCAAAAGTTTCCAATAAGGGGACTTAATGCTCAAATGGGATGGTGATAGAGTGAAATATGGAAGGCACACCAATTTTGATGCAACATGGAGTGGTCCATATACCATCACCAATTACAAGACATCCAATGCCTTCCAAATTACCATAATGAATGGAGAAGAGCTACCTATCCCATTCAATGGGTTTCATCTCAAGCACTATCTCCATTAATTATTTGTATATATTTATAGATAAGTAGAGTATATGCTTTTCATTTCCCTAAAGGTTCACCTCTCATGCCCTTATTTTTAGATTATTTTTATTTACTCCAAGCACTTGTTCATAGTGTTTTCTTATCTTAGGCTTCCTCTAAGCACCTTTGGTATAGTTCTTGTCTTGTTAGGTGAATCTCAATTCATTTCAAGAAGCTAGAAGCATGTAGTCAACATGTTTATATTAGGAGGAACTAGAAGTTCCAAAAGCTCCATGCCCAATGGATTAATCAAAAGCTACTAGGTCTCCTCTTAGTAGGCAATGATCTTGAAAAGGTCACTAAAAGCGTTGACTTTCTAATTTACCCCCTCAATCATCATGAGGCCTCCTAGGATCATGTAAAAGGTTAGCGTAGTTATGAGGTCCCAAGTGCTTTAGGTAGAATAAGCATAAATGCTTCTCATATATTGCCTAAGCCTGAACTAGAGGCATAGATCTCCATATTAGTGTTTATTGATTCATGCTAGTATAAGGATATTAATGCATATCTTTGGGTAAGGTTTTGTAGCACATGGGTTAAAAGGAATGAAAAGTTTTAGAGTGTGGGCAATTAGACTTTGAAATAACCAAGTGATAAAGATGGCTTAAGAAGTGGTTATGGGAACACTCTAGCATTCCCAAAATATTCATCTCAATGTGTGCTCTACTTTAAAAGCTTATTCATACCCATCTAACATGGAACTACACCCACATGTAGGATATCACATATGTGCCCTTGAATGGTGCAGCCCATAATCTTTCTTATACCATCACCATGTAAAATCCCTATTCTTACTTAAGTATAAGGAAGTTTTTAGCTACCTAGAACAAGTGCTAGCCATCCACGTGTCACACCCATGCCACTCATATCTAGTAATTCAAAGAGATTCCCCAAGAGTCCATCAAAGTGTTACATGTAAAGAGGTTGGCATAGTTAATGAAGGTTGTTGGAGGTAGTTGATATGAACTCAAAGTGATATCAAAATTAAATATATGAGTGGCTACTTGGCATCAAGATTTGAAGTACATGCCATCCTTTGACACTAATAGGGAAATCTTCCAATTCCCAATGTATGTGCATCCAAAAGTGATCCTATCATCAACCCAAGAATAATCATCGAGTAGACTTAAGAAAACATGGCCATGGTATCGTAAATGCATCAAATGTTTCACCCATCACCCAAGTGGTGCATTTATTGTAAAATTGGATTGATCTTATATAAAGTCCTAGTTCTTCCATTGTAAAAGTGTTGACATTTTTTTAGCCTCACATTGAAAAAAATTTCCTTCCATGAGCACTTTTATTGGCTAAACCTTATATGCTAATGAGAATGAAGTTCACCTCTTTTCATTATTATGATGATCTGTGTGTTATTTATGTTTTCTTATTTTTGCCTATGGGTAATGCTCTCCCCTCTCATTTTTCATTCATCCCCTACACCTCCTCATTGAACTTGAATCTTGCTTATAGATTATATCTTGTGCACACCAAGGTCTATGTAGGCTTTATCTATGGATAATCTTCATCCCTCTCAATGTTGTATTATGTTTTCATGCCTCTAAGAAAAGTACTCATACATGTCAAGTAACTTGGTAGAAACTATGTGATATTGTCTTGTTCTCAAGCACTTGCATTATGTTTATGGTAGTATGAGCACTCACTATATTTTGGGCACATCAGCTTTCACATTTTATGCACTTTCTTACCTTTTCCTTCCCTTTTCCTTCCCTTTTCCTTAGAAATTATTAGGTTTAGACTAGTGGAAGATTACCTTTTTACTCTTTAGGCCTATGCACTAGTCTTAAACTAGGTTCACTTAGAATAGAAGGAATCCAACCTACTCTGAAGAATCATCCCAAGGACTGTAAGGGTCCTATGCTTTGGGGATGTTTCCATCATTATGGTCAAACAACTAATGCTTGCATGTGATAATAATTCTTCACCTAGCACCCTAGACTCTTTCACCTCATATAAGGCCTTCATGCTCAGCTCCCCACTTCAAATCTTCCCATGCCATAGAACATCCATGGGTGCACATTTCAAATGAAAACAAGTTTTAGAAAAAAGGGACTCAAATTTACTTCAACATAGTATAAAAATGAAGAAAAATGTTTAATGTGACTATGTTAGAAGTCCCATTCATTCCTTTTCAAAGTAATTTCTTAGAAGAACCATTGAAGAGCTTACATCCTCATGAACCAAAAAAGGCCTCTCCAATTGATTCTAGAGGATTGTGTCAACTAAAAGAAAGATATATAAGAAAAAGTATCAAGAAGCTACCATTAAATATCTCATTAATCATAGTTAATCATAGCATCCATAATTATATGATTGATTTAGGTACAAGTAGCTTAGTCATGCCCAATAAGATATATGATATGCTAGGTATAGAGTATAGCCCAATTTTAAATGGAGTTATTCAATTATATGGAATAACTATCAAAATTATAGGGGTTATTAAAGTTTTGAAACTTATCCTAAATGCATATCTTATCCTCTTCATTACCTAATACATCTCTATTATATAACTTCTTCACATTTTTTCCATTTTTCTTTCAAGAGGATTTACTACAAAAATGGGTGGGTACTTATTTGATTGGTCACACATCCTACTGAGGACTAGATATGGAACCAAGATGATTATCAAGGTTGAGACTATTTTTAGAGGTCAGATAGCTCCATACTCACCCAATCCTATTGACATAAACTTACAATGCATGAATTTGAATATATTTTAGTTCTGCATGAGACTACCACACCTTTAGTAGATGTACTAGATGATTAGGCTAATGAGAATTATGTATTTTATCTATATGATTGTAAGGAGGAAATAGGATTGGCCAATTATTTCATCCTTGAATATGAATCTAATATGTTTAACCTCGTAAAAAATCAAGAATACCTTGAAGGTATATGGAAACAATTATTTAATGGATCTAGAAGCAAAATTGGTGAAAATGTAGGCATTATGATTATCTCTCCTCAAAAGGAGAAATACTTTCATGAATAAAAGATGCAAATTAGTTACACCAAAAATGTTTCCAAATATGAGGCACTGATCCAAGGCTTTTAATTAGCACAAAATAAAGTAATGAAGATAGTATAACTATTTGGGTATAGTGAGTTAGCTATAAGTTAGGTGAGAACCCAAAATGCATCCAAAAATAGCCTGTTAAAGGCTTATAAACATAGATTTTTGGAGCTCATTTAAAATTTTGATGCTTTCAACATATAAATTATGCCAAGGAAACAAAATTTTGAGGAATTTAAGCTTACCATAATAGGATCTCAATATGACCTCCCTATTTATTATGTCAGAGATTTAGTATAACTTGTCAAGCTTATAGTTAGACCAATAATGCTTAATAATGATGCTAATTGGCAATTGTTTAAGAATGATGAGTAGATCATCAACTTTTTACAAAAGGAGGTAGATTTTTTTCCAAAAACTAGTTAGGGTTGTAAGCACAATATGAGGATCAAATCATCTAATTAAAAGGAAAAAACACCCAAAGTATTAGTCATACTAGAGAACATAATCAACTTTGATGATCAATTCAAAGGTGAGAAGAGGAACATGTAGGTAAAGAAAGAGAATTGTGATTAAGTGGCCATTTCTAATGGAAAAATCTTGAGAGATGGGAAGGTATGAAATCAACCTGTGAAGGAAGAGTTTATTCACTTTAGTAGAAATTATTATGCTATATTTACATGGGGATGTAAAGAACTCAAGGGTTTTTACCCAATCTTAGCCCAACATACAATTGAATTATACCCTAATGTTAAGCTAGTTAAGTAAAATAAAAGGCCTATAAACCCAAAATTAGAACCATTGATGATGAAGGAATCAAACAAACTCATCCAATCTAACATCATCTTCCCAATTAAACACTCATCTTGGGTAGCAAATTTAATCTTGGTAAAAAATAAGATTAGAGAGATCAAATTGTGTGTAGATTTTAGGGACCTAAATAGATCATCCCTCAATGATCACTATCTCATTCCACCCATCTATTATATCCTCTAAATAGTATTACGAGATGAGAGGATTTGACTTCTTGATGTTTACTTGGGCTATAATCAAATATTGGTGTAATATTTTGATCAATTCAACACAACCTTTACCACTAATGGGGCATCTATGCATATAATAAGATGAGTTTGAAACTAACCAATGCTAGTGTGACCTTTAAAATATCTATGGACATGACCTTTAAGGGCCCAATTAATTATATGATCCTGGTTTACTTTGATGATATCACAATTTTCTCTAAATTTGCATCTAATCACTTGGATCATTTAAAGTAAGTCTTCAATAAATCTAGAGAGTTTAGGGTATCTTTAAACCCAAATAAGTGTGTAATTATTGTCCATGAAGATCACTTATTAGGTTAAATTGTTTCTAAGGATGGATTGGCCATTTACCCAAAGAGAGTAGAAGCCATTAGGTCCTTTTCTCTACCAAGCCATAAGAAAAGCCTCCAAATATTTTTGGGAAAGATAAACTTGGTGAGAAGGTTTATACCAAAATTTGCTTCATTGTTTAAGACCCTTACCTCTATGCTGAAGAAAAACACCATTTTAAGCTAGAAATTAGAAGGTAAGAATAGATTTTAAATAATAAAAAATCAATATCCCAAACCCCCACACTTTTAAATCCATGCTATGATAAGTATTTCATCCTCTATGCTTTTAGAGGGGATGAAATCATCTCAATGATCTTAGTATAGCAAAATAGTGAAAAAATGGAGTAGCCTATTACTTTTTCTAGTCAAGCGCTTAAATATTATGAAATGAGGTATATATTCAAGGAAAAATAATTGATGGTTATCTTTAGAGAATTGAATAAATTTAGACACATGCTCTCTAATAACAAGATTCAACTGATGGTATCACATCTAGGTGTGAAATAATTTCTATCAAGTAGAGATATCAATGGAAAACAATTAGTTAGATTACCAAGGTTATGGAATATGATATTGACATCAAAATCACCAAGATAATAATAGGAAAATAATTATGTAATTATTTACTAGTTGACCTATAAGCTGAAGGTAAAATAGTCTTTATGATGTAGGAAAAACAACTAGATGATCAGGATCCTCCTAGTTGATAGACTTAAAGCATGAAGTATTTTCTCTATTAAGGCTAGTATCCACAAGGGCTTGACAAATCCAAAATAATACATTATAGGTTACAATCTATTCCTTATGTGCTTGTCAATGATGTGTTATTAGAAAATACATCAATGTATATGTAATATGTATAGAATATAATCAAACTAATAAGATCCTTCAAGAGTTCCATGATGAATTGTTAGGAGGATAGTATTCACCTAAAACTACTACTTTCAAGATCATGAGGGCTGATTATTATTGGCCAAGTCTATTCAAATATGTCCATATATGGGTAAGAAGTTTCAATAAATGTGCCTTATTTATAGGAAAATAGAGTTTAGAGGATCTTCCCCTTTGTCCAATTTAAGCTGAACATCCCTCCTCTAAATGGGGTATGGATTTCATTGAAATTATCAACCCTCATTCAAGTGCTAGACACAAGTGGATTATAAATACCAAAACCTAATTTATAATATGGAAATAAGTGGTATCACTCAAAGAGGTAAATTAAACATCCATATTAGGTTTATACAAGGGCATTGTGGTTAAATTTTGTGTTCCAACCACCATTATCTCATAAAATGTGATGTATTTTATTTATACCAAATAAGTGAGTGGCCAATCAAAACATAACATCTATTTGATCACCTCCTTAAATTATTACCATTAAGATAATGGTTTTGCTAATTCAACCATTAAAAACATGATCTACATCATCAAGTGAACCATGGAAGAGAATCAAAGGACATGGCATGCACAACTCAAAATGACCATATGTGTAAATAAAATAACACCAAAAATGGGAATATGTAATTCTCCCTTAATTTTTGTAAATGGAAGAGAGGCTAGGCTACCTATGTCACTTGAATTACCATCACTAGAGCTTTCCCAGCATCTGGTGATAATTGAAAATGATCCTATGATAGTGAGGCTAGCTAGGCTAATGGACTTAAAAGAGACCAGATGGAAATTGATGCATACCTTAGATCTTCACTAGGCTCAAATGAAGAAAACATTTGATAAGAAGGATATTAATAGAAGTTTACAATAAGGAGACTTAGTGCCCAAATGGGATGTGGATAGATTAAAATATATGAATCACATAAATTTTGATGTAATATGGAGTGGTCATTATGTCATCATAGGTTGTACATAGGCCAATACCATTTATTTCACAAGATTGAATGGAGAAGAGCTACTTGTCCTAGTCAATGTGATCCATCTAAAGAAATGATCTTTATGTGTTTTTCATTTGTATATACTGATTTGGATACATTTTATTTCCTCTAAGTGTTTCAGCATAATAGTTAGTTATTTTCTTTCCCTAAGTACTTTCACATAATTACTGTTTATATTTTATACTATTTTATTCTAAGGTGAATATCAATTTAGTTATTTAGTAATAATTTGAGCAAGTTGTAGCTAGGTTGGACTACTATAATATGAGAAGTTTTGGATGCTTTCATGACTCCATGCCCAATGGATTACTTCAAAGTCTACTATATTCCTACTTAGAAGGAAAATATCCCATATAAGTCATGAGAATATTGATCATTTTAGGTCATCATGGAGGAATAATGTCTGGAGATTAGTTTAGGGCTTCAATGTCACCTACAAGCTTCTCAAGATTCAATCAAAGTTTGATGAAATAGATAAGTTAGAAAAGAAAATAAATTATTAGTTTTTCAAAGTTGGCCTTCACATTTTATGTCAAATAAATAGTCATGTTCTTTATCAAGAGATAAGTTAGATATTTTGCATGAAAGATATTTTACATAAAGACCAAAGCCTTTACAAGATTTTTCTAAGTGTTTTAATCTTCACAAAAAATGTATCATGACTAGTCAAAAGATTTATTATGACAAGAATTTTTGTGAAGGCTTATCTCTTCAAAATAATTATTCTGACAAAGCTCAAAATAAAAGCTACAACAAAAAATTCATGAAGAGGAAATCCTAAATATTTCATAAAAAATATCTAAGTATTTCACCTTTTATTAAAATGTTGCAAAGAAAAGTAAAAACTTTATTCTGAACAAAAGTTGTGAAGAGAAAGAACAAAAGTCATAACTTTTACAAAAACAAAAATTCCAAATACCAAGGAAAGAGTTATAAAATATCACAAAGAATAAAAGTCATAACTTTTATGTGAAGGATCAAAGAAAAATTTGTGAAATAGAAGTCATTTTTGGGCCCCTAACCCATTAGTACATGTTTGCACTAACATGGATTCCACCTAGGAGAAAGAAGATAATTTTTTCAAGTGGTTAGCCTTCAGGTTTTTGTAGCTAGCTAGAGGTTGTAGTGCAAATCTTATGCTAACTTATAGGTATCTAACCATCTTCAAAGATTTGAAGAGACATGGAAGGTACAACATGGATTATTCAAAGTCATGGAACTAATGATTATGATGATAGAGTTCTAACTCGACACAACATGAAACTTACACCCTAGAAAAGATGCTCCTGAAGACTTATTTAAGGAGCCAAATCTAGATGAGGCAAAGGAGAGGAAGGATAATAGTGAAGCTCTAGATAAATGAATTTACTCTACAAACACTACTATAGTTAAAATTAAAGATATATAAATAGTATCGAGGCCACTTGGATCCATTTGTATGCACCTAAGCTTATCTACGAGCCTTTGGGTTGTTAATGTTATAACATGAATATAAAATCATTTATGGAATTTTAATAATGATGAATGATTTTGTATTAAAATGTATTGTGTCTAGTTTATGTGTCTTTTTGTATTGCTAATGGAATGTGTATGGTTTTAATGTCATAATTTTAATTGAATTATGTTACGTAATGTTTGTGCACTTTACTAGTTCACTTCTTTAATGGAGTCCCTATAATGAATTATAACAACATCATCATTTTTCATAAAGAATGAGTATAGATCCTATGCTAATAACCCAATCCTTGTTTAAATCACATGACTAGTATGAGTAAATCTGGTAATAGTAGCCTAATGACCCTTAAATAGCCTATATGACCCCAGGATTAATCCAAAAAAGGCTTACACCTATGGATCTACCTTAAGTTTCTGTTGAATTTATTAAGTCTTCTAATTAAAGCCTCATATCATCTTACAACTAGCATAATCTAGGCCCTAGTTCCTTCTCAGTTGTGCTTTGGGTGAGCACATAAGGCCTATGCCTTATGTGAATTGATGCTAGTGTAGCTAAGTGTTTAAATGTTGATCACAAAGGGAACACTCCATATTTACACTTGACTTTAGTAAACCAAGAACTAACTAGACAAGTTTACAACATTTTGGCTCTATTTTTGAGACCTATGTTTAATTTTATTGCTAAAGTGGTGCGACAAAATGATGTAACAAATTTCTCTTGAAAACATTGAGCACTAGCTATAATAGGTGGAAGATAGTTTTGCACTAAATCATCCAACCTGTAAAGGGAAAAAGCCAAAAAAATGGTTTTAGGATAACCTCTATGATGATTTATATGAGATATTTTTCTATGAATTACCTAAGAATGAATACCAATGGTTAGTTTCATTTTCAACTCGTAGAAAATGAAGTTATAAATGGTGTTATGAGTGGACGAAGGATCACCTAGAAAGGCTTGATACCTTGGATATTACTTAGACCAGAGTGGTGGATAAATGGTGTCAAGGAGACCTAAATAGATATGTACTTAAGTTCATAGTCTTAACATATTCATACCCTGAGAAAGTAGATTACTAGTATTTGCATGACCCTAGAGTCACATTTGTGAAAGAGTTCAACATAGAGCTCAAGAGGCTAATGGTTGATTATGATTTTGAAACTTTGGGGATGGAAGGCTAAAATCCTTTCACATATGAGTTATGAAATGGGGGAGAAGGGGATGTGTAGGTGAGGAATAATAGAGGGGGATAAGAAAATTGACACCTAAGAGCTCAGAAGATAGAACTATAATAAGAGATAATGTTGACTAATAAAGGATCTAGAATTTAGAAGTGCCAAAATGACCCATAGTGAATGGGAAGGGCATGAGGAAGGATCACTTGAAATACATTAGTGAAAGGATGAGAAATATAATGAAGCAATGGATTGAGCTTAACATTTGATAAGTGTGGAATTTTTTGAGTTCTTACAAGATTTGGTGACTATAGATATGATTAATGTGCCTACCCCCTTTAAACATATTATGCACACTCACATGATGGATCCCCCACTCGAATAGAGTGCTTGTTGACTCTAATAATTCCTCAAATCTTATATGTTTTAAAAATTTGGATTATAATTTTTTGATTGAACAGATTATTCCATATAAAGAGGTGAGTACAACTACCTCTAGACCATATGGTTTTAGCTTACCACAACATAACTTGAATGTAAACATACCAACTTAGTTGATGTTAGTTACTTAAGGTGTAAAATAACCCATAAGAAGTGATATGGTGTTACAAATAAGTAACATAACACCAATGACATCAACTACACTTATAGTAATGATAGGAAGAGCACATAGCCCCATGGTTGGAGGTGTTAGAGGATTACTGCTAAGATAGGCATTATTAGGAAAAGCACCTCAAGTACCAGTTATTCCCCCTATAATAGGTCTAGTATGAAATGTATATACACCTACTAGAGTATCACAACATGGGAAATTTTACATAACATGTGTTGAAATATAAACTATAGTGGTACACATGAGGCATAACCTAGTTAGAATCTAAGGCTACTCAATTCGTGACCACTTTACTTGATCACACCCATACTTGGTATATAAAATTTGATCGTAACTAGACCATGGTTGACTATGATATCCTAAAGGATACATTCTCTAAATAATTTGACATTATAGAGTTTGAACAATAGATCATCATCATGCTAGAATATATTACCCAATGACTCTTAGAAAGTGTGCACTTATACAATTCAAGGTTTAAAACTCTCCTATAAAATCTCCCATATGATATTCACCCTTCCCATCATGTATAGTGGTTCATTAGGGGTTATTCATGCCATTTTAAATAGCTCTTTCCATGAAGACTTTTATAGATATTTGAGAAGTGCTTAAAGATACACTAAGAGCTAAGGTAGTCAAAAGTGAAAACACCAAGATTTGCCCATTTTATGGAAGCACATATTGCACATATGGCCTTCCAACTCTAAAATATTACTTCTATCTCATCTTATGACACTCAAAGTGGACTATGGTACACTGAATGCAAATTATAAGTCCATAATAGAACTAACATCCCATGGAAGAATATGCACACCCTGATTCTAAGTTATCAAGTCTATCAATAAGCATATGACATATAAAACTATCATTTGTTGAAATATGACATCCAAGTCAACACAATGATATATTATCATTTTTGTGATGCATTAACCCATATTGCTACTGATTATTAGGTGATTGACAAAATGTGTAAAAATATGGAATGGGGTGCACATAGACTACCATAATAGTTGAAGGGTAAGAAAACTAAGGGAATGATGGATATGGCTAATAGAATACATGTTTTAGGATGTAATGAGGAAATAGAGGGTGAGGTAGAGGATGTAGTAGGGGAAGGTTCCCACCACACTCATGTTATAAGTGTGGCTCAATAGAACATTATCAACGTGACTTCCCTACACATCCCATGTTTGAGTATTGTTGAGGGCCCCATAAGGTTGAATAATTCCCTAACATGTATAATAAGTTGACCTAAGGTGGGCCTGACATAGACAAGGGTGAAATAATGATTAGACACAAGTAAAAAATATAAAAATGGAACCCAAAGGCATAACCTATGTACATGGAGGTAGTTAAAGTATAGGTAAATACATTAAATGGATTCACCACTTAGCCACCAATTACACCATTACCTGAGCTATGCCTAGAGTATGGGTAAAAGGGTTGAAATGAGTGCATAACATGGCTTAAATAAAAATCTACATCATACCTAGACCTAACATTCTAAAAATACATATTACAGTAGGCTATGAGTGCAATCCAAAACCTATAAGGGGAGTTCCAATTATCACAAGACCTAGGGGTATAGGTTGTGCCTCTTGAAAGAAGCAAGATAGCCAAGAAGGTAAGGTCCAAGAATTAACTGAAATCCTACATCTCTTGTAGATATAAGGGATGTTTCCCTTATTACATAAATTACTCTTAGAGAATGTAGTTCAAAATAAATTTGAGGTCATTATACCATGCATGGAGAGGTCATGAGAAATTTGACATACTCAAAATGTTAAATACAACCAAGAATTATTGGTGGATGCCATTATTGATGGATGGTCTATCTATGAGGTTCTTGTAAACATAGGCATTGAGGTCAACATCTTGACGAATAATGCTTAGAATAAAATGGGTAGACTAGCCCTGAGAACCTCCCCTTATGTAATTTTAATGGCTAATAAGACTCTAAACACAACCTATCAAAATTCACAAGAGAAAAATTATAGATATCATGTGTGTTGAATTCCATGTTGACTTTAAAGGAATAGAGTTAGTAGAGTAGGATAAATAATTGGTGCTTCTAAGAAGGCCATGGTTTTATGTAAACAATGAAGACATGTGATTCAAAAGACACTATATGACATTTGATAATGGAAATGAGAGGGTAGTTATATCTCTCTCAAATTACCAAGGACCCCCTTTATGTCAAAAGAGTATGGACATCGAGGATGAGATCAACCATATCTATAACATCATGGTGTAAGGCACCAAGACTCAAGACCCGAATAATCAAGGAATCCTCTCTTATGAAGATGGGAAATCATCCTTAGACACATTGATGTTACTTATTATCAATGGGTTGAGGAATCATATGAGACCAATGGTCTATGGTGCCACCTAGTGCATGTAAAGGTGTCAAAACTAGTAAAGATAAGATAGATACAAATTGATCACAATCACAAAATATGTGTCCCTTGCACCAAGAAAAGGGGAAAATAATGTTTTGCCTTAGTAATGGAAAACTTTATACACTCCAAAGATATGAAGGAAGTAATCCTATGGAGGACCATGTTTGTGACATTGAGTTGTGTATTCTAAATAAGGAGGATAAAATGGGTGCACTAGTGTA
Organism: Torreya grandis; assembly: GCA_037957365.1. Taxonomy (NCBI): domain Eukaryota; kingdom Viridiplantae; phylum Streptophyta; class Pinopsida; order Cupressales; family Taxaceae; genus Torreya; species Torreya grandis. The sequence goes on along the minus strand of JARHVA010007684.1, from coordinate 188,229 downwards.
AACATTGAATATCACTACCACTTGTTGGTGGGTAGTACAAAAGCCTAGCTTGCCAACTTAGAAATATGTGAAGGTAGCCATTTGCACTAGATTAAGAAATAGAAATGAGGACCTAGACATTTTAGCATACTTTTGTGACTTTGACCCTATCACACATGTACATATTTGTAAAGAAATGTGGATTGGTTATGATGAAAATGACCAAAGTAATATATAGGTGCATGCCTTCTAAAAGACCTTAAAGACTTGGGCACATGAATGGTACATATTAAATGAGACAAACTATGAAATGACCAATTGAGAATACCTAAAGGAATAATTTATCATACCTTCTCCTTTTCTTCACAAAATATTGAATTGATTGATCCATTACAAGTAGTTCGAAGGTTAGTGTTTGAGGTCATTTCTATATTGGAAGAGCACTTAAAGGACATGTTTGATGAAAAAGGGTTAGCACTCCCAACCTTTTTCAAAGATAAAATTCTAAACAATGACTCTAGTGATTAAGATGATGACACATGGAAGGTGTGAAACTAGAAGAATTTGATAGGTAAAAGGAAGTTAGTGCAAAAAGTTGAGTATAATGCCCTATAACAAGAAGACCCTACCCATATTTGAGTAAAAACAATCAAGGAAAGTAAATAAGTTAAGGATTTACACTAGGAGAAGCATGAACCCTACTGAGTACCATTAAAATTTTCCAAGGTAGATATTAGTTCAGGGGGGAACCAAAGATTGCCATTCTGGGCACTTATTGGTCTGACATGGAGCTGGTATGTATTATTGATAACCTAAAGAAATTCCAAGACTTATTACCATAGAACTAGAATCATATAAAAGGTGCACACCCATCCCTTGATAATATGAGCATCAAACTAGTTAATAGTGCAAGACCCATCAAGAAGCAACCTTATAGGATGAACCCAAATCTTCACACCAAGGTTAAAATGGAGATCGATGGCATGCTAGCCACAAGTATCATCTACCCCATGTATGAATCCAAATGGGTTATCCCCATGGTCATCAACATCAAAAAATATGGGCACATTCATATTTTTGTTGACTACAGACTGTTAAACATTGCCTGTGTGATCAACCCCTTTCCAACTCCATTCATTAATGAAGTTTTAGATAACATCATAGGTTATGAGATATACACATTTACTTATGGGTTCTTAGGATACCATCAAGTCCAGATCGAGGAGGAGGATAATCCAAAAACCACCTTTGTGATTAAATGGGGTTATTTCACATATAACATGATACCCTTTAGGCTGAAGAAGGCACTAGTCATGTTCTCTCGAGTGGTGCTCACCACATTCAAAAATTTCATTCATAAGTTCCTCCAAGTACACCTAGATAATTGGATAATGTATGGGTTGGTAAAGGATTACTATGAAAATTTGTGCCTAATGTTTAAAAGGTGTAGGTAGTTGAAATTTTTGTTAAACCTTAAGAAGTGTGTTTTTGTAATTTTATTTGGTACTTTACTTGAAAACATCATCTACAAGGATGGTTTATTCATTGATCCAACCAAGATTGCAATCATGGTTCATCTTCAAACACCATCAACATAAAAAGATATCCATGCCTTTTTTTGGCATTATGGGTACTACAAGAAGTTCACATGAAATTACACCATGATTGTGGCACTGTTAGAGGAAATCTTATGGAAGGATAGCCCATTCTATTAGGGTAAAACATAGGAATATGCTTTTGAGACCTTGAAGCCCAATCTAGAAAGTGTGCCAATATTGAAATTTACTAATTTGGTAACTCCCTTCCATGTCCATGTTAATGCCTCTAGTATCGTAATTGTTTCCATTCTTGTGCAACTAGGAAAAGGGAAAATAGATCATATTATTTCTTTCACAAGAAGGAAACTAAGGCAGAACAAAACTACACCACAACTAAGCATGAGTAACTTGTCATGGTTTATACCCTACAAAATTTTAGACAATACTTATTGGTAACCCCATTTATTATTTTCATTGATTACAAGGCACTTAAATACCTGATGAATAAGCCCATTTTACATGAGCATATTTTTTAATGGATTGTTTTGTTTCAAAAATTATGATTTACCATGGTAGTGAAGTTAGGCAAACAAAACTTGGGCCAAGACTATCTATCCTACATCAACTCTAGAAATATGGTAGTGCCAATTTAAGATGACATGACTGACCTACAACTTTATAGGGTTTAATGCATCTTAGAGGCCCTGGTAAAAATCATCACATTTTTAACCTCCATATTTATGCTTGAGACCATCACCACCAAAGAAAAGAAGTAGTTCATAGTTTGAGCCACCCTTTTTCAACTCATTAATGGTGAACTATAAAATTTGATCCATGATGAAATCATGCACCAATGTGTCCTATAACATGAATGGAACTCTATACTACAAGAAGCACATGAAAGGATTATTGGAGGCCATTATGTTGGAGATGCCACAATGTAAAATATGATGCAATCAGGCTTGTGGTGGCCAACTCTATTTTATGATATAAAATAATATTCCAAATCATGTGATGTATGCCAATTCACGATTAGAAAAAACCACTAGGATGAGATGCCCCTTGTCCCCATCCTTGCTTAGGTGCCATTTGAAAATGGGCCATTGATTTTGTTGGGCCTATGACTCCTGCCATAAGGCAAATAAGTGCAAGGTACATTTTGAATATCATCAATTAATTCACCAAGTGGCATGAATCAATGCCAACTAAATATTTTATAGACACCACAAAATCAAAATTCATTTGGGAGAATATTATCAGTTGTTATAGATGCCTGCTTAGCTTGACTAGAGACCATGGCATGGATTTCATCAATGAAACAATTTAGATCCTATTATGTGAATATATGGTGGTGCACCATAAAATCACACCCTATCACCCCCAATATAATGACACTATAGATTCATTCAATAAAATATTAGGGACATGCCTCTCAAAAATATGTGATGACAATCATAAGGATTGGGATGACCATGTATCAATGGTGGTATGGGCCTATCACATAACATACATGTGTGTGAAAAGGGTTACACAATTCTAATTGGTGTTTGACACATAGGCTATTTTACCAATGGAATTCTTAGTGCATTCATTACACATCATGAATATTGGTTGATTAGATGACCAAGAGTCTTTAAGCCCATGTTTAGAAGATTTGAAGAGGATGGATGAGACACATGACCAAGCATGGTGGATCTAAAAAATAGAAAATACACACCAAAATATATGACATGACATGCACATAAATACAAGGGTATTCATAGAAGTTTCAATGGTCTTATTATATGAATCTAAGTACCTAAGGCACCCAGGTAAGTTATAGATTAGGTGGATGTGACCTTATGTCATCCGTAACATATTAGATACTAGTGTATGTAATTTGCACATATTGATTGGTGAAATTCTCCCTAGGCATTTAAATGGAAATAGATTGAAGCTATAAAATCATTAGGATGGCACTTGTGCCATATAAAACCAACTTTATGGTCACAATTTGGTTGATTGGTTTTGAACATAATAAAATTGGCACAAGCAAAATCTTTTCTTGTGTTTGTTTCTTTTGTGTTATCCAAATAAGCATGGCACTTTTAGGCCTACAAGAGAAATTTTATGGTACTTACACATGCATAATATATTTGGTGAGTTTAGAATGGTCATTTTTTAAGCACCTAAGGCCAAACACCTAAGTTTCTGGTACATGTGAATTTTGCTAGGTTTAAAAGACTGTAAGTATGAGTTGATGAAGGTGCATATGGTGTTCATGTATAAGAGACTGAGAGAAAAAAAATGAGGTGTTGGAGGACCAATGCAAAGATTTTTATGGGCTAGGGAACTCTAAATAAATAGACATGAAAGCATAGAGAAATTGACCAAGAAAGAGAGGGCACTTGCAAGGAAGCACATCAAGAGATAGAACCTAAGAGGCTAAATTATGTGCATTTGAAGTCTTGCACCTAAGCAACCATAAGAATGGTGAAGTTCATGCCAAATTGAATAAAGTGAAATATAATGACCATTGTAATATTTGGTACCCACATAATAGTCAATATGAAGTGATTATTTGAACTAATTATCACTTCATCAAAGAAACCATTAGCAAAGTTAATGTTATGATGATGGAAAAACAAATATATGTAATAAATGAGTAGTTGGTAGTGGATTTTAGTGGATTTTATGGGTTTAGTAGATTTCAAGAATCCAAACACCACCATCCATAAATGTGGTATCTAAAAACATAGTATAAAAGGGTAGATGGCATAAAAAGGCAAGTTACTATCATTTTTAAGAGATTACCACAAAACCAAAAATCAAAGCCATTAAAACTAGAAGATGCTACCAAAGAGAAAAAGTCCCCCCATAACCCTCCAAGTGAGAAAAAATATTATAAATATAATTACATATCACCTTGAAAAGAAAGGGAGATGAGTGAAGAGAAGTGATTAGAGAAATAGGGAAGTATGATTTATGTAGAATGACTAGACTACCATTAACAGGCTAGAAAGATCAATAGCTAAATGCATAGTCACATTTCCCATGACTGTGAAGTATGCCAAGCACAATTTTAGGCTTTGTAAAAATCAACTAGTTATGCTTCAATAGTAGTAGGTTTAGGATGGGAAATAAAAATCTAAGCATAGGTCCACCATAGGCACAAACAAATGCAAATAAAGCAAGGTTAGTGAGGGAAGCAACCACCATGAAATTAGATGTGTATATGGTGGAAGGAATGAGCATCACAAAAATAGATCTATAAATAAGAACAAATATTACCTATAGAGAGATAGAATACCCTTTAGATATCATGGTAGGGGAGAAGTGGGTGTCCTTTTTGCATATGTTCAAGATTAAAGACTATAACCATAAGACATGTAATAACATGTAAGAGTTAAATAAAGACTGGATGGTAGACACTAAGAAGAAGACTATGGCACATGCTATACTATTCAATGTCTCCATCAGAGACAAATTGGCAACCACATGTGACAAATAACTATTTGAGATGATAATATTTGGAAATATATAAGTTTTGGTATATTTCCACCTCTCATGAGTACATGGTGATCGATTCTACTTTTTTAGATGGTGCATGAGGATTTTTTCAATCCTCATTGGTAGAATCAGAGGGCTAATTGGCATAGGGGTGGACATAAAAGACATGATAAAGGATGAGGTGGAGGTAAAAAGGGTTAAAAGTATCCTAGGCTACTACAATTCAGGGTTTGCATTCCCTATAAAATACATCCAAGACCCCAATACAAGGGAAATAGTGCACCTTCTTAGTACCAAACTTTGCCCTAGTAGCTAGTGGTCTGATATCAATAAGAGATTCCTATATATGTTACCCACCATATGGTACAAGGAGTGTGAATCAAAATCTCCAAGTTCATTTTAGAGGATATAACCAAGAATATGCAAGAGTGATACCAAGTATGTGATACCTTCCATTGGGGGTATACATTGATCTTTATAATAATGAAAGAGGTAGGTTATAGGTGTTCCCAATGAACTATGAGTCTCCTAAAATGAAGTACTAGGACTTCATCTACCCACATAGCCTCTCCTATAAATATAAGACTAGGGTACAAGTATGGTTTTAGAGGTATATAAAAGCTTTTGGGAAGGAGTGGCACATCCCTCAAGAACTCCCCCAATAATTACTGGGAATGAAAATTTTTGTTGTGATATAACACTTTTGTATAGTGTACCTAGCACTCATAGATAGGAATTTATTAGGCTAGTTTTAGTTTCATTATGCATTCTAATCCAAGTACTTCATGGTGGCATTAAGTAGAATCCCCAATGTGTAATAGCTTGAGATATGGGTTAAGTCCATGGATTACAAAAAAATCATGATGAGGTGCTAATTTACGCACCCTAGAGCTAAGGCCACCATTGATGAGGAAGATGATAGTGATAGGATAGACATCCATCCCATCTAGAGGGTAATAATAAATGGGAGGATCTTTAACTTCTAATATGAGATGAAACCAAAAAATAAGGGTAGAGATCCTAGAAAGGATGATGATTATCCCCTCTTAGTCAGTGATGAAAGGAAGGCTATACCAAAGATAAAGGCAAAGACACTCTAAAATAAATGATGTGAGAAGTTAGAGGAGATCACAGAGTGCATACAAAAAAAAATTTCCTCTAGAAAATTGATTATACCCCTCACTCCAAATAATCATGTGACCTTCATGCAAGAGGGTGATTCTTTCATCAGTAAGACAAAGAAAATGTCCAACAGACCTATAACATTCCCTAATATAAATCTTGTAGATATGGAGAGAGAGAGAGGCAACCCTCATGCCCATAATAGAGGAGGAGATTGAAGAAGACTAAGTAGGGACCTATATCCTATAGATAGGAGAATGAGCAGAGGAGCTTAGTGCCAAAAATGTGTAGAAGGCCTTATAAAGTAGTGTGACTATGGTGTTATAAGTAATAGAGGAAATGGTGAGCCTTACATCTAGTGTCACCTAATTAATAATACCTCTAAGGAAACTAGCACTGACACCTAATGAGGAGGCCTTCCCACTACCTCTTAAAATAGTTGAGGAGAAAAGATAGGATTGGAGGAAGATGGGATTGAGCAATGAAGACATCACCAAGGATTTGGTGCTTAAAAAGAGTGGAAACTAGACAGAGAAGAAAAAGGTCAAGTTAGAGAAAAGGTCCCCAAAGGTTTTTGCAAGTATGGGACTAGTAGTTGAGGTGGTTAGATGAACATGAAGTGACCCCACTAGGGAATTAGAAGAAGTTATCCAAGAGGCACTCCAAAATATTGAAGGGGTGTTAGAATAGAAATAAGGTGATACTAGAACCTTAGAATAACAAACAAAGATGATGGAAGAGCCCCAGTAGCAACAAGGTGATGCTAGTGCCAAAGTAATTACTCTAGAGGTAAGTACCAAAAAAACCTAGGATGAATAAATATATGAGGGGGAGAAGTTTGGTAAAGCAACCCTCAAGGACCAAACAAGTGAATCCTTAGATGAGAGCACTGAAGAGAGTAGTGGTGCAAATGAAGAGGAGGAAAAATAAATAGAGAATGTTGTCATTAATAAGTATGACATAGAGCTAAACATAAGGGAAATGACACAAAAGAATTAGGGGGATGAAGATCTATACATGTATAAAACTATGCCCCCCAAGCTGCCATGACTCGTATGTACATAAAACTCTCATTTTCACTAGACCATTATATGGATGATCCCTAATTTGAGGTTCCTAAAGTGGATACTTTGAGTTTGAAATATCCTTAGGAAGGGTAAGAGTCCTTTCTTATCGACCCTCACACTATAAACTCAGTCCAATCTAGGAATACACCAATAAGGTTGGCCACTAAAATGATGTGCCAGAATATCATCAATGACAACAAGGTGAGGAAGTAGAAGAGGCTCCTCAAAAAATCCAAGGATGAGACATAGGTAAATAGGTTAAAGTTACAATAACTTTGTGAGTTCATGGAGGCAACTGAACCATCTCTTTTAGTTAGTGTCAATACTTCAAGCTTTTCATAGGTTGAAAAAAATTGTGTACTGGTAGAGTAGATCCTCTCAAATCTATAACCTAATCTGGTGTAGGAAGAAGAATAAGAATACACAAACATAACACTTCAAAATTATCTATCTAACAAGATCTAAGAGTTATAAGATCTCTTCATGAGGTTAAAAAAGGGTGCAAAAATAGCAGATGCCATTTTCTTGAGATTTTCCAACCAAGCCTCAATAATAGATGGATGCCTCAAGAAGGATAAGGATGAGAAAGAGAAACTGATGGTTCAAGCATACTCTAAAAGTAGGGTAGAGAAACCACAAATCATAGGTAGCATAAATTCACTTAGTAACTAGATCAAGGACTAGGAGCAAACCTTGGAAGAACTCTTTCACAGTCTATAGACTAAGGCTTATGATCAAGGAGAGATCTTAGATGGAAGTATGGAAAAGGAAAAATCCAATGTCAGAGCCTTTCATGAGGATATGGATAAAATAGATGTGCTTTCACTTAATATTACATCCTCTAAGATAGATATCACTGCATAATAAATCAAGATAGTCATTAATGGATTTGAAGACTTTAGTACCTAACTCCAAGAGACTACACCTAATTTTTATGCTCCCAATAATTTGATGGATTAGTCCAAGGGTGGATGAAAGTTTTTGTATGGGGTAAATTTTGGGCCACTAACCCATTAGTATGTGTTCATGCCAACATGACTTCCACCTAGGTATAAGAAGATAATTTTGTTAAGTGGCTAGCCTTTGGGTTTTTATAGCTAGCTAAAGGTTGTAGCATAAATATTGTGTCATCTATAAGGTGGCTAACCATATTCTAAATTTTTAGGGCATTATCAAAGATTTGAAGAGATGTGGCAAGTGAAACATGGATTTCATAGAATAATAGATCTAAGGGTTAAGATGATAGAGTTACAACTCAACACTTGAGTAAAACTTCCACCCTTGAAAAGATGCTCATGAATGCTTATTTAAGGAGCTCAAGCTATATGAGGCAAAAGAGAGGAAGGACTATAGTGAAGATCTAATAAAATGAATTTAGTCTATAAACACTACTCTAGCCATTAAATCTTTATAAATAGTATGGAGGCCACTTGGCTCCATTTAGCTCATATGTGAGCCTCTAGGTTGTTAAAGTTATGACATGAATATAAACTTGGTTATGGACTTTGAACAATGATGAATGTTGTTGCATTAAAATGTACTATGTATAGTTCACATGTCTTTTTGTACTACTAATGAAATGTGTATGGTTGTAATGTCATACTTTTAATTGAATTATATTAAGTAATGTTCATGTAATTTACTATTTTGATTTTTAAATGGAGTCTTTGTAATGAATCATGATGCCATCATAATTTTTCATAAATAATGAGTATAGGTCCTATGCCAATAAACCAATCCTTATTTTAATATCATGATTAGTATGAATAAATTGAGTTAAATCAACATGATGACCCTTCAAGTGCATTTTTGACCCCAAGCTTAATCTAAAAAGGCATGCACCCATGGATCTGCCTTTATTTGTCATTGAATTTCTTAATTCATCTAATTTAAGCCTCATGCCATAGAAAAACTAACCCAATGTAGGCCTCAGCTCCTTATTAGTTATGCTTTGAGTGAGTTCATAAATCTTGTGCCTTATGTGAATTTATGTCGATGCAATCATGTGTTTAAATGTTGAGTACAAAGGGAACATCCCATGATTGTGCATGGTTGTGGTAAACTAATAACTAATTAGAAAAATTCATAGAAATTATGAAGGTCAAGACCTAAAAAAAATCAAGACAACGCAAAATCAAAATATTTAGGTCTTTATAAATTTTTTGGTCATGAATGTCCAAGAATAAAGTCATGAAGAATGTACAAATCATGATAGAAGAAGTTATAAAGGTAGGATACATGAATGACGAGTCAGAAAGAAAATATTTTGCAAAATTTCAAAGCTTTATATAGACTTCAAAAGTGTAAATCTTTGAGAAAGTGACTTGTGGTAGTAATGAATCTAGAAATCTAAATTCCATGTATGTTGACTAGATGCCAAGTGGCAAAATGAGATCCCATATAAGTAGATCCAACAACATAACAAAGGAATAGAAAAAGGTTACTAAAAGGAATACATGTGGTAGATATAATTTCATTAGTTCACAAACCTAATTTGATGGCTTGATTACATGTCAAAAGACATGAATTAATCTAACACATTATATATCATGACTAGATCATCCAAGATAAGGAACATATTAATGATAATTATGGGCATCACTTTTTATAGAGACCTTGATTGATTCCCTAAACATCATAAAAATTGGTAAGCACCCCAATAGTGGGTAAGACTAAATCAATGACCTATGGGTTTCCTATTGCTTATAAAATCCTAGGTCTTACATTGTAAAATGGTTGACATTTCTATGTACCTTTATGCTACCAAAATTTTCCCTCTATGATCCCTTTACCACTTGAGCCTTGAAACTAATGATAATTGAGTTTATCTTTCTTCATAATTCTTATACTCTATGTATATTTTGGTATGTTGATATTTTATTGTGGGTAATTCTTACCCCATCATTTTTTTCATCCCTCAACACCTCTGTGTATAACTTGGCTCTCTCTTAAAGGTCATATGTTGTGTGCACATAGGTCTATACAGACACTATTTATGGACTATTTTTTTATCCTTTTAGTGTTGAATTATTTCTTATACTTTTATACAAATCACTTATGAAGTGTAGTGTCCATTTTAGAGATTGTGTAATGTTTTATCATTTTTTGTAGTTGTGTGATCTTCAAATCTTGTAGAAGTTCTCTTTATAGTCTTGGTGCATCACCTTTACATTTTATCAACCCCCACTCTCCTTTTCCCATCAAAAAATATTATATTTAGAATTAGTAGATTTTCTTTCAGTTCTTTTAGGCCTACATGTTGATCCTAAATCAGCTGTAATTAGATTATAAGGAAGTTGACCTTCTCTATAGGTTCATCCTAAGAAGTGAAATGATACCACACCTTGGTGGATGATCCCTTTATCTCACAGAACCATCTTCCAATTCAGTGAGTGAAAAGTTTGAGTGACAACAATAACCATATATATGTATACATACATACATATATATATATACATGTGTTTGTATGTATATATACACATATATGTATATATACATATATATATGTATATATAGATATATATAAATATATACATATATACATGTGTGTGAATGTATATGTATATATATAAATAAATATATACATATATACACACATACACATACACATATACACATATACATATATACATACATACATATATACACACACACACATATATATACATATATATATGTATATATATATGAATCACGTAATAGAGTATCATATAGTGGTATTATGTTTAAGTAGATGTATCAATGAAGCTCATAGTATTTGATATAACAAGACATAAGATGCATATATAGGTATATATATATATATATATACACACACACATACATACATACATACATATATACATACATATACATATACATACATGTGTGTGTGTGTGTGTGTGTGTGTGTGTGTGTGTGTAAACTCACCTAGTCCATGTGATAACATTAAATAAGTGAAATATAAGAAATTATCATAAGCATGTCATACTAATCCAAGCATACATTTTTTTTAAACATGTCGTGTAGAATAACATATCAATTACATTGTATAAGATAGTAACATGAATATAGGCATGTGTAAGCATTAGTAAATAAACTCAAAATTATAATGTAAAATTATCATAAAACATATAACTTGTTTCAATCATGATCAATATGTGTAATATGCCCCCAATGTAGTGTGTGATGCAAGTAGAGGAAAGGTCTAACATATATATGCTTATTTACCATAGATATAATGTATACATGTATTACACTCAATTTCATATGAATCATATTTGTATAAATAAATTATATGATATCTACTAACACAAATTAAACAACATATGAAAAAACTAGTAAACATGAGAAATATTAAACATTTTTGTATTTTTTTAGAATTTGAATGTTATTGTATTTTAGTGATTATTTGATTTTTTTTAGATATGAATTTTTGAATTTTAGGAAAATGAGGAATATCTAATGATCCCATCTAAGGGATGATCATAAGGTGATCTAGAATGATAATATGGTAGAACAAACTAGTCATGATACCAAGGATCATGTATGTGTGCCAAATCTAGAGCTATAGAATCTACAATGTTAGGAATATGAATCATATGATTTTATGGTCATGAGGTAATAATATAAGTTTTATTAGTTCTTGAAATCCATTTCTAGTGCTCTTTATCTTTTTTGGTGTAATGTTCAGTCTTTACAGTCTCTAAGAAACAAGTTGATATGATTTCAACACCTAGTTTGGCCATGAAGGAGTAAATGAGGTATCTATGGATTCAAATATATATATATATATATATATATATATATATATATATATATGATGCAATAACCTCTCAATTATCGATCATCTAACAAATATTATTTAATTTTTCTTACCATTTAACATATGATTAACCATAGTAGCTTGTATGAGTAGCTATATTGGAACATACTTCTCTTGGTGTAGTAGTTTTTCATATTGAATCCTTGAAACTATGATTACCATGTTTTAATGAATATACTTGAGACATCCATGCACTATGTAAGGCACTATGCAAATATTATGAATATAAGGTCATCTCAATAACATATGAGATACTCTCATATTTGGTATAGCTAAAAAAAATTTTGTCACATGTGTTAGAAAAATTTTAAAGGTAAATTGATCTCATCAAAAGCTTGTTTTACTTTACCATGGAATGCTTTGAACATCTGGGTAAAAGTGTATGAATCATAATTTGTATATCCCAAATGTGTGAGTAATTTCATGGTACTTAAATTATCACTAGAACCATTATCAACAATAACATTATTTATATGCTTATGATCAATATGTGTTCTGATAAATAGTGAGTGAGGATATGAATCAACATCCATAATCTCACTATCATCAAATTTTATAACACTCTAAATCATAGGATATATCTCACATGTAAGTTTTCCAATATTACCATCTAATGGGTTCCCATAATGTGGTGAAGGAGGATGTGATTTATATTCCATTTTCAATTTTAGGGATTCCTTAGAATGATATTGTAATGGATTGTTTAATATCTTCTAATTTTTATAATAATTAGGTTGTGATCTTGAATCCTTTGGAGAATCCTTGAAGGTAATTTATTTGATAGCAATAAGATATTATATATTACACTTCAACTTTTAACACTTATGTGTAAAATACCTAACACATTAGTGGTAATCAAAATAATCACTTGCATCATTTCCTTTCAGTATAGGTTGACTCATATCAACCACTATATGAGGAGAGAGAGATATGACATGACACTATACTATATTCTAAATAAATGAAGCTAGAAACTCAAGTAATCATGTAAATTATCTCTTAGGTGCATTGTATAATATGCAATGATTAAGTTAATGTAAAACTATATTAACTATGGTTGTTTCTTCCCTTTAAGTTTTAGGATATTTTAATTAATATCTTGGTTTGATATGAAACTTTGTATTTAGTGTATTCAATGTGTTGGATACATACTTAATATTGTTAATGTGATAATTTTTATTTATGGATCTCAAACAATATGGAATAAATCATCAAAATATTTAAACTTGTTGAAGATAATAAACTCATGTAATTGGGAAAGAAAATTTTTATTGAAGATATATTGAATCTATTTATCTTCCATTGGATTTTTAATTTTGTCCAACATTGTTTTGTACCTCAAAATCCATCCATTTATAAGCTCATTGGTTCCATGATTGATTTTGGTAATTGGTGAATACGATATATTTTCAGTAATGTCAATTGGAAAATGTGTTAGGAATTAATACACTAGAGCCTTAAATAATCTTATTAATTATATTGGTATATCATAAAACTATTCTAGAGTATAGTCCTTGAGGATTACTTGTAATTATTTTGTCTAAAGTCTATCATTGGAAGCATAATCAAGAAATGTTTCATATAAATATCAAATAGGATACTTAGGATCACCCTTTCCATCGTAAAGTGTGAAATTGGGGGATATAAAATTAGTTGGAAAAGGGTGAAAATATTTCTCAGGTGCAATAGGATCATGTAATACATCTTGTGAACCAATACCATTTGAAGAAATTTTCTCAATATTGGTAACCTTAGCTTCAAAAGATTGAATAACTAGGAGAGTAGTTTTAATATTAAATTGATTGGGATTGATATTTGATATTTGGGAGGTCACCAAATGGGATGAAAAAACCAATTATGTTGATTTAGGCATTGAAATTGGTAATTGAGTTTAAGTATTAATTTTTCCAATGGATGATGTATAAATAGTTGTTTGATCTTAAGGGAATAATGGTTTAAAAACAAATCATATGCCCCCACTATATGAAATAATAAATGGTGTACTCAAGGGTATGAATATTGGGAGAGATGTGTTATAGGCATATCCATTAGCCCAAATATTTGTATCAATAGAGAGCAATGGTTTTTCACTAACACCTTTGGATTTTTACCTTCTAATATAATTATTAATTATATTTTGAGTATCTTCAGGATTTTTACAAATACACTTTTGAAATAATGAAATAGATTTAAATTATTTTTGATATAATTTTTTATTTTTAATTCTCTCATTCATTTCATTTGCCTCATGATTAGATTCATCCTCTATGATTTTTTTCATAATTTTTCTTATTATCATTATCAACACTCTCATTATTGGTAGAATTTGAAACGATATTAGCTTGAGACATCTTAGGTGGTATAAGAGGTGGATCAAGATATTTAATAGATATCCCACATACTTTAACACTATGCCTATGTTGCATATATATTAATAAAATCAAGATGAATAAACACAATAATTTCAAAACCTAGAAGGTTGAAACACCTAGGGAAAACTAGGATCTTCATAGAAAGACTTAGATTTAGGTTTAATAATGGTTTAACCATTTTTGGAAATAAATATTAAAATGAAAGAGTAGCCTAAAAAAATGAATAATCTACTATAAGAATCAAGCTAATTAAATGAATTTATATTCTACTAATATTTTGATAATATATACTAAGTCTAATAAAATGCTAAATATGGAAAGTATAACATTAAATGTTATGATAATAGCAATACAAAGGATAAATTGTACTTATCTTGCTCACTAATGAGTAGATATATCTTATTAGTGTAGGTTTAGGAGTGTAATGTCTAAATATCTATATCCTATCATTAAATTCTAAATATTTAATTTCTTCTAGTCTAGACACTTGCATTTCCCTATGAAAACTATATCAATACTAATGTCATGATTCTACCACTAATGTTCATTATATAATGTTGACTCTTTTCTATAAATTCCACATGTGATTATTAGGTTTTGCTAACAAATTTTATATTCTCTATTTGGATCATGTGTATAATTTCTTTCTATTAGTATTTTGATCAAAATCCTAGATCTTCTAATTAGGGAAAGATACATTGAAAAAATGGGGGTTAGTTGGGGTTAGATACTTTAAATAGGGCCTTATACCAATGTGTTTCTCCCCTTATGTGGGATTTTGTGTTAACAATGGTATAATATTATATATTTTATGCATTTATCTTGAAATTCTACAAATACCACTCATGGGTTATTCTTTAAATGCTTGTGAATTGTAAGAATACTTATCCTATGACTATTTTAGAAATAGTAAAGAATATGAAAATAGAAATCATTTTTTTCTAAATATTTAGTGAGTTTGAATAGGTTCTTGCTTTGTAATTTATATATTAATAATGAGTGGTTTTTGTATACACATAATATTTTTAAACTTTATCAATTATTGATGTTTTTTATCTTACAAGAACCCATTGAGTCTCAATATCTCTAAGTGCATACCTTAAAGGGTGTACTAGGAAAGGGGTGGGTAGACCATTGGTGATTTTCAAGATTATTGTTCCATATACCACCACTCAAAACTTGAAAACGTCTCTTTTATAGGTTTCCTTAAGCTTTGATACCTCCATAAATTCTCTTCCAAGTAATGCACCACCTCAAAAATCCCCTACCTAAGAAAAAACTTCTTTTCACCATCTTCTAAATGTAGTCAAATGGGCTAACCATGTTATAATAAATTATCATGTTATGGGACTAAACTAGTGTAGTTGAATTAGTTTAGGCCCTAACTAATCTATTTTATAAATAACTAGGTTGATTGGATCGACTATATCAGCTAAAACTTTAGAAAGTTTTAGGGTTAGATTCAGTTATATAAACACATCCTTCACCATTTTTCATAGAGTGAGAGAGACAGAGATAAAATCATTCATTTTCACATCTTATTATCCACCATTCTACTTAAGGATTGATTGCTTAGGGATTCATACTTCCTTTGGAGAGAAGAATATTATCTTGTGGGAAAAGTATTTTAGATGTAGAGGAGAAGTCTTGTATCCTAGATTTAACCTATCTTTGTTATCCTTACAAACCAAAATAACCTATTGAAAAGCACCATTGTCCAACGAAGAGATTAAGGCTTGATGGGTTCATTTTCAAGGTAAGTATTTCTAACTCTTGATCCTCTTTTATTAGTAGATAGTTTTGCATGTAATGGATTTTGAATGTATTTATCTCTCCATGCATTAGTATTACTTATACATTGGCTTGAGTAGAGTTATTCTTTGCATTTTTACTTTTATGTTTATTATCTCTCATTTATGCCACATGATTTGGTGAGCGTTAGATCAGATTTACTTTACTTTGTTATTTACTTAGTTAGAAACCATAAGACCTAGCTAGGGTTATTATGTGGTATTGTTCATCTAGAGGCTTTAGAACCCTCTATAGTATGGTAAGATACCCCTTAGTTACATTTAGTGGATCCATATTGGTTATGACCCTAATTATATAAATGTACTAACAAGTGAAAGGGCTATTTTGATTTATATTCTCTAGGCTAGGATTGATTTATAGATCAACTTCACTTTCCCTTGTATTTGTGAGCTAAACCTTAAAGGTTTTATTTCATTCCTTCATTTATTATCATTTATCTTTTATTTCATTTTTACATCATTGAATCAAATCTATTGACTTAGTCTAACATTATGTGCATAATTTTAACATAGTCAATTTGATCAACTTCATGTGGCATTTTGCAGGTCATTTTTAACTACAGGTAACTAGATCAATCTACTCAACTTAGTTTTCATATTCACATACAAGTTTTTTGACTCAGTCAACCTATGAAAATCTATTATCAAGTTAAAAATTTTCATTTGGATATAGTATAAAAACAAAAAATCCAGCATCATTAAAATCATCAAGTTCATTCTCACCAACTTAGTCATTTACTTTCCTTCATTTTAGTCTTGTTTTTCACAAAATTTGATCTATAAAACTATAAACCTATAGTAAACTAAGTTAATTATTTTTTTAGTTTCTTATTACCTAGAGACTCGTTCAACTCATTTGATTGTGTTTATTTGGCCTCTTCTTTAACAGATTAAATTGACCTAGTCAATTTTATTCTATACTATTTTCATACTCGATCAACCTAATAGACCCTATACTCTTCAAGTAAAGGAATTAACTTAAATTGTTAGTAATCAATTCATCTTTAATTTTTCTACTTTCTTGTTTAGAGTAGCACACATAGACTAAATAGGAAGGTTCAATTTATAGATTTAGTCACATTGATTTTTATTTTTTTCACACACTTCCAAATCATAAAATATAAAATAACATTAAACAAATTCCACCCAAGGTCTACCTGATTAGATTTTATCACCAAGGGGGAAGTTGACTTGGTTTTTTGTTTGAGTATAAATATATGATTGATGGTATATATTAGCAAATCATATGACACCCTTATCACTATGGGTGTATGGAGTGAGGGGGTAGGCCCCAATACGAAGTCAGTACCATCTACCAATATAGATCCCTTTTAGACATAACAACATAAAACCATATTTAGATTAACATTTTATTTCCTTTATAAAGCCAACACCCTATAATAGTTATTTATAAACTTTTGATTTAAAAAAAATGGATGAATGACTTCATAGATTAGCATTTATATTTTTGGCATTATTGCTTTCTCTTTGATAATTGTATGTTGTATTTCAAAATTTGTATTAGCTAGTGTTCGTATAAGGTTTATGTTGTGTGACAAAACTATATCAACTAGTTTGAACAATTGGACTATGCATTTATTTCAATTTTTCTACTAAATAACACTTGATCATCTAGATTCATAGCTGCTAAAACCTATATTTACCCTCAAAATAGTATAGACCCACTTGCCTGTGTCTCCTATAGTTTTCCTATATATAGAACATAGTCATTTTTTTCAACCCAATTTTTCACATGCTAGTTAGTTTTCCTTTCTATAGAACACAATCATTTTGTCTGACCCAATCTCTCAAGGCAAATATTTCTACCCTCTTATAAGACATAGTCATCCTAATTGACCCAGACTTCTACAAAATTCTTGTTCTATTTACATTCAACACACATTAGACATGTTTAATTATGGCTTATATAGTTTCTCAATTGAACCATCTATAGAACATAGTTGACATGTTTGACAATGTCTCTTATAGTCTTTCCTACCTACTATCTTATAGAACAATGTCAACTAGTTTGACCTAGTATCCTCCTAGTTTATCCTCATTTAATACTTTATCCTCATTTATAACAAGTATTTATCTTCCCTCCCTCATCATGATTTTTTAATGATAATACAAAATTAAATAAAAAATGATGATTTTCACTAATCCCAATGGGTTTCCTAAAACACACCCTATGGAACCTACAATGGATCAAAACGATGTCCATGTTTCCACACACACTACCAACTATGGGACTCCATATTATTACATGACCCTTAACCCCTTGTTTTTTTATATAATATGATCATTACCTTGATTACACATCTAAAATGATCTTTTTCATCAACAAAAATCCTCAACATAGAGGAAAATATCCTATAGGCATATATAACCTCATGATGGGACCTCATATATGAGAACCCCATTCACCTTCCCCTAGATTTTCCTAAGGTTTTGGGGCAAGCCATTTATTTTTTTCTACACCTTTTCCCTTTATCATGTCTCCTTATCACACTATGACATCATCCTCTATGTCTTTTTCTATAACCATGCCAAGTATTTCCAAAAATATGGTAGGTTGAAACCTTTAGTGGGGTTATTCAAAACACCCACACCCATGCTACTAGTAAATCTCATGAAACCAATGCTTCTTATGTTACTAGTGCATCTCATGCTACTAATTTTTATCATGCTACTAATGATTCACATGATACTAATGCTTCTCATGCCGCTAGTATAGTACATGCTACTACTTCATCTCACACTCATAGTGATTCTCAATCCATTAATACCTCACATAAAAATAATGTAACAAATCATTCTTCCACTATTTAAAATAACTCTCAAACCAATCAACTTTTATTACAAATTCTTAACTAAATGCGTATATTTAAAATTAATAATGAAAATGTAAAATCACCTAATATATCTATAAAACCAACCCTAACATGCTAAATGGGGATCAAAAAATCATAATTACCCCCCCCCCCCCCATACTCCCTTAGGGATTCACATGATAACCTTATACCATAACCCCCACTTATCAACAAAACTATCAAACATTTACAAAATGAACCTCTAGTACTTGAAATTTCTAACATTGACATAGGAGGTATCAATCCCACCATCACTTATAATGGATATATGTATCTTAACCTACATTTAAAATCTTTGTCAACCTTTACAAAGATTGGGTTAAGCTTAATACTTTCATTCCCACTAAAATCAGATAAAATACTTTTAATAGATAATTTAGATTGGTACAGTCAATTGAAAACCCACTCCATTACTAGCTTAGAAGACTTGGTAAATTCATTGGTCCAAAAATTCCAAACTAGTGATCTTACCAAAAATATCTTAGGTCATTTCATCAATTGTAAACAACTAAAAAATGAAACAACACAAGTTTTCATTAAACAATGGAAAACTTTGTCTAATAAAGCTGAGCATAATCTGGACGATGAAAACCTCTTCCTCCTATTTACTAATGATCTCAACCCTAAATTAAAATCTCATGTTAGGACCCTCTCTCAAAATAAATTAGAATAGGCTTTTGACCAAGTCAAAAGCCAAGATTTTTAGATATGTAAATTTGAACCTCCCAAACCTACAATAGGAGCTTGCATGTTTATCATGAATAAAAACTACCATGTAACCAATGATGTTGTTATAAACACTTTTAATACCATACACAAAATCCAAGCCATTTATCCAAAAAAATAAAATGGAACATGTTCTTCCCCTAACAATAATTCTAATCATAATCCCACATTTCCTCAAAATAATCATACTATCGTGAAAAACCTATTATCATTAAAAGAAATTCAAAAACATCTTCCAAGACCTCTACCATGAGATCTTGACCCCACTCTTCCTATGAAGAGATGGTATGATCAAAATATTTTTTTCACACAAGTTGGGGCCATTCTCATGAGACTAGTAGGCAATTAAGAACTCTTTCTATGCATTTTCTCCTAGGTCCTAACTTTGGACACAAATCTCTTATACATAAACACAAAAAAGATTATGATAGTACTTAAAGCTCATGAAACTCAAACTAAAAATCAAGATTTAAACCAAGATAATAATAATTTATCTATTTACAAGAGTACCCTTCCTAATCAACAAAATAATATTGAACAGCCTACCCTTACTACTAATAACAGTGAAATGCTTATAGACCTTAACACCAATAATTAAAATGTGGTTAACATGACTAATATGAGGAGAGTAATTACCTATATTAATTAAACCCAAACACCTAACCATCACACCTCTTCAACATTTTTCATTATTCAAGACATTTCCCCATCCCATCTCATAGAATTGGGGTATGATGAACAAACATACATACAAGCACCACCCCAAACAACACAAATTAACCATACCTCTCATAACATTCATATAACTTATACACTTTCCCAACTTCCATACCTCAAGAAAACATACCTCAAAATTCAAATCATATTTATTATTCCCAACCAAAAGAAATATCTCAATAAATAACCACATCACCTAAGGTCAATCAACCCACTTGTAACCAACTTAAACCAATATTACCTTATCATCATAAGTTGTATTGCACATCCAACCCCCCTTAAAATGATCTGTTACAACACTATGTACCTTTATCCAAAAATCATCTCATGAGTTATGATGAATGGGATCCTATTACATAATTTTCCCATCTCCCATATCAAATTCCCTTCTTAGAGCTTATGAGAAATTCTCCCCACCATTGTAATTACCTAATGCAATTGTTATTCAAAATGAACATCCCTAATCTTCCACCTAAGGTTAAGAAGTTACCTTATCTAGATCTAAGTATAACATTCTTCAACAATATGAATATATGTCCATCCATGTTGATGAAATAGTGGACACTTCCCTCTAACTTAAGTTTCCTATCTCTTCTATCATTCCTGATGATATATTGCTTCATGTGTATGATCCTCCTTTATTCATTAGAGTTAAAATAGGTGATATCCAATTTAATTATACTTTAATTGATGAAGGTTTAGGCACTTGTGTTTCCTTTCTTGACTTAATTAAAACATTTGGATACTCTTAATGTAACCTTAAAACCACACATAGTACATGACAAGGCTATGATAGAAGACATATCCCTCCTCTACGTTGTGTTTGGCTTCCCATTAACATTCCTCCTATTGCCATCCATGTGAATGCCATGATATTTAAATTTCCACTTTCATACAATATCTTACTTAGTTGACCTTGGACTCATCACATGAGAGTAATTGCTTCATCCACATTCCCATGTGTCAAATTCCCTTAAACTGGTACTATAAACAAGATTTAAGGGGACATGAATCCCTATAACTTTGAATAATTCCAAGAATGATTTTTCTTTAAAATACCCACCCTTGTACCCTTAACTAACATTCCATTTCAAGAATCCCAATGCCTTAAATATCCAATCAAATCCACTAAAGGTTATAATGGTCATCCATAATTAAATGGAAATGATCCACCTAACCTCATTTATTTTGATGATGATGAACCAAATGAGATAAGATTAAATATTAGAACTTTTGAACTCTCTGTTAGCATCATCACTTAAATTCTTCCTTCTCTTTAGCCTTAATTGTGTCAATAACCTTTTTATGGCATATCACTTACTATAACCAAAACTAAACATTCCATTCACTATGCTTCATTGACTAAAAAATAGTTCACACATGTACTATCAACTTACATACACTCAATTATGATGATGATTATTCTTTAGATGACCTATTTTTAGCTATATTCATTCAAGATAAAAAAATTTAGGTTATTAGATATCATTCTTTTTTATTTTAGTCTTTCAATTCTTATTCTATCTTTCCTTCTCTTATGTTACTTAATATTAGTTCTTACACTATTGTTCATAGGTTGGAGATAAAACACTCATGTATCATACCACTAGTCATAATAGAACCTCTCATGAGTATACTCATGGATCATGCCATGATAGGACCCTACCATTTTACTAGATATCATAATCCTTCTAGTATGATTCCTCCATAAATTTTAGCCACTCTACTTAGACCCATTGAACATCTAGCCTTACCCACATATGAGCCTAGTCCAGTTTCTTCTCCAACTTATCCCTTTCTTGGTGATGGTCTTTTACCATTACCTAAGTTTGGTCCCTTACTCGCATAATGGCCAAATGAGACTTATTTTGATATTCATAATTTTTTTGGTCATTAGAAAAATGATTTTCATTTATATTAATAGCTATAGGTTTATTCCTCTACTACTTTAGCTAGTATACCTCAACAGTCTACTAATAAACATATGTTTTACTTATATGTTACAAATAACCATTCCTCTACTCATTTTAGAAATCTTAGATAGTACATTGACACATTGTGATCCATCATTTCCCAACCCAAAGATAAGACTATCCCACCTCTAAAACTACTTCCAAAGTACATATCTAAATATGGGTAAGTCTATTGTCTTTGGAATTAGTGTTATACCCATCATATTAATCAATTTTGAGTACTTTAGTAGAATATCTAAGATTTCCCATAGTATATATTGACACCATTTATTCCTCCTGCTATAGGTCACTCATGAATTAAGGCTCTTCCTTTTTCTGTCATTTGCATCTCTACATAGATATATAGATACAATTCATATTGATGTACCTATTCGTTGCATTGAGTATCCCACACATGAGGTACCACATGAGAATCATTCTTCTTATACTACACCTAATTTTTTGATATATATTATACTAAAGGAAGTCTTTTCATAAATTTCTATGAAGATTGATGAGACTCTAATTAACATCAAAATTCAGTTGCATAGGGATGTGTCAGATGTTATGAATGGCATTTGTGGTTAGATCTATCAGTATTTGTGAATACAAAATGGTGTTCTCTCACATTATTTATCATTTTATTACATGATTTGAATCATATTTTTGAATAATTTATATATCTAATATTTTTTACTATCTATCAAACATGATTTCACTTATCTCTTTTGCATGAACCATTGTATCATGCTTTATGTTTTTTACGTGGTTTCATTATCTTTAAATTTTTCTTATGGATTATTCTTATCTTTCATGGATTAAAACTTATGTTTATGGTTTAAATTCCTTAACATTAATTCCTTTATTTTATCTTTGATAATTATTTGTTATCTTTCAATCTCAAATAAATATAATTATTATTGACTTGTTTATAAAACCCTCATTTCCTTAGTATTTTAACTTTACCATATGATCAGTTAGTAAAACTAACTTCTTATTGTAAAACTTATTTATAAAAATATATTTAATACCCATTTTTGCCTTATTTTTCTTTCAGATACTAAGCATACATATATTTGAAACTTGAGATTACATACTAATTCAGAGGAAATATTAAGTTGTCTAGTCAGTCATATCTCTAGTTACTTAGTCTCTTATAACCAAAGTGTAAATCTCAATCGTGTGTATCAATTTTATCACTCATGTTGGTTATTCCAAATCCTTATGGAGGATGAATCTAAAAATCCCTAAATTTTTTTAAGTCCAATAATTTAAATAAAAGGCAATGATCTAAAAGGCAAACATAAAACTCAAATCTATAATCATGCCAAAAGACATGAATTACTATCTTTAGAACATATCCTATTATCTCAAACTCCATAATTAGCCTCATTATATAGCTGAGGTTCATTGGAGTGAAGTAGGATAGTAGATTAGGTAGGAGAATAAAAAAATCTATAGTGTTACCTAATTTATCACGCATGTACCCAATATTCATAGTAGATTGATGGCTCTGTAAGAGGTCTTGAGGAATGGAAAACATGTTGTATGAAGGTAAGTCCATTTTAATCTATTTTTAATATAACATTCATGAGTTTATCTTAATATTCCACCTATTTTTATATCCATATTTGTGCTTATTTTGAATAGGTATACTTTGTATTTTGATGGTCACTAGTCTCTTAGTGTCTTTCCTTCCTACCTAGTATTCCTCATGTTACTAAGGATTTCTCATTAACACCTATGTCATGATTTTTACACTATTTATTTCATTAAAATAATCCAAATATTTCCCACTTGAATATTTTTTTTAAATTAATCAGACCCCTAGGGTTTCCCTTTGTGAATTGTAACATAAGACCTTAGATAGGACTAACCATTCTTCACAAAATATTTCCTGATTTTTTCCCTTATTACCATTCACCTCATTGGTGTTTTTGTGATTTTTATTGTAAGACATTTTATAAGACCAAAAATTCCTTATAAATTAATTCATTACATCCCCTTTAATTTATTCCAACATTTGTATCCACCTCATTGGTGTTCCCTTTGTGAGTTACAATGTAAGATCTTAGATAGGACCACACATTCCTAAAAAAATATTCCAATAAAGTTTCATACTATGACCAAGTCAAAATAATATTACATGATTAAAATTTTAGATAATTTGTGTTACATTATGATTCAAACATCATCTAAATACTTCATATCTTAATTTAGTATGTTTTATGCTTACTTCATAAACATTTCACTTTATCTTCTCATTTTTTGATTGCATGTATCTTTTTCCAACTATTTTATTAAATTTCTCATACTTCCCATATTAATTTAGTATGATTAATTTGATTTATACTTACACTTTTTTTTTATTTTCATACTTCCTATCTTGATTTAGTATGATTGATTAATTTTACTGTACATTTGTTTCTTTCTACCATTTGTTATATCCCATTTCCTACTTTAATAAAAGATTTTTCATACTTCTCAACTTAATATAGTATGACTTATATTTGTTTTAATTTGATGAAATTCTTACTTATACATGGTTTGAAAAAGTTTTTACCTTTTATTTTACCATTTTTTATTTTCTATATTTATTCATCTTTTGTTTTTACACATTTCTCGTTGTGTTATAGTGTGTATTAAATTTAATGACTATTTATATATTTTCCAAATCATATGATTTTATTTTTAACCATGAATGTGTGCCATATAATTATAGAAAGGAAAACATACACCACACATTTCCCATAGCATATCTAAAAAAAATTAAAATACATGTGCTAATAAGGAAATGCATTCATACATCCATCAATAACATCAATACAACTCATATATCAATAAATGTCTATAACCATATGTAATATGAGTCTAATACAACATAATACAAGTAAAAAATACAATTTCTACATAACTAAGAATGTGCCCCATCATGTCTATTTTGTGGTTGAGCCACATTACCCATAGATGCCTTTGACTAGCCCCTCTAAATAATATGTTGTAATGAGGCAATTAGGGATCTCAAACCATCAACCTATCCCTATAAATTGGACACCCATGCCTACACATGTCCAAGATCTATAGTCATATTCATATGGGTAGCTCAATCCTATACCAATGCCTACCAAGATCGTGCCTCCCCATATCCCACTCCTATAGGTAGTTTTAAGTCATCCCCATGTGTTTTTAGTCACCTAGTTAGCTCTCCAACCAATATAAACTAGCTAGCATATGCAGAGGTAGATGGTACCATAGGGTCCTCGATAAGAGTAGTATCAAGATGCCCTAGTACCCCATCCAAAATATCTCAATGGGTGCCTTGGCTGATGACACCCTACCTAAAATCCTCTTTAGACATATCTATAGAACAAAAACATTAAATACACATCAGATATATATCCAAATAATATATCCATACCAAATAAATAAAAAACAATACAACTAATGACCTATGTCAAAAAATTAAAAATTAAAGCATTTCTTACCAACAATGGTGTTACTAACCATGATCTCCCCATTCACCTAGCCATCGAACACATCCCCTATAGTCTAAATTTGTGCAAGTAAAAAACCTAAAATCACCACTATTACACATCATTATCCACTCCTTAGGTATTTATCTATGGACCATATTTTCATAGCCTCTACCATGGGATCTCTATGTGCAAGTGATAACACCTGTGTCCATTTCCTAAAATAGTGCATCCATCTCCTATGTGATTTTGGTAGCCACTATCATCCCTATTGTGGCTCCATGGTATCCTCACCTACATCCTCACCTACATCCTCACCCTCTATATCCAAAATAATAAAATCCACTATATCACTCACCATGGCCTAATGATAGGTATCTCTATAGGCACTCCCTCAACCCATCTACATCTAGGTTGTCTAGCATGACATGGCTAATATGAAGGAACTATTAGGGTAATTATCATATGTGGTAATCCTAGTCATCTATGTACATAAGCTATAAAATTTGGCTCCACCCATGAGGTCTAGTGTCTATTAATGTAAATGTGCACCAATCTAGTAGCCATAATATCTCAATATGGACAACTAGATGTAATATCAATATAGTACTACCATATAATCTTCCCATGAGTAATGGTATACAAATTCAAGGTATGAGGCATGACATGAACTACATGATCTTTCCACCAACTCACCACCTAAGATATCTTATCATCCACTACATGGGGAAACCTAGTTAGTCGATACATAATAAACCTCTCATATATTCCATCACTCAAAAAAATAATTAGGACCATAGTCTTTTGTCCTTAGGTCAACATATCATACATGTCATGCATTATCTACACATAAATTATAGAACCAAAATCATATAGATCACCCTACTCTAGGATATATTGGCATAATGCCACTACATACTAAGGTACCTTCCCATCTGACTTGTGACATAGTGAATGTGCTATCAAAATTCCTATCATGCCCTTTTGGATATCTAGAATGGTCAAGATATAGACATCAAATAAGTAAACCTTCAATATAAGGTAATTTGTATCTAATCCAATCACCCCAATGGGATATGAATCACTTCTCATCCTCAATCTCTAGTGTATCACAAATGATAGGAGTCCTAACAATGGGTAGTCTAAGAAAAACATGGATATCTTCCAATGTGATTCCCACCTCTATGGTATCCACCTCTACCTCTCATCAAAAAGTGTTGGTCAATCACTCCCATTCTCTTAGGAACATGATGACTAGATCCACACTAAGAGGGATCCTCTACATCTCCATAATCTATTCAAATCCCAAGTAAACTAATCATGCTTAGCCAAAATCTAGTCACTCTAATATATATGGTAGTCACAATGCTTCTATTAGGAGCTAAAATCTCTATCATCTTTACAAAATGTCCAACACCATAGAGTGTATTAGATTTAGATGTAAATATAATCAATATAAATTCTTTAAAATTATCTACTTCATTAACTTATTATTCTTATTTTTCACCCTTTCCTTACACAGTCAGCCCTTTTTATACTAAATCAACCCTATTCCCTCTTTAAAAACTATGTTGTCCCTCTGCTACTCAGTCAACCCATTCCTACAAACACAGTCAAGACTTTTATACTAAATTGACCCTTTCCCATTTTTTACATACTACATCAACCTTATGCTACATAATTGGCCATATTTAACAAACTATATCAACCCCTACTACATACAACATCAGCTAGAATGCACTAAGTTGGAATTGTCAACCTTTCTAATTAAGTTAACCCTTTGATATGTAATCAACCATCCCCAAAAATACTAAGTTGGATTTATTTCATGAAGTCAGCCACCTTCTTACCTCTCACCTTTTACAACTGAGTTGGTAGGGTAGACTCTATTCAAAATCTATGATTACTTTTCAACCATTTACCATAAATGCCTTATTCATTTATTGTTTTGACTCTTTCCTACCTCATATCTTGATTTATTCCCAATTTACCTAAAAAATCCTAAGGCATTTTTTGGTACTAATATTTCCCCTAATGCCTATTTTTATGTACCTATCATAATTTCAATTAAAATTACCAAAAAAAATGAAATTAATGCATCAACTACCTATGTTCCACTAGTTATAGCTGCTATGCATCCTCCATGTCGTAGCTATCATCTCCTCACCATGGTCACTCTCTAGGCTCAAGTAGGTCTCTCAGAGCATTATTATCTTAGAATAGTAATATTTACAAATGAATGAATTTTCACCCTATTTATATTTACTATTAAAAATTATTTACACGTCAATTATTTTAACCCAAATTCCATTTTTTTCCCATAACTATGTTTTTACAAGATCTTTTTTCAAACCACAAGATGTTCTGTAATCTTGACATCATAGAGAATTTTTCACATATTATATGTGTATTTTTTTTTAAAAATGAATTTTTATTTAGTTTTATAGGTTCACCTAATGTTACATATATTGGACACCATTTCATTTATCTCACTTCATTTACACTCTATAACACTACATAAAGGTATGTATTTATCAAT
This sequence comes from Torreya grandis, assembly GCA_037957365.1. Taxonomy (NCBI): domain Eukaryota; kingdom Viridiplantae; phylum Streptophyta; class Pinopsida; order Cupressales; family Taxaceae; genus Torreya; species Torreya grandis. The sequence goes on along the minus strand of JARHVA010007684.1, from coordinate 159,767 downwards.
TATGTCTTTTCATTTATCTTATTAGCTTCTTACTATAATTTATTCAACTCAACATTGTGTGTAGATTTGTTCTTTTCCCAAATCACCATCCCATGTTGTATCTACATGATATGTTATGTTATTTGAGTGGGCCATATGTATTCACATAACTAATTACTAATACTTTCTCTCTTAAAAGAACTTGTCTGGTCTCGATCTCTCTTTCTACATACCTTAAAGGGTGCACTAGAAAGGGGGGGGTAGACCATTAGTGCTTCAAAATATTGTTTTTCCCTTTACCACCACTAAAAACCAACATAAATCCCTCTTATATGTTTCCTTGAGCTTTGACACCTCCCTTACAATCTCATCCAAGTAATTCATCACCTCAAATAACCCATACCTAAATTAAAACCTCTTTTTACCATCCTTCAAACATAGTCGAATGGGATAACCTAGTTCTGATAAATGCACATGTTATAGGAATAAGTTGGCCCATCTAACTTAGTTTGGGACATAACTACTCTATTTTATAAACAACTAAGTTGACTAGGCTGACTATGTCAGCTAAAACGTAGAAGGGTTTAACATTAGATCCAAATATATAAATGCATCCTTTACCCCATTTCATATATATATATATATATATATATATATATATATATATATATATATATATATATATATATATATATATATATATATATATAAGATCATTAATTCACACATATTATTATTGACCATTCCACTTGAGGAGTCATTTCTTAGGGTTTCATGCTTATTTTAGAGAGAAAAATCTTATCTTGTGGGAAAAGTCTTTTGGATGCATAAGTTAAGTATTGTAGCCTAGAGCTAACCTATATTTTTTATCCTTGTGAACCATAATAACCTCTTACAAAGTACCATTATTTAACGTAGATATTGAGGCTCAATGGTTTCATCTTCAAGGTATGTATTCCTAACTCATGATCCTCTTTTATTAATAGATAGATTTGCATTTAATGAATTTTGAATTGTTTTTCTATCCATGAATTAGGATTACCTATGCATTGGCTTGAGTAGAGTTATTCTTTGCATGTTTACTTTTATGTTTATTATCCCCCATTTATGTCATAAGCTTAGATAAGCACTAGATTATATTTACTTTACTTTGTTATTTACTTTTTTATGAACATAAGACCTAGCTAGGATTATTATGTGGTATTGTTTAACTAGAGGATTTGAAATCCTCTCTAATGATATTATGTGGTAATGGATCACTTAGGTTTATTATATATATATATGTGTGTGTGTGTGTGTGTGTGTGTGTGTGTGTGTGTGTGTGTGTGTGTGTGTGTGTGTGTGTGTGTGTGTGTGTGTGTGTGTGTGTGTGTGTGTGTGTGTGTGTGTGTGTGTGTGTGTGTGTGTGTGTGTGTGTGTGTGTGTGTGTGTGTGTGTGTGTGTCATGACCCTGATTGTCTAAATGTACAAACAAATGGAAGGGCTAGTTTGATTTATCTTATCTAAGATAGGTTCATTTGTAGATCAACTTAAATTTCCCCTATATATAGGGTTTTATTTTTATTTATATGACACATTTTAAAAATAACTCACATGAGGATTAATAGGCTTACCAACCAATGTATAGATTACCTTTTATTTTTTGATTTATATCAAAAACTCTTTATCACTTCTTAGAACACCTTAGGATTATTTTCTACTACTGTATTCTCCTCTTTTAGTGGTATGAGTGTGTGATTTTATCCATCTTTTTCAAAAGTTTAGGTATTGATCCTTTTATCATGTATTTATTTCATTTCAAATTACTAAGGTCTAACCAATAGGACATGGAATTACAGGTTTAGTTTCTTCTTTGAGGATCTCTTGGACTTTAACATGGATGCTCTCTAGTAGCTTATGAAAATTCCTTTGAAAACTAGTCATTGGTTTTCAAAATAAGTCTTTTATATTTGCTCCATTGGATCAAGAACTCTAATAAAATGTGGTTCATTGCCTCAATTATGCAAATTATATATTTTTGGTCATGGAAAATATTTGTATTTGTCATTTAGTGCTTACATGGTGCCTACAAGGCCTTCACAACAAAAATTCCTTTGAAAACTAGTCATTGGTTTTCAAAACAAGTCTTTTATCTATGCTCCATTGGATCAAGAACTCTGATCAAATGTGGTTCATTAGGTTTTGCAAGATGCACATGGCATAATTAGTCTCAAGTATTAATAAAACTTAGGCCTAAAATATACATTCCTAAGGTTTATTTATATTAATAAATACTAACAAACTTAGGCTAAGGTCTTTTATGCTAAGTTTTCCATGTTAATACGCTAGGGTCCCTTTTGAAGGGGTTTTAAAATGCCCATTTTGCCTACACTAAAATTTATCTAAGGTTAAATTTGACAGCCTCATTAACATCAAAGACATCCTCATGGATGTCAAATAATGGGAGTGAGACTGTCAAATTTAGTCTCAAGTTTCAGTCTACAAGGGCTTAGGTTTGAGTCCTAAGGTCATATTGTGTTTATGAACATAATGAAATTTCAAATTTAAATTAATGAATTAGTTCATATGACCACATATCAAGGCTTATTGATCAAATAATTTGTGCCATTGGATCATATTAGTGACATAACGAGGGCCATTGATCATGATCTAGGAGGTAGAATTGATTGGCTTTGAACTGTCAAGGACTCTTTTGACTTCACACCATTAGATCAAGATTTGAAGGTGAACATAGATCATTGGATTTGTAAAAGTGCATGAATTTTAAGTCACTGATTGGTCACATATAGACTTAAGTCAAATTATTAGTCCTAAGTTAATTATGTGAATAAACATGATGAACTTAGAGCTAAAGTTTATTATGTTGATCCTAAGGTTAAAAAATTAATGTCGTCCCCTTTGAAATTAGGTAAAAGTTTGGATGAGGTTCAACTTTATGGTATCACTAACATCAAAGACATCCTCACAAGTGTCAAATGATGGGGGTGAGACTATGAAATTAAATCCTATAAGAACTTTTTCATAGAAATCAAAGTCAATGCATGGCTCTTCCTAGGTGATATTTCACCATTAGATTAGATCTCTAGGAAATAAAGAGTCATTAGATCTATGATCAAATCAAATTTTTAAGTTAGGACCTGATATGTATAATGGTTTAGACCAATGTTTCAATCTTAAGATGTTTGTTTTAATAAATACAAGGAAATTTAAGATTGAAGCCTAGGCTAAATAAAAAGGGATCCTAGGCTAACAATTAAACAAGGTTAGGAGGTTAACAAAGGGGATAAAAGGTCAAGTATGATTTTATATTAAGGTTTGGTCATGTTAGAAACATGATCAAGACTTAATATAAAATTGGACTTAGGGTTTTTCAAAAAAACAAATACTATTTCTTGTTAAACTTCTCCCACCATTTTGAATTCAAATCATAGGGTTTTTTTCTTGGGAACCCTCCCTTTCTCCATGGAACCTACACTTCATCATCTAAAGACAAACATTAGTAGGGTTATCCTATAGAGCATAATCATAATCAGATATGTAGAGGTTCATGTCCCTTCAAGTGGATGATCTTCAAATTCTAATAAAGAATGACCTTTCTAAAGCCAATTCAATGTACATATGTTTTAAAACATTTACAAGGGTCCCTATTTTGTAGAAGAAGAAAAATGGGGGTATGTTGGTCCCAATAAATAGTGAATCATAGGGGGAACATAACAAATTGTTATAACCTATAAACTCTGGTTTAGACCAACACATAAGTCCTTTATCTCCTTTGACCAAATATCATTACCTAAATCAGTTCAGGGTTGAAACAAGCCTCAAATATACAGAATTCAAATTCTCATGTCAAATCCTAATCATGTTGTGAGTTTGATTTTATTCCACTTTATATTTGTCATGAAACTTCAGGGAATAAAATCTAGGTTCATACATTTTGACCATTACATCTAAATTTGAGCATATTTAGATATTCATTAAGAATGGTTTCTCTTAGTTCAAGGAAGGCTTGGACATTGCTCTACTACTAGCTAGGCATCCATATCCATAATAGAGATGCCTTTATATCCACTCATGGCCTTTCTCCACTTTTAGCTAGGCATCTATATCCATAATAGAGATGCCTTTATATCCACTCATGGCCTTTCTCCACTTTTAGCTAGGCATCTATAGCCCCAATGGAGGTTGCCTAAATCACCTTTGGCTTCATATCTTTTGATTTAGCAATAAGTTCTCTCTCTATCTCTTTTTAGGTCTTTTAATAAAGGTTGGGAGCCAAGATAGCCAATTTTAAAGGATTTGGTCAAATGTTTTGGCCTTAAGATAATTACCTATAGTTGAAACCTTGATCTCAGACAAGGATGTGTTTTAAATGTAAGCATGCATATGCCTTAACCTATTGAACTCTCCTTCCACATACATGATTCTTCTCACAAAAGAATTTTGATCTCAAGCAATGTTTTGGATTCTTGTGAGGTAAATGAATTCTATGTGAGTCTGGGGAAAGTCTCTAGATTGCAACATGATGCTATATTTTAGCCTTACGTTCTCCTATACAGGGTTCATGCCCTTAGTTTGAAATACTAGAATTTTAAGCAATATAGGGAGATTCTAAGAAATAACTATCTAAAATACTTTATTTAAGTAAAATATCACAACCAAAACAAGAATCAAACACAAAACACAAAGTAAAAAAATATAGATAATCAAAGTAGGAAAATAAAGTAAGGAAGGAAACTAACTAGCCTACCTATTTTAACCTTAAACAATATTATGGATTTTATTCCAAGAAGACCCCTAGTAGAGCAGTAGAAAAGTTGTGTTTTAGATATTTCCCATTGGTGTGCAATGTGAATTCTAATCCATGAAGGTATTTTAACTTAAATGTGTTGTTTCCTAGGATTTCTATTATTTAGTATTGGCCAATCCAAAAGGGTGTAAACTTACCATGCTTGCCTTTAGGTTTTGAAGCCTTGTCCCAAAGTAGGACTAGGTCTCCTTATATAAACACATTCACTTTGGACCTCTTTTCAAACCATATTTTCATAAGTTTTTGATGTCTACTAGAGTTTGCAAATGCCTTTTCTCTAGCATCCTCTATTTGTATGATGTCTAACAACCTAGAAGTGGTTAATTCGTGGCTTTCTTCCATGTATTCTTGGATGAATGTGAATTTGAGTAATTTGAGGGTAATGGGAAAGATAGGTTCCTAACCATACACCAAAAATAATGGTGAAGCCTTGAGTTCTTGCTTGATCCTTATCCTATCAGCCCATAATGCATACTTAAGGAGTTTGTGCCATGTTCTGGGTTTATCTATAATAGACTTCTTGATGGATTTCATAAGGTTATTATTGGTAGACTTAGAGACTCCATTTCCTTGAGGATAATGATTGGATGAAACATTAAAAAATATGCCATTATCATAAGCCCATTCATTCATCTCTATGGATATAAATGTATATCCATTGTCACAAACTAAGAAAACTAGAGTTCCAAATCTAATGTAAATATTTTCTTATAAGAAGTTGACTACCTCCTATGTCGTATATTGTTTGGTGGCTATAGCTTTAGTCCACCTTGTGAAATAATATATATTAGTTAGGACATACTTATGGCCTTCAAAGGAATTGGGGTTAATTATCCACATAAAGTCTAACCCCCACTGTGCAAAAGGTTTGTCTACCATCATTGGTTGCAAAGGCATGGCTAATTTTGGCTCTTTTATGCTAAATATTTGACATGAGTGACAATTCCTCACATGCTTTTTATCATCTTTAAAAATGGTGGGCCAATAATACCCATATTTGAGAAGCTTGTGAGCTATGGTTTTCCTTAAAGGGTGTCCATTGCCTATCTTTTCATGAAAAGTTGACATGATTTGAGAAGCCTCTTCTTTAGACACACACCTTAAGTAGATACCTTCAAATTTATTCCTATATAGTACTCCATCTTTGATGAGGTAATGGGATACTTTGAGCCTTAAGGATCTCTTTTGTTCTCTAGTGAGTTCTAGGGGACAACTACCATTAATAAGTAAGTGGATTAGAGAGTCATACCATGAATAGGCCTTGGCATTTCACCAGTTTGGAAATCTTCATTTCTATATCATACTCTTGTAGGATTGACATCCACTTTCCATTTCATTCCCCAAGATCATTCTGACTCAACATAACCTTTATGGTTGGGTTTGGTAAGATGGCATGTACCTTATTTCTAAGGATGTAATGTCTAAATTTATTTACTACCTTCACCAATACATAAACTTGCTTATCAATTATAGAATAGTTTACTTCTACATTTTTGAAATTAGTTCTCATGAAGGCTATAAATTGGTCATTTCCATCAATCTTTTAAGTCAAGGCTACAGCCATGGTGTGGGTAGAAGCAAATTAATATAAGTGAAATTATTTTGAGAAGTTAAGACTTATCAAGACTGGGGCTTGACTGATTTCCTTCTTGATGTCAACAAATACTTTCTTGGATCCTTCATCCCAAGATATTTTAACATCCTTCTTAAACATATCATTCAAGGGTTTGAGAATCTCAGCAAAGCCTAAGATGAACTTCCTTACAATTTTTATCTTTCCAAAGAATGACTTTAGTTTTTTCCAACTTTTAGGTAGTTCAATCTTGGAAATGGCTTCCACTCTCTTGTGATCTATGTATATCCCTTCTTTGTTGATGACATGCCCCAATAGTTTTCCTTCAGTAATGTAAAATATGCTTTTCTTGGGGTTGAGGCATATACCATACCTATTGAACCTTTCAAATACTTATTATAGGTGCATGAAATGATCTTATTTATTCTTGGAAAACACTATTACATCATCCATGTAAATGATGATACATTTTCCTACTAGACCTTGGAAAGCACAGTCCATGGCTCTCTAAAAATTTTCCCCTACATTAATCAGTTCAAAGGGTATTATTTTTTAGTCATATGTTCCCCATTTAGTGGTGAAGGTTATATTCATTCTATCTTCTTTGGTAATAAGAACTTGGTTATATCCAAAAAATCCATCCAAAAAGGACATCATGGTAGATCTTGAAACAACTTGGATGATGTGGTCTAGAGAAAGCAAGGGGTAATTTTCCTTTTCAAAGGATTTATTTATATTTCTAAAGTATATGCACAATCTGATTTCTCCATTGTTTTTTCTAATTGGGACTAAGTTATCAACCCAAGTGGAATGCCTAATAGGAAAGACAATCCTTACATCCAATAGTTGCTTGACCTCCTTAAAGATCATGGGTTCCAAGATAGGGTTCATAGGTCTTTATTTCTACCTAAAAGGTTTGTAATTTTCCTTGATGGGTATGGTATGAGTAATAAACCTTGGGTCAAATATTTTTAGATCTTCATATGACTAGGAAATTACATCCTTATATTTTGTAAGCATCTCCCTAAGCTTTCTATTTTCCATTTTAGTACAAGTCTTTCCTATGTTCACTAGCTGAGACTAATCACATGGGCCAAGGTTTATTACATGATAGTCCTTACCACTTAATTTGGGTACCTTAGGTGTTTTAGTAATCTTGGCATGATCAAACAACCTTTATAATGAGATAATCCCTTTAGGTATCTTATTGTCATTCAGTTGGATGATTTTACAATTAAGCTCCCTTTCAGGAGAACTTTCATCAGCTTCATCAATGATGTGAGCTTCAAAGGCCCCTAAATTAATTAATAAATCCATAATTTATTGATCATCATTGAAGACTTGAAAATGATTCACATTATTCAAGACTGAGGGGTATGGTACTAGCTCAATACTAAAGTTTGGGGAATCATGATGGTGCATTAGATTAGCTACAGTAGAGGCAAGTTCATCAGTAGCTTGTTTTTCTTCCCTAGGAATAGACACAATGTTGAAATCATAAAAATATTCTACCAAGTCCCAAACCCTAAACTTATACCTCTTAAGGTAAGATATCTTGCATTAGTACTCGCTCTTTACTTGATTAACCACAAGTTTATAATTTTAATAAACAAGGAGTTCCTTGACCTTATGCTTAATAGCAAGATGAAACCCTAGGATGAGAAATTCATATTCAAATAATTTTTTAGTACATGGGAATTACAATCTATAAGATGCATGATATTATTTTTTTGTAGTGTTTATCAATATAATACTAGCTTTGAATCCTAACTTGCATTTTGCACCATCAACATATAGTCTCCATAGGCTAGGTATTTGAGGAGGGTTCTTAGAACTAGGTTGTTTTTTATCTTCTAAATTGAAGATTCCAAAATTAGAATCCAAGAAGTTCACCTTTTCATTGATAGCATTATACTCTATTATCATGTGTTTCATCCTTGGCTCTCTTTCCACCCTTATTTGATTTGGAACACCCTTACAAGGTAACCATAAGTGGGAGTAGTTAGTAGATGTGTATCTATTTAAGGTCTTAGTCCACTCTCTAATAAGGGGCAATCCATAAGCACTAGGGATATCCATCACTTGTATGTCCATGAATTGTTGAAATCTTGGTTCACTAGCTAATTAAATATGCACATTTAATAACTCCCTAATGACTTTGACTTTTGACTTGTCCAATTATGTGACCACCCTATTAGACCTAATTAGATTCAACCCAAGTTTTTCACATATCCCTATAGGCATGATGTTGGTTGAGGCTCTAGAATCTAAAAGGCAATTATTGACATTATTTCCAAATATCCTAACTATAAGTAAGAAGGATGGAGACTCTACCTTAGTTATTGTTGTTGTAAAAGCTATCATTTTGAAATCTCTTTCTAGGCTTGTTGAAATTTTGGAAGGTGAATTTCCTTCTAGATTTGTTATTAGCATTACCAACTTATTTTTATAGTTAAAAAAACTGTGTTGAGATTTTGGACCATCTTTAATATAGATTCATTCTCATTCTTGGGGATTTTAGAGCTTTGGACTTGGATATTGTTAGTACCATTGATTGATCTTAAATCCTTTTGGTCACTAGTGTGAGATCCAGTAGTAACTTGATGACTCAAGAAACCTAGGTTCTAATTAGGAGTAGCATAGATAGTAGGTAATACATTCAGAGTAGGGAGCTAGTTCAAGGCTGGTGCATTTTGGTTATTGTTTTGGAAAAGGTTTAATATAAGCATATGAGGGTTAATTTTTGGAATAGAATAGGCCATTTACCCTTAGGGATACATTTGGTCACTAATAACCACTACTTTAGAATAAACCTGGGCCAATGTGTTAACAGCTGGGAGGGCCCTTTTTAGAAACATAGAAGTCATAAGGTCCACTGTATCTTTGTAAACTTATAAATTTAAGGCCTCATTAAGTTTGTATGGATCCATGGTTTGAATTAAAAAAATTTGGAACCTGGCATTGAAGGATCTAATAGGTTCACTTGCATCCCTCTTAATGGTTGTGAATTGGTGATAAATGATGCAGGGGCTTATGATCTTTCCAAATTGATCAATAAAGATAGTGTCAAATTTATTCCATGAGGTAATACAGATATCAAGAAAATTGAGGAACCATTCATATGCAACATCCTTGAATGTAAATGGAAACAACCTACATGTTACATCTTCATGGATAACATTTAACAATCTTAAAGTAGCCTTGAAATATTTAACATGTTCTTCTATAGTTGTAACACCAGTTAGACTAAATATTGGCAAGTAATTTTTAGGATTATGGGGCAAGTCATCGACTACACCTAGTAAATTGATGGGGGAAATTCTAAGCCATGCCATATCTAGATGAATATCGAATAAAAGAACCCCTTGTAAGGGTGAAGATGTTAGAGATTTGGAATGCCTACACCTTCCTCTATATTTCTTGGTTCTTAAATGGGTTTCTATCTTGAGTAAGGGTTATCTAGTATCTAAATGTGATATGGTCCTGATCCTTAGCAATTCTAACTTGAATATTAATTATCCTATTTGAAATGTGGTGTGTCAAGTTATATTTCACAAAGAATAGCAATCAACCTACACACTACTCCTATTTTGTAAATATTTACTCATACAGGAATAAATGACACTAATCTTAGACTAATCAAGCTCAAAGACATGATGAATTATGCAAAGATGACCATTCTTTGCAACTTGTGACTTAAGTAAATTCAAGATTCATAAATAATTGTCAATATTCAACCAAAATAAGCCATCTTAATCTCAAATACTATGAATTCTTAAAACCTAAAGCTATTTTTACTAGAATTTAACCATTTCTTTATAGATAACTAAGATCTTTGCCTTATGAAGCACAAAGATATGTGGGAAACTACTTAAGGATCAAGGATATTTGCACTTAAAGTTAAAAATCACTTATAAGGGTTAAGAATCCTTCAAACATAATGCAAAAATATCACAATTAATCAAACACCCTCCTTCTAGCATCAACAAAGATCTTTCTCATGTTGATTCTTCTATCTCATAAGTGCTCTCAGTGTTGATGAACACTTCTCATTTTAGGATCCTAAGGATCTAGGGCATGAGTTGTAGTTTGTGAAAATTTAGGGTTGTCTATGGTGGAATTGAAGTAGAGTGTGTGAGCTATCCACAATATTTATTTAATTTGGTGGTTGGGAGCCACTAGGGTCTTGTATATTTGAATCTTTATGATATTTATGATCCACAAACTAACCTAAGTGGTTATTAAAAATGATCTTAAACTAAAGTGATATTTGATAAATAAAATAGAAAAAAGGAGGGTAAGGTAGAAAAGAAAATGTGATTACAGGCTTCCATCTCAAATATCATGACAAGGTTCTAATTGGTTTGAGCATACATGGACCAATTTATGATGTAAAATAGTATGAACCCATATTCCATCATAAACAAAGCAAGAATCAAAGGAAATATAGAAATCACAAGTCAGAACTAGATTTACTTTAAAGAATTACTATTGTAACATGAATATCATGAGCACATCCAAATCTAGAGCAAATGAAATGAAGTGTACTTAAGATCTTTTAGATAATTTAGCATAGCACAAATTAACAACCTTATGATATAAAATGTATTTCAAAATGCAAAGAACCATTCAAATATAAGATATTAACATGTAATTTAGAGATAACATTAGTTTATAACACAATATTTAGACAATCCTTTTAGAATTCCTTAGTTTTATTAAAATGCTTTCTTGTATACAATTGCTCAGAGTCCTTCCCTTTACAAAATGATGACTCGTTCCTAGTTATAGAGAACATAGGCAGTCTACCAATTAAATTCTCTAAACATATGTATGTAAGACAAGGATAACTATCCTTCATACAAATATTATAGCACACATGACCTCCTATATCAAATTGATAAATAGAACCAATATATGCTAACAGACTAGCATATATGCATTAAAAAATAATATTCCTTTCTTATTACATTGGTGGGTCCTCTTGGTTATCTTTTATTGAGGATGTACTTCACCCTAGTGTGTTTTTATTTAATCATATCAAAATCTACTACAAGTTTCATCAAACAATCCTCTTCTTGATCCACCAATCTATTGTATTATTTGTCACGTTTGGCCATGAGTTCCTGGATGCATTATGCCTCTTAAATATTCCTTCCTAAGGTAAGGATGATATCAAGGACCTTCTAATTATCCTTGATAGACTATCCTTGGTTCTCTTTAATGTTATAGATGAAGACATTAATCCTTTGCTTAAATTATTCATCATCTATTACACTTGTGGTAGTGGGTTGAGAGGGGCCATCCAATAAGGTCCCCAAAAGTTTCTCCATTTTGTCTATCAAGTCCTTGTCCTCTTTCATGAAATTATTTACACTATTATACCAAGTGCTTAAATCTTTTATTTTATTCCACTATGATTGCTAGTAAGATGTTTAAATGTTCTGCTTTGATGATTTTAATGTCCTATACTTGTTTTGTAGTATGTACATTCATCAATTTAGTTGTTTGGTCTCTGGAGTCCTGCCATTAAATGATTAATGCTTGTGCCATCTCAACTTGATGGGTCAAGTCACTTAATCTAAGATTCATGGTATTCAATCCCTCAAATATGTCAAGAAGAGACTTATTCAACATCTTCAATATGTCCTCAAGGATTGAAAATATAGCCTATGCTTCTAAGTCCTACTTATCCTTCTCTAGGTTGATGATTCTTTATTTCATTCCCTTGACCCCAAATAAGTTCATTGTTTATTAGGCCTAAATCAAAATTTCTATGTCTTCCATATGGATGGGTTGTTCCCCTACTATTTATCCTTACATAGAAGTTAGACCCACAAAAGGTTCCACTCTTTGGAAGGTGAACTCCTCAGTGTCAATAGTGGACTTTTTTTTGGTTACCCTCTCAAACCTAATTGTGTTTGAATTGTATTGCATAGTGGTTATTGGTTTATATAATTTGGATGCCTCTAGGATCTCAATACCAATACCACCTGATGCTCCAAAATCCTTCATTCCTTTGTTACTCTCTTTAGTTACCCCAATAATCCTCTTTTCTTCCTGATCCTTCATGAGCTCTCTAATCTAGGGTTTGATATCATCATGGGTATCAATACTGGTAGTGTTGGTAAGTGCTAATGAATGTGACTGAGATGGAATATTTTAGATCTTTCCATATATAAACTAGATAAGGATGATAGGTCCATATATGGGGAACTCATCACTAAACAAGTTAATTTCACTAGTAGGATGGGTCCATGTCACTTTTGGTCTTTTGGAGGACCTAGGAATAAGGTCCATCTCTATTTCCCTTTTCTTTTGTGATATAGGGACTAAATCCAAAGCTATTTCCTTCCCCTTTTCCATCTCACCTGCCTGGGGTTCTTCAACTTGTGATAACTTAGTTATGGCTTCCTTAATTACCTTATCTTCTTGATCTGACCCATAGGTCTCTATAATATCTTTGAAGAATTCTTCAACTATTTCATATGGTTCTAAGGCAATCATATCAATGTACTCTACTAGAGAAGGTAGTCTTGAAGGTGGATTTGATGATGAAGGACCTTCTCTCAGCCTTTCTTCGAATTTCCTCTCACTAGGTCTTTGAATTTGGAGCACCTACTATTGTGGTAGTCTTGGAGGTGCACTTGAGGTGGAGGGAAATACATGATATTGTAAATGGTTCATTTGCCAAATTTCTCTAGTTGGTTTCTCCTTTGTTTGTAATATATGCTCAAGTTTGAATCCATGTTGCCTAAACTTGGCTAACACTTCTTCAAAATTTGTAACCTTGGTGTAGAAATGGTCATATGGGCTAACCCTATGCTCATAGGCCACCTTTGTCAATGCTTGGATTGTAGATGCAAGATAACTTTGTTATTTGGGTCTCATTATTTGAGGTTATCATTTTGAAAATTTAAGTCATCTTTATGCCTATAAATAACATCCAATTATTTCTAGCCATGGATCATGGTTTTCCCAATCAAGAATGGAATAGGATGTAAAACGCCCTTCCTCTTCTCTTTGTATAAATGTTCAATCCCTTATAGGATTTGGAAAGTAATTTCCTATTTAGCCAATGTGATAGGGACATGGACTAGAAATCTATATGGTTGTGTCATGACTCCTTCCATCTTGATGATGGTGAAATCTGGGTAATACCATATATCACCCATGGGTTCTACATATTTATTGATGAGGGGTTGCACTTTGGGCATGGGGTTCCCTGTGATAATCCTAACCAAAGTAGGATATATGAAATCACAAATGAATTGCATGTGACCCCTATATCTAAAGATATATAATTTTGAATAATGATGGGATATGGTAATCTTGCTATGAGAGGACTGATTCTTGATATCAAGAATATGTGTGGAGTCCATCAATGAGTCTAATAGATAGGACATCATGGTGAATTATTGGTTGGCCTTCTTTTTTATGCCATAGAATTGTCTTCCCAAGTGGATGCTAATAAGTTCTCCAATAGGTGGAGTTAGCTTCTCCTCCACCATGAAATATATGTAAGAAACCCATCTAGGGTCAACATAGGTTATGGTGGCTTCCCCTAAAGTTTTATTCAATAGGGTCATGATGATCCTAATGCCTTACCTAAATTATATAATAGGGATCTTCCCATCATGGTTCCTAGATATGTGGGTTCCTTGGTTTAACTAAGGTCTTATAATAGTGTCTAAATTATGCTTGGTTATCCACTCCTTAATGGTGGGGAGGTCTATATGAGTCCTAGGGATTTTATAGTAGCCCTTGAAAGCTATAGGGGTAGTGTATACTATCCACTTTAACATATCTTCCCTAACTATTCAATCACCATCAATTATACAATTGAAAAATATAGGTTCAAGGATATCTATGCAATGGAGTACCTTTGGTTTTGTAACTACTTGGTGGAGACCAAACATCTAAATTGCAACCAAGTCATTGAATTTAATCTTAGTTACTATGATCTTTTATTTTTTTGAAGTGAGAGGCTGTATTTCCTTGATAGTAAAGAAGATCTTAGACCAGTTCTTCATTCCATTATTGATTACCTCAATGTCCAAGTCCATGTCCCTAAAACATCTTCCCTCATTATCTGTAGACAAATATAATTATGCCTCTTGTTTCCATTGTTGCCTAGCTGCTACCATGATTCCTTAATTTCCTTATGTATATGACTATCTTTTCTTTGCTCAAGATGAAACATGAACTTGTTTGATGTAATTATGTCTCAACAGTCAAGAATTAAGGATTTATGTTGTTTTACTAGGGTTTCTTGGAGCTTTAATGGTGAAGGTGGTAGACTTCATAAATTCATTCATTCATTAGATCTTATGGATAGCCTCACTTATGTAAATTCTATATTTTTAGGTGTGATAAATCTTTGGATTTATCATTTAGTGCTTCTATGGCACCTTCATGTCCTTCCCCATGAAAATTCCTTTGAAAACTAGTCATTGGTTTTCAAATCAAGTCTTTTATCTTCACTCTGTTAGATCAAGACCTTTGATTAAATGTGGTTTATTGGAGCCTACGAGATGCACATAACTTAATTAGTCTCATGTCTTAATAAAAACTAGGCCTAAAATATATATTCCTAAGGTTTATTTATGTTAATAAACACTAAAAAAAATTAGGCTAAGGTATTTTATAATAAGATTTCCATGTTAATATGCTAGGTTCCCTTTTAAAGGGTTTTTAAAATGCCCCTTTTGCCTAGGCTATAAGTAAGTTGAGGTTAAATCTGATGGCCTAATTAATTCAAATACATCCTCATGAACATCAAATGACATGAACGAGACTGTCAAATTTATTCTTGAGTTTTAATCTATAAGGGCTTAGGTTTGATTCCTGAGGTCATATTGTGTTTATGAACATAATGAATATTCAAATTGAAATGATGTCCTTAGTTCATATTACTGAATTTTAGGGGTTATCAATCAAAGAATTCATGTCATTAGATCAGATTGGTGACATAGTGAGGGTCATTAATCATGATCTAGGAGTTTAAAGTTGATTAGATTTGAACTATCAAGGACTCTTTTGACTTCATGCCATTAGATGAAGATCTGAGGGTAAATGTGGATTGTTGAATCTAAAAAAGTGCATGAATTTTAAGTCATCGATTGGTCACATTTAGACTCAAGTCAAATGATTAGTCCTAAGTTAATTATGTGAATAAACATGATGAACTTAGAGTTAAAATTTATTATGTTAAGCCTAAGGTTAAAAAATTAATGTGGTCCCCTTCAAGCTTAGGTAAAAGTTTGGATGAGGTTCATCTTGACAGTTTCACTAACGTTAAATACATCCTTGTGAGCATCAAATGATGGGGACAAAATTATCAAATTAAATCCTATAAGAACTTTTTCATAGAAAGTGAAGTCAATGGATGGCTCTTCCTAGGTGATCTTGAACTGTTATATTAAATATCTGGGGAAGTGAGAGTCATTAGATATGTGATTAAATCAAATCATTAAGTTAGGACCCAATATGTATCATGATTTAGAATAAGGTTTCAATATTAAGATGTTGTTTATGTCAATAAACATAAGGGCATTTAAGATTGAATCCTAGTTTAAACAAAAGGGATCTTGGGCTAAAATTATACAAGGTTAGGAGGCTAACAAGGGGGAAAAAATGTCTAAGTATGATTTTATATTAATGTTTGGTCATGTTGGAAACATGATAAAGCCTTAATATAAAAGTAGACTTAGGGTTTTTTTTTTAAAAATACTATTTTCCATTAAACTTCTCCCACCATTTTGAATTCAAATCATAGGGTTGTATACTTGGGAACCCTCCCTTTCTCCATGGAACCTGCACTTCATCATCCAAAGATAACCATTAATAGGGTTAGACTATAAAGCACAATCACAATCAGATATGTAGAGGTTCATGTCCTTTCAAGTGGATGATCTTGAAATTATAATCAAGAATGACCTTTCCAAAGCCAACTCAAGGTATAGATTTTTTAAAACATTTACAAGGGTCCCTATTTTATAAAAGTAAAAAATGGGGGTATGTTGGTCCTAATAAAACATTGGTTTATTATTCCTACTTTACTTAAAGGGCCTGAGTAGTAAAATTAGTCAATAATTATGCCATAATTAACCTAATAATTTGTTAATTATGATTGTGGTTTAGACTTTCTAAAAATAACAACTAAATAGAGAGAAATCAAACTTAGATTGAAATTTTGTTGATCTAACTGAGATAGAGGTTGATATTGACTATGCAGGACTATGAGACTATCGTAAACTAAGATTTAAACTTCATTTTTGATTGGATAGGAGCACTAAAAGTGGATAGGAGTGGCACCAGTGTTATAGTCCTTGTCTAGCACTATTGTCTTGAGAGTCTAAGCTTTTTAGGTTTTGTTTGGTAGGTATGTGTGACACTATCTCTGAATTTATGAAGCTTCACTATCAATAATGATCCCTATAGAGATAATTTTCTTCATTTATAAGACTTCAATTTACTTGAACAAAACTTTTAAAAATAGGGAAAAGGGGTTAATATGTGTAAGATGCACTAGAAATGCTTCACACCCTGTGTGTGGGGTGTTTTCCTATATACCAATACTCTGAAGAGAGATCAAGCCATATGTAATTGTCACTTTCAAAGCACTTGGTGAAATTGTGATATGAGAATGTAAGTAAATTCTAAATTGGGTGTGATTGAGATGACTAAGGATTAGTGCAAAGATTTGGATGTGCTTAGGACTATATTGGATGGCTATATGCAAAGAATACGAAAGATTGCTTGAGTTGTTTCTCTTGTAATCTTGCTTGCTTGATAATATTTTATAACCCTCTCTAAATGATCTTTCAATGAGATTTTATAGGGATCTATTGGTCATGGATTGAATTTAATCATGTTAGGCTGACAAGGATAAGGATAGGAAATCAAAATGAATTAACTATTGGGGCCAAAAATGAGTTTGGACAACTCCAAAAGAGAACAATAGTGGCACCAATGATCCTATACTAGTTAGTGCTATTATCTTGGGCAAATGGGACTTGGAGGGATGGGCTGGTCATGAAAATAGGGTCTTGGCTCAATTAGGGTCAGGTCTATAAGGCTATAAATGATAGGTAATTGGTGAAAAAAATCCTATGAGGGTCATGAAATCAAACAAGAGGGACCTATGGGTTGTATGTCATTAGTCATGCTCAAGTTATCAATTTTTCCATTTTATATGACTACACCAAGATGATGAGAGGCTAAGGAATCATTCAACTCATGATTGAGACTGATCCATGAATTTGAATTAAATAAATCAATGAGACTTAGGGAGTTGGTGGTGAATGGTATGCTCAAATAATTCATGATTTAATCATTAATACATATCCCCTTCAAAAAAATAGAGAGAAGAGACAAACCATTAGGATCAAATCTACCCATTATATGATAAATAAGAAAGTCATATACTAGAAGAATTATGAAGACATATAATTGAGTGTGTTTCAAAAGAAGCTACAAACATATTAGATAATCTACATCAAAATATATGTAGTGGACATCCCTAAGGCAACAAAAAAACTCAAAAAATATTAAGGATGGGATACTACTGGCCTAAAATTTTCAAAGATGCACATAACCATGTTAGATTTTTCCATAAATGCCAAGTGTTTAGAAAAAGAGAAGTTAATTTTGCCATGCCTCTAAAACTAGTCATTTAAGGATGCCCTTTTTCTCAATGAGGTCTTGAATTCATTGGGGTGATAAACCTAGATTCTTTATCAAGACACAAATTTATCCTAATAGCTACTAATTATTACACCAGATGGATAGAAGTAATTATATGCATCTAAATTTTATTGCTTCTTTTATCATCACTAATATTATTATTATTTGACACTCATATCACTAATTTCATTTAATAATCATTAATCTCACCCAACTTCATCTGATTCATCATGATTAATCTCCTTCTAATCATTTTTCTAACATTAACTCATTCTTCTTCTTCATGATAATCTTATTCCTACCCCACAAGTCAATTAATCCTTCTAATATGTCATTTATATTTTAATCTTACTCTAACCCTACTTGTCCATTATATTAGAATTTAAAATTCCAATCCCATCTACCCTAACCTATTCCAGGCTCTCCTACATTCCTAGTCCCTAATCACCTCATCTAACCACCTACTAATCTTTCTTAGCTCCTAATGGATTATATAATTCTCCAATTCTAAAATCTTCACCTATTCTCTCTTCCTTATCTAGAAACCTATAAATCTAGAGGATTATTAGTAAATTTTAATTCCCTTTTATTCCCCATACTCCTATTTAAATACCCCCAACCTCCATTGTAACCAAACTTGGGAATGTGAGGCAACTATGCTAATAAAAACACATGATCTATGAGATTCCATGTGATCATCTTAGTCCACTATCAAGGAAATCACATGTTATTTCAATAATCTAAGTCTCCCAAGAAAATCCATTCAATCAGGAGAAATAAATCAAGCATAAGTCAATTTAGAGAAAGAATATATTTAAGGGGTCATGATGTTGGTGTAATTTTTTTTTTGAATTCACTTTTGTTTACATTATGATCTTGCTTATTTATAATTTTGAATATTGGCATTTTTATTCATTTTTGATATAATTTTCATATCTAAACCTCATTTCTCAAAATTTCAATATTACATCTGCTGACCACAATGGGAGCCTCATTTTGATCTTACCAATTAGAATTCTTAGTGTATAAATCCAAGCTTGTAGATATAAAATAAGGAGAAATGGCAGCCAAAAATTTCAAATTTTATGATAATACAAAAGGATTATGATTGAATTACACATTATCTTTTTGTTCCCTTTTACATTTACAACATCACGACGATCTTGAGTTTAGAATATATAGCTGTGTCCTTTTGATAATTTTTTTCATACCACATTTATATTTTGATTATCTCACTATATTATCATAATCTGATAATATATTATATTACTCTATAATAATAATATTGGAGCTAAAATCTATGAATTTTATGCAAGCCTAAACTCTATATTGATCTGCCATTACTCTCTAACCTAAATTCAAAAAAAGAGTGTGATTGTGTTGTTTTTTTGTACCTTTTTGGTAAAAAATCATTCAATCATCAATTTATATATCATTTTTATTAGACCTAAATTTACATAAAAATCTCTGACATGTTATTTTGATAGACTAAGCATTTGATTTGAACATAATTTATATTTTGTGTTCTAGTAAGAGCAAACTGAATGAAAACTAATTTGATTTTCTATGCCTTTGTCTAATATTTTGTATGATGTTATAAATTTAATTCATTTTATAAATAAAAACTCATTTTTGCATACTAATAAATCATTGGCTAGTGTCATTGATTAATTTAGATCTGGTTTAATGTTTAATCAAAATGGTCATATTCTACTTAGACATTTTATTGAGAGTTTAAAAACTCTCATCTAAGAACCTCTCCTTATTAGACTTTAGAACTATGAATTAGCTAAATTAATATTTGCAACCCTTTTTATAGACTATCTATCAGGGCCTCTATTTCTAATCTAACACATACAAACCTGCATATTTGGAATATACAATATTGTATTTGTAAAATCATGAAATTACTTAGTGTAAACATGGACTTGATATATCCAATAGTTCACATTATAGCCATCCTATTGATATTTTTCTATAATGATAGAGATTTTTTGTCTTTTGTCTTAACCATATTAATATTGTTTCATGCCAAAATAGTAATAATATAGTATAAAATGACCATTTTATCATATTACTTGTTATCTAAGATATGCGAGCAAAATTTTTATTGATTAATCATTTATTAAGTGATGAGTTGATCAAGTTAAGTACCTATTCAAAATAAAAATAGTGCCAATTCTAGTGTATTTCCCAAGAATAAGCATTTTTGTGTGTTAGCATAGACATTCTCCATGCAAAGTTGTTAGTGTTAGGATGAAGGTTGTAACACAAGTAATGTTATCAGGTTTTGAAACTTGAACCTATTAGGGAATTTTTTTATTTAAGGCATTTTATCAAATGTTTTACATACCTTTTAGGTGCTTCCCTTTTGTTTCTTTGGTCCCTCAATATAAGCCAATATCAAGCTCCAACTTCAATTATTGTCTGATTTAACTAGATCACATAGTATTATAAAAAAAAATGAATAAATTTATGGTAGTAATCATGTGAAGCATTCTAATAGTAAAATGTCTTCATGATCCAACTACTAAAATTTAGTAATTAATTCTGGAAACTGATTGGTGGAATTTAGTTGATCCAACATCATGTTCAGTTGAATATGAAAGTGGTGATTTAATATTAAATATCATATAACAAAAATATAAAGTAAAATAAAAAAAACCTAACGAGTCTAGTTTTCATATTATTGCTCATAGTTTAATAGTCTAGTTATCTCATTAGTAAGTCGATAGTAAAATATTAAAAATGTGTCATTATATAATTAAATATGATTTTTTAATCATCTCTTTAGTTTCTTAACTATGTAAAATGATAAAAAAAAGAGTGGGATTCTTAATTCTAATATGTAGATACACACTTATGAAAGACTAATGCTTCATAACTACTAATAATTTTTCTTGAAGGTTATTTATTGCTAACATAATTTTCCATGTAGGTTCACTTGTTAAATATTGTGAGTCAAAAATTATTAATGTTTTTTTTTTTAATTGCTTGTCTACTAATATCATTTTTGAAGAATCATCCACTAGATTTTCCAAGATAAACTAATAACCCTCTGTTTGATTTCAAATTATTCTTTTTAAGTGTGTGATTTTTTTAAGGTTTTTTTTTAGGTTTATTAGGTAACATTTTATTTGTATTTTCATAAGGGAAAATTTAGTGGTAGTTTTGTCTCACTTTATTTTAACTATAAAATTAGTAACATGTGTGATTGTAGGTCTAGTTAGCCCAAGGCCATAAATCTAAAACTACTAATTAGTTTTCTTGCAAGACACCCATCAAATTGGTAATTTTAAACATTGTTAGCCATACACCAATTAGTATGTTAATTAATATTTTGATTGCCTATTTATAAATACCAAGGGATACAATGGTGTATGATTTCCTCCATACATCCTAGTGGCAAGTCTCATAGGATAAAAACCATTCTATTTTTATTTTTGAGAGGGTCACATGATGTGGAAGTGACACCCATGTAGTTGTCATAATATTATTAGGATTGTGAATGGGGATTTCACAACCATGTATAAGTCCACACTCCATATTATAGTAGAGTATAAATAAGAGGAACAAATATCATTAGGCTAAAAAATATTCCCCATATAAGATCTTATGAAGGAGAGGAGTTAATTATTTGACCTAAGCATCAAACAACACCCTATATGATGTTAGGCCCCATGTGCCTAGTGTATATTGGGGATGCCCTTAGTGAGCTTATATATCCTAAAATAGGACCATTGATTGCAATAGGTGACTTGATTACATAGTCAATATCAACTCCCATAGTGACCATTATGAGTAAGTGGAGTTGATATTGTTAGGGATATTTCATTATAGGTCACCATCCTCTAGCCTCACCTGTAAGTTATTAGATAGTGTAGGCATTGAATTAAACTCCCAAATTAGTTTAATCATCTTAGGTTTGTGGTTTGATTGATTTTATGTGTGTTTTTCTAGACAAAAGTTGTTTGAAAGCTTAATCCCCATTTCAGCCAAACCTATACATAACTATCTAGGTCTATTATATAATCATCTTGTATATCCTTGCCTATATCATATTGCTTTATATGTTCTATCCTTATCCATTTGAAATTTACATTATTAGATTACCTCATCTCATCTTGTCTACTCTTATCACCTCTCATCCTAATCATATCCTAATCTAGTCTTATAAACTTAACACTAGTCAAACCTCTACCACCTCATTTATTCTTTACCTAATCTAGTCTTGATTATTCTATCCCAGGCCTAACATAGTATTCCATTGTCTCACACAACCTAGTCATATCCTATCCTTGTTTAGTCATACCTCTATTTCCACATCATTAGTATTACCCTTTAATCTACCTAGATCACACCCTTATTTTGTATCTTGTCCCATCCTAGTCATACCCTCATTACCCCATATTTAGTCTTATCATCTAGTCTAATATTATCTTGTCATCACATCTTGTCCCATAATTATTTCATCTCAATTCATATTTCATTCATATCCTTTAGTCTTACTCTATTCATACATACACCACATTTTAGCTATACCCTCTCATCTCCTATATATATTCTTATCTTGTATGACCTAGAAAATATTGTATATCCTCATATTATATATTCTTAATCATATTATACATCCATATCTACCTTATCCTTCATCATATATTATATATCATCAATATTATATATATTGTACATCTTATCATCCCACCTTAGATATATAATTTAATTTAATTTTATCCTGATATCCTCTTATTTATTTATCACCCTATTTAGTACATCCTTATCTTATCATTATTATTCATCTCATTTATTATTACCTTGTCTAGATGAATACCATCTTACTTTGTCTTTCCTTTTTATCCTACAACACATATACTTGAAGTTTTAGGTCACACACTTTTACAAAACATACTCCCCATACCCCTAATCATCATTACATCACCACCTTTGTATACTTTTCCCAATCTCAATCCTATCATCCTTGATCCATCCACTTATTACCATTTACCATTCATCACATAATATTATATCCATTCCAAATTGATAAAATTGGTCTAGAGCTTGATCTAGTCCTTTTATTGTCTTTACTTATCATCCTATCACTATAGTCCACCGTCCTATTTTTATCACCTGTTACTCCTTCAAATGTATTACTTAGTCAATACACTATTAAACAACCTATCACTTTGTTAGTTTCAATCTAGCATCTAATCATCCTAGATAAAGACATCTCTAATTGAGTCATGTTTACTATTTATATCTATCACCTATCTAATCATCATCTTTCTAGTTTGAATCCAGGCACTAGTAAAATTCCCATCTTTTTACCAGATTTAAACTAACCATTGTCAATGGATAATTAACACATATAATACTATAATTTTGAAATATTATCATATTCTAACATCATAATCCATTTAGTCTATCTTGTTCTCACCCATCACCTATCATACTAGCTCAATCATTCAGACTTACTTTGTCCAAGGACTATATTTTTTCCCAAGCCCTAATCTAAATTCACATCAGCCCCATTTTTTCATTTGACTACCTTTTATCCATCATCCACTTGAATATATTTATACCTATTTATAATAGATAAATACCTACTTGCCAACAAATATGAGATCTTTTTATAGGTCTTTAAAATGGTTACTCTCCTATGTGTAGACCTTGATCCCATCAAGTCTAAATTAACATCCCATATCCTTACCCATAACCAATATCCATGTACACTTATATTGAATTCTATCCCAAAAAAGTCAACCACATTGTCCATTCATCATAATCATATTCATAATGTCCCCTAATGTATAAGTGACAAGGTTAACCTATTTTAGAAATATATATTTGATAATAAGGATGAGTGCATTTTAAAGATTTTAGAGATGGTAGACTTCCTTCCTAATTATTTTTAACCCCTAAACCTAAGGTCTCGTACTAAATGAGTGCCTCATTAAACCTTATCCACATCCAATTATTGTGACAATGAATCCCATTCTAATCCCCTATCCACTAGTCCTAGTCCTAGTCATGACCTTCTTAGTTAGTATACTAATATATATATTACCTTATTTAATAAATATATTATTTCCAACAAATATTTAGTCCTCTTATAGATGTTATAAATGGGTGCCCAATTTCCCATAGGATTCAAACCCATTCAAATAATTTTACCTCTAGTTTATACCCATCCATAGTCAAATCCTCCATTTACTAGTCAAAGTCCATCACAAGTTACCCATCCTACTAACAAAGGGAATTATATCTTATCAACCTCATCCAATACTAGTTCATCCCCTAAAATACCTCATATACCATGATCCCTCCACATATGAGCATTATGATACCTTATGGAAACATCTATTTTGAAATCAAATACTTTCACTCCTATGTCCACTGCTTCAACATCCAAGTTAAGAAGTGAAGAGAGGCCATATAATTCTCTTCCTATATCCTTAGAATCCCTCTTCCAAAAATTTGTTTTTGATGGCATGATGTTCTATCCACCCATAAGGCATCTTGATCCAACCAAGCTTAACCCTTTTTCATACAAAGGAAACCAATATTATCTATATCATCAAACCTAGGGGCATTTTATTAATTATTGATTAAATTCACAAAAGTTTTTTCAATACCTAATGGACTATGGTAACATTGAAATTGAGGGTGAATCTAATATTTCCACACCTAAGAGTGAACAAGGGGGGTATTACAAGAGATACTTCTTAACCATGATCAATATTCTTCCCTCCTCAACCAAGGACATGACCCCAATCCTTTCCATACCATAACCATCCCTAATCAAACCATCCTTATATCATATTCATACCAAATCCCCAATTTTCATAAATCCATTAAGCCTAAATCATTCATTCACAAACCCAACGTAAATAAGGTACTTTTATACAATGATGTTAAATAATAGTCCCTCTATATGGATACTGTCAAAAAATAATCTATTGGTGACATCACCTCATTAAAATCCCTATCTAATTTATCTTCAAAATGGTCATTTACATCAATCATACTATAATCATGATCCCTTAAAGCTAATGAAATTCATGCCAATACCTATCTCTTTGAGGAAGGCTATAATTTAAATGTCAACTAGTTAGAAGGCATGACTCTTGATCCATTTTAGGATGATGAAACCATAACACAATTATTAGATGTTTTATCAATCAAAGATCATCAATATGGATATGAATCAACTTTGGATATTGATTCTACAGAGAGTATTAATGATCCTTCTAATATTTTATAGGACACTTTCTACAATGTTGAGGTTGGGTCTCATATTATATTTTATGAAGACTATGTTACCCATCATCCCTTTAATCCACCCCTTTCACCACACATCCATAATCACCCACTTCTTTTTAACAATCCCTCCATACCACTTCCTAAATTTGGATAAATGAGAACACACATCATTGGATTCCCCTCAACATGCAATATCATGTGTTGAATCTATAAGGATCCAAGCTAATAATAAATTAATCAAGCTAAATAATCAAGTTAATTTTGATCCAAAATTAATAAATCAAATTCAATAAAAGTTTCATAATCGATCAAGCCAAAAAGCGTCACCCCCTAGTAAAAATATCCTTAAGGTTCTAGGGATCATCCAAGTCAAAATAATCATACTCCAAGCCTAAATTCAAATACCCCTAGTGAATCCTAGTTATAAAAACTAGGGGAAATAAAAATCCAATCAAGTTATAAAACTAAGAATTCATCATGGCACCAATTACTACATAATTAAAACAAGTCAAAAGTAATGTGATTGATCATTCTTATAATATTTGGATCAAGGAGCAAAAAAGTCAAATAATCTTGGATTCATTAACCTCGCCTGACATATGACACTAGTTAAAAATATCCCTTCCACCATATCTAATGGTGTGTGTAACTATTGTACCCCATTTATGATCTCCTTTTAGTCACACCATTCATCATCATATCACTCATCCACATCCTCTACCTCACTATCAAAACCATCCAATTTTATACTTGCCACATATAACTTTCCTAATTAGTATCATCTCTCATATGGGTTATAAAGACACTTGGTTGATAAGTCTAAATAATGCTAAATAAAGAATAAATGAAGGTCACAATGGCATTAGTGCATCTAGAATTGATAATATTATCCTAAAAGCACACCTACCTAAAATATTTGTCAGTTGAAAGATTAAAAAAGCATTTGCATCGTGTATCTTGTCCACTTATAATAAATCGAGGTCATTAAAAATGTCGAAAAAAATCATTTGTCCAATGGTGAAAACTAGTCTTCTATCACCTTGGGCAAGTACCATGATTAAAATCAATTTTAAACATCATGGTAAAATAGTCTACTATCTACATTGTATGTCAATGCTCAAGGGTAGAATCCATTCCTTATCAAACCCATCCATGTTGTCCTTGTCTATATTATTCCTCATTTCATTGATCCTACCCATCATCTACCATCATATCTTACATACTATTATGTCCATATTTTCTTCTAGTCTTTACCTTTTTAAGGAAGTGGAATATGTCATGAGAAATGTTTTGGAATCATCTTAGAATATCTTCCACTTCAATGTTAGACAAATAAACATTTGGTTACTTTATGATGTGTTCATTGGTAATCCTTAGTTTATTCTCCCTTGGTTCTCATCCCTTTTTCAACCTCACCCTTATCCTTTTATCATCCCATTTGTTATTCCATCCATCCTCATCTTGGTTTATATGCATGGTATTCCCTTTGCTAGTAACCCACTTTGTATAGTGTAAATTCATATTCTAAAAAGATCTAAAAATTAAAATAATAAAAAATACAAAAATATTCCAAGATGTTTTGTAGTATGTCCATTCCCAAATTTACATCCATCTCCATGCCCTTCATCTCTCATTTCCATAACCAAGTCACATGCATCCATCCTACGATTATATTTCATCCCTTATTGTGAACTAGGGAAAAAATAATCTATATTGAGCTAACATTGACTTGATCTCACTTTTGCCTGATAATACCTAAGTATCTCATTTAAGATCACAACATGGTCAATTATTGAGTTGAATATCTCCTATGTTTAATTTTAAAGTTGCTCAAGCACACCCTATTAATAACTTCATTACATCATAATCAAGGCAATAATATTCATCCTCATTCATTGCCATCAATTATCATCCTCATTTATCCCATCCTTATACATTTATACAATATACAAGACCCTATTTGCTTGATGCATGTATATTTGTGTCTTTTTTTATTCTTGTCTATATTTACTTATCTTTAAATGTGTGTCTACATATATCTTTTTTGTCTTATTTTGATGTTTCTTGTAGCATGAACCTTTTTGTCTATTGGGTAATGAATGAGGATGCTATGATGACACAAAAAGATACAATTATTCGTTTATGTGCCCTTGATGATGTGGAGTTCATTATTTTCCCCTTTATAATCATGCACTCTAATACAAATTCATCATGGTCATAAAATATCATGGTGTTTAATTCCTAATTCTACATTACATCATTACATCATATTTCATGGATTATGATGAGAATTTTTTTAGCATAATGGCTTGGTAATTGAAAAAATTCTCATAACATCCGTATCCCATCACAAAAATCCTGATCACTTAACCATGTCTCACTTATGATCTTAAATCATTTCTCCAAGAATTATATTCTTTAACAACTCATAAGTTACCCATCATATCCTCTTGTATATCATCTAAATCCATTCATATATCTAATAACTAACACCATCTCACTTAGATTCTTCATACCATCTATATTGGTCATTTCCACTTCACTAATATTTATATTCACAATCATTTTAATCAATTCATAGGTCATTTGAGCATAATTTACTTACCATTATGTCATAAAATCCATAATTAAAGATAAAATTTCTAAGTGATCATCATTTCAATCAATTCATTTATATCTTAAATGTAAAAATTCATTCAATTTTTGAGCAATAATTATAAAATCAACCATGTAGTCTAACAGAGACTTATAACTCTTCTAATCATGTGTCTTTGCTTTGGAAATGTCTACAAATTAAGGCTATTTTGATCATATAATAATTTCCTTACATGTGTCCTTGCTAGGGGCATCATCCCAGTCAACCATAATAATATTTTATCACATTATTTCTCAATAATTTTTTCCTTTTGTCATCCATACTTCATTTCTTCCATAATTTTACCTATCTAACATCCTATGAGTCTAACCTACATTAGACTAAGGTATTTTTATACTATGTAGGTAGTGCTTAGTCATATAATGTGTCTAAGGTTATTTTGTCCACTCTCTCTTCTTTCCCTATAATTCATCATCAAATCTATATTATCCTTCATCATCCTAACATATACATCAATCAAATCCTTGATCTATAATATCAATCAATATATTGATCAATCACCATCCCTAAAATCATCTCCCTAATCTTTTTTTTAATCACCCACACCTCTCAATTGGACCCAGTAAATAACATCTATATTTTATTCCTTTAGTCACCCATTATCACTAATTGGTAAATTAATCATTTAAATTTTATGTTTTCTTCCTTTGATTGAAGAATAAATAAGACCATAACTTTATTATTATTTCTTTCTCCCTTGCATGTGTACTTACTAGGGACATCATTGATATTAATCACATTGTGGTTCATTGATTCAAATGCATTATAGTCCCCTTAATATTTTAATCACTTGATCATATCGTTTCTTCTCTCTCACATCCTTCCTCATATCAATTGAATTAATTTTTTAGATATACTCTTCATTAATATTATCAATTTATTGTGTTATTTTGGCTCGATGCTCTCCCAACATATGTCCTTGTTTGGAATATGTCAAAAGTTTGTGTCCTTTATCATCTAGGTATGTAGATATACCTATAATGCATCCTTACTTGGGATATGTTAAAAATAGGCAGCCTTTTTTCTAATCGTCATCATGTTATGATTGATTCTCCCTTGGGATGTGTCTAAAACTATGACAGTCATTTTTGATCCCTATGCATAGGTCTTTACCAGGGGCATCATCTATTTATAACTCAATGATCATGTTGAGTTCATTTGATTAATTATCTCTACCCCATATAGTATACCAAAACCTTATATTTTTTCACATCCCACCCCTTGTTTCCTCTTTTGAGTGTCCATATTCTTCCTTCTTCCCTACATGTCCCCTCGAGGGGGCATCATGTGTCCACTAACTTTATTTAATGACAATCATCCATGAGTGTATTTATTATTTGAAAGACCATTTATTCTTATATTTAATCCACTAAAAATGTTTTTAATTGTTTTAAATGAAGTCCTAAGGTTTCCAAGAGTGTCCATGATTTAGGATGTATGCATGGTTCTCAATGACAAAGTGTGCCTTAGTGATCATACATGGACCCTGCTATGTTTTCTTGGTTATCCAAGGTGATGGATGTTGGTGATGTGTTGAACATGTTTAAGGGGCCATATGAGGGGTAAATATTTATTTGGATAATTTTTAAAGTGAAATAAATTAATTAGAGTACTCTTGTGAAGGTCTAGGTTATCCTAGTCATCTTGGTAGTTCTTCTTGAGTAAGCAGATTGATGATGTCAACATTCACAAATGTGAAGGTTTCAGAAGAAAGTGGTCTGATGGGTTTATTTATATTTATGCCTATCTTATGTTTATAAAATTTAATGTATTTAAATTATGTATATAAAAATTTATAGTAGTGTAAAGTTGGTCTCCCAAGCAAATTTCACTAGTTTCCATAGTCAAATCTACATTAAAAAGTGACCATTGGAATTCAAATATTTGAATTTACAAAGGAAAACTAGTACTCATTATTTCTCATATATATTTTGATTATTAATGAATTTTATGGTGGTATAAATATAAAATTTGTATATAAATTCAATTTAAATCTAGGAAAAATATTTTGGAGGTTTGACTGGTTGTACAACTACATTTATTGTAGACCAAAGTTGACTGAGGGTTTGACCTTCTGCAAGTGACATGAGAAGGATGTTTGATTTTTTATTGATGGTGTTTGAATGTTTCAAGGTGATTTATATATTGAAGAGTATTTTAGACTCCTTGAGGATCATATTTATGGATTTTGTAGGTTTGACCAATCCATCTTTTATATGAATAATTATTTACAAGTTGACTTTTGGTTTGTTCATGGTGTTTTCATGTATAAGGCAAATGTTTGATAGGTTTTGCATATGAAGAGGTGTGTAGTGATGAATTTAATAATTTTTGGGTGTATTATGGGTGATTTGTCATTAACCTATGTGCTTTCAATAGGTCTTATGTTCCTAGTTTTGCTCAATAAGTGTTAAAGAGGTGAATAGGTCTCCATGGACCTAAAAGGGATTCTTAGGCCTAATAGAAAGGTAGTGATGCTTAAGGGTGATATATAAAATTTATGGATGACTTATGTGGAGGATTTTTATCATATTAAAATTTTAGTAAAACTATTAATGGTTAAGTCATGTCTAATGGCTAACCAATAAAATGATGTTCATGAAGGCTCTATAAAGTGAATAAACAAAGATAAAGGTTCTAAGAGTTAATATGTGAAGAATAGAGAAGGGTGAGTATGATTGGTGGATAGATTGATGATTATATAAGTGTGAGGGATATATATGTAGCCTATAGGTCATATTTTTTATGTTAAAATAGTGTTGTTGTAGGGTTGAAGTTTGAGGATGAGCGAAGAGGTGTAGAGTGATCCAAAAGATTATTTTGGATGCATTGCTTGTGTACGAAGGCT
Source organism: Torreya grandis (assembly GCA_037957365.1). Taxonomy (NCBI): domain Eukaryota; kingdom Viridiplantae; phylum Streptophyta; class Pinopsida; order Cupressales; family Taxaceae; genus Torreya; species Torreya grandis. The sequence goes on along the minus strand of JARHVA010007684.1, from coordinate 128,956 downwards.
TTAAGAAGATTTAAGGGTTGAAGAGATTTGTTATTAAATATTTATCCGTCATATTAGAAGGAAATAAGATTTATTTAGGTGTTGATATCAGAGGTATTATGTGGGTGCTCAACATCTAGGACAAGTGGGTGTTTATTTGTGCTTAGGGGTTGGTGCTCCTTATGAAGTGGGTGTTTAACTAAAGTCTCTTGTTTGTAAATTAATTATAGGAATATAGTACAATTTTTTTTAGACTTGAGATTAGGTTTTATCCCCCATGAGGCTTTCCCACATTATTCATGTGTTATGAGCCTTGATCTTGCATAGTTTCCTTACTCATTGTAATAACTAGTTTATATGCTTCATGATTGCTTATATTGATTAGTTGAGAGTTTAAAGTTTTGGAATTTCAATTGAATTGTTTGCATAACTAATTCACTCCCCCATACCCTCTTAGTTATTTTACCTATAACATAATGACCTTTCAAATATGGCCAAATGTATGCATCTAAACTTTCTCACTTCATTTATTGTCACTAATATTATTATTAGTAAACACTAACATCACTAATTTCATATAGTAATCAATAATATCACCCAAATTTTTATAATTCATTATTACTAATATAATTATAATCATTTATATAACATTTATTAATTATCATTAATCATGCTAACCTTATTCCTACCCCACAAATTGATTAATACTTCTTCTAATATGCAATTTATCTTCTAATTTTACTGTAACCCCACTTGTCCATTATATTTGAATTTAAAATTATAATTCCTCCTACCCTAACCTATTCCTAGGCTATCCTACATCCCTATTCCTTAATCACCCATCTAATCACCTACTAATATTTCTTAGCTCCTAGTAGATTCTATAATTTTCAAATTCTATAATCCTACACTATTCTCTCCTCCTTTAGAAACCTCTAATCTAAAGGCTTATTGGGAATTTTTAATTCACTTTTATTTCCCCTAGTCCTTCTATTTAAACATCCCCTTCCTTTATTGAAACCAATCTTGAGAATGTGAGGTAAAACCATGCTAACAATAACACATGATCTATGAGCTTACATGTTATCATATTAGTCTTTTATCAAGACAATCATATGTTGTCTCAATAATTTGAGTCTCCTAAGTAAATCATTCAATAAGATCAAACAATAAACTATAAGTAAATTTAAAGAAAGATTAGGTTTTAGAGGTCATGATTTTAGTATAATTTTATTTTTAATTCACTTTTATTTGAATTATTATCATGCTCACTTAAAATTTTGAAGATTGGTGTTTGGATTATTTTTTTCTATAATATTCATATCCATCATTGCTCAAAATTCACATCTTACAACTATACCCACTAATAATTTTGAAGCACAAGATGTTATCAATTTTCTAGAAGATATTATACTAACCAAGTTTGGTACTATAATATCCTTATTTTGTGATAATTTTCTAGCTTTCCAATCTACTAAATTTATTGAGTGGGCTTAAAAACCAATTCACCATCAAGTTCTATTAAAATTATTATTCACAAGGCAATGGAGTAGTTGAATATATCAAAAAGAATATAATGGATGACATAAAGAAGTTAACGCAATATAAACCAAGAGAATGACACCTATTATTGGCTTATGTACTATAAATAGAAAAAATGAGACATAATAAATCCCTAAATTCATCACCTTTTATTCTAGTGGATTGATAGTAACAAGTATTCCCCATCGCTCTCAAAATCCCAATGTAGCAATTCATGAAATAACACATGGGGTAAGATGAAAGAATGTGGTCAAGACTAGTATATAAATTCTATATGGAGGATGCACAAAATAAATCACTACATAGCCTCAATAAACACCAATATATTTTCAATAGGTGGTTTGATAAAAACTCTAAGATCAAGACCTTTAAGATTTCAAACCTAGTACTTTTATGGGATAAAGAACATGAGAATAAAGGAAAATATGATAAGTTCACTCCTTTATGGATTTGGGCTATAACAAATATCTTAGATACTAGGTAATAATGCCTTCTATTTGAAGTACATCCAAGGTAATGACCTCACTTTTCTAGTCAATGAATAGTTTTTGAAACATCATTTGATGGATACTCTAATTAGAGATACTTTTGAATGACTACAAGTGAAGATGTATATATATATGAGTAGAGTAGATTTCCTACTTTTTAGGTCAATCATTCCTATTTTTATATATTAGTGTTTCCCACTTTCTACATTTTTATTTATTTAGATTAGTTATTATGATTTATGATAGGACCGAAACCCCCCAAAGCTCTGACACAACTTGTCAGATTTAAGAGCACACATGATTACCAATGTATAAGCAACTAAACATGCGGAATCCAGAAGAACAAATAATTATCAATGAGAAAACACACAGAACATGAGAGGCAATATACAATTATATTCAACTCTTTACAAAGGAATCTACAACAAAGAGGTGGCACTCTTTCTTCCACTTCGTGGGCTTACAGTAAACTTCCCTCCAGAGTAATCTTCTCTCATAGGTCACAACACACAGCTAACACAAGCTATTGTTCACCTCATTGCACATCTGTACAACTGAGTACACAACCGTACTCCAAGTAGATCTCTCCATGATCCTGCTAATGTATTGCTGTCACCTTGGATCTAGCTTCCCCGCTGATCTCCTTTCTAAACCTCGCATCCATACACCCCTGCAAATCAAACCTGATCTTACTTAAACACACATGGGGAATCCTACTTGATTCCACCATGGGAAGAACTCTCCAAGCTTCACATAGCTCTTCTCCAAATTCTCCACTTCACAATACAGCCCATGAGTCTCTCATATAGATCTCATGCATACACTAAAATTAGACGGGTGGCTCAAAGACTCAAACTGGTCTTCACATGCAAACTTCATGTTCACTTAACTGACTGTTCGTCAACAGCAGTTCTGACCGCTACAGGTGACCGACGTCGGTCCCTGCCCTCCTGGAGGTGACCGACGCCGGCCGATCCTCTGCCGATGTCGGTTTCCCTTCTGCGTCCCTTGACCGACGTCAGTGTGGCCTGCCGACGCCGAAGACTGCATACTTTCAAAAACCTCCTCCTTCTGTTGTTTGCAACAAGGTGAAGCTTTTAGCTCCACACCCTAACAATCTCCCACTTGGAGATAAAGAGCTACACCTATACCCATACCAGTACTCTGTCTAATCTGTATCCTGACTTGTATTCCTCTTCAAGCTCCCACTTGAAGACAACCCACCACACTCCTTGTGGTGCTAACCCTGTGCCTGAATTTCTTCATTCTCATCGTACCATCTTCTGCCTTGCTATACTCCCACTCAATTAGCAACCCCTGTGAGTAACCTGTAATCAACAACACATAACAGATCTGGCCCATCTGTTAGTCAAGCTCGCTCTGAGAATGTCCAACCTGGCTCTGATACCAATTGATAGGACCAAAACCCCCCAAAGCTCTGACACAACTTGTCAGATTTAAGAGCACACATGATTACCAATGTATAAGCAACTAAACATGCAAAATCCAGAAGAACAAATAATTATCAATGAGAAAACACACAAGAACATGAGAGGCAATATACAATTATATTCAACTCTTTACAAAGGAATCTACAACAAAGAAGTGGCACTCTTTCTTCCACTTCGTGGGCTTACAGTAAACTTCCCTCCAGAGTAATCTTCTCTCATAGGTCACAACACACAGCTAACACAAGTTGTTATTCACCTCATTGCACATCTATACAACCGAGTACACAACCATACTCCAACTAGATCTCTCCATGATCCTGCTAATGTATTGCTGTCACCTTGGATCTAGCTTCCCCGCTGATCTCCTTTCTGAACCTCGCATCCATACACCCCTGCAAATCAAACCTGATCTTACTTAAACACACATGGGGAATCCTACTTGATTCCACCATGGGAAGAACTCTCCAAGCTTCACATAGCTCTTCTCCAAATTCTCCACTTCACAATACAGCCCATGAGTCTCTAATATAGATCTCATGCATACACTAAAATTAGACGGGCAGCTCAAAGACTCGAACTGGTCTTCACATGCAAACTTCACGTTCACTTAACTGACTGTTCGTCAACAGTAGTTCTGACCGCTACAGGTGATCGACGTCGGTCCCTGCCCTCCTGGAGGTGACCGACGCCGGCCGATCCTCTGCCGATGTCGGTTTCCCTTCTGCGTCCCCTGACCGACGTCGGTGTGGCCTGCCGACGCTGGAGACTGCATACTTTCAGAAACCTCCTCCTTCTGTTGTTTGCAACAAGGTGAAGCTTTTAGCTGCACACCCTAACAATCTCCCACTTGGAGATAAAGAGCTACACCTGTACCCATACCAGTACTCTGTCTAATCTGTATCTTGACTTGTATTCCTCTTCAAGCTCCCACTTGAAGACAACCCACCACACTCCTTGTGGTGCTAACCCTGTGCCTAAATTTCTTCATTCTCATCGTACCATCTTCTGCCTTGCTATACTCCCACTCAATGAGCAACCCCTGTGAGTAACCTGTAATCAACAACACATAATAGATCTAGCCCATCTGTTAGTCAAGCTCACTCTGAGAACGTCCAACCTAGCTCTGATACCAATTGATAGGACCGAAACCCCCCAAAGCTCTGACACAACTTGTCAGATTTAAGAGCACACATGATTACCAATGTATAAGCAACTAAACATGCGAAATCCAGAAGAACAAATAATTATCAATGAGAAAACACACAGAACATGAGAGGGAATATATAATTATATTCAACTCTTTACAAAGGAATCTACAACAAAGAGGTGGCACTCTTTCTTCCACTTCGTGGGCTTACAGTAAACTTCCCTCTAGAGTAATCTTCTCTCATAGGTCACAACACACAGCTAACACAAGCTGTTGTTCACCTCATTGCACATTTGTACAACTGAGTACACAACCGTACTCCAAGTAGATCTCTCCATGATCCTGCTGATGTATTGTTGTCACCTTGGATCTAGCTTCCCCGCTGATCTCCTTTCTGAACCTCGCATCCATACACCCCTGTAAATCAAACCTGATCTTACTTAAACACACATGGGGAATCCTACTTGATTCCACCATGGGAAGAACTCTCCAAGCTTCACATAGCTCTTCTCCAAATTCTCCACTTCACAATACAGCCCATGAGTCTCTCATATAGATCTCATGCATACACTAAAATTAGACGGGCGGCTCAAAGACTCGAACTGGTCTTCACATGCAAACTTCGCGTTCACTTAACTGACTGTTCGTCAACAGCAGTTCTGACTGCTACAGGTGACCGACGTCGGTCCCTACCCTCCTGGAGGTGACCGACGCTGGCCGATGCTCTGCCAATGTCGGTTTCCCTTCTGCGTCCCCTGACCGACGTCGGTGTGGCCTGCCGACGTCAGAGACTGCATACTTTTAGAAACCTCCTCCTTCTGTTGTTTGCAACAAGGTGAAGCTTTTAGCTCCACAGCCTAACAATTTATATATTAGTTTTCCTAAAATTATAAAATAGACCAACTAATTTCATAAGCTCAAATTAATAAAGACTTGCCAAAAACAAGGAGAAAATATAAAATAAAATGCAAATGGTACTTACATGGATTTTTTATGATATTACTTGAGCTTGTGCAATTGAGTTATGTGTTATGATTAAATTAAGTCCTAGTTGAAATGAATGGGTTTTATCGATCTTTTAGGATTTGCTCAGATATACTCATGCAAATTTTATAAAGACTTTCCATTTCCAAAGATAAACTACATTATTAGATGCTAAAACTTGAATGGGATATAATAAATTAGAGATAATATTTATGAAATATATAGCACCTTGATATTGTACAATTGTAAAACTCAGAACTTGGTTATTCCTCTCAGTTCTATAACATTCCCACTTTTAAAAGCCTCATATCTACTCTATCTTTTTCCCTTGGCCTATATTTTGGTCTAACAAATCTTATGTTGATTACCTAGACCTTATTTATTTCCTAGAATGATTATGCCTATATTATGCCTCTACAATATATGAGCCTATACCTATTTTTAACTACTAGTACATAAGTGCCAATTTCAGACCCTTGCATTGATGTTAGTGTCCTACATTGATGTTGGTGCCTAGTGCCTTAAAGCCATCTAATTTTTAAATGAAATGTATCTTAATGGTTTACCTAAGTTATTTAAAGTGATATATTTCCCAATAGGAGTGTTATATATTCACAATCACTCCTTATTCTTTTTTAAACCTAGCATTCAAAGAGAGTTCAATTTGGAAAAAGATTACCTATTTATTATTATTTCCATATCAATCATAGGGAATTCACATTTACATGTCTTAATTAGTAAAGGAGGAAACTAAAAGATCAATTTTCCAAGTTACAAGCTATCATATTTGTACTTACTTTCCACATATTTCACCCTTCTGTACACACACAAGCCAACACATTAAGGGATAACTCTATCAATATGAGGCCCTATTCAGAGTAGTGGTTATGTAGGAAACACCCATTAATAAAGGTTTTTTGAGGTTATCTTGACATCATGAGCCCCCTAACCCATTTTTACCAAGGTCATTACAAAGGTGAATAACTAGGGTTTTATAATTTCATAAACAATGATAGTCCATGGTCTCGATTGAATGCACTAGAGTGAAGGTGAAGACAAACCTAGAATAATCTAGAGGGTTTCATCATTTTCCATCAATTATTCCATATAAGACACATATTCTAATTTATATAATAGTTTTGATGCTAACATCCAAGGTTGACACTAGTGTTTGTGGATCTAGATGTACTCAATCAAGAATATGATGACTATTATAAAATCTTATTCTAGTTTGCTTTGTTAAGCATGAAATATACTAAGAGGGGAGGGTGAATCATTATATTAAATATCTTGTATTTAATCTGATTTATTTTCTTTAATCCACTTAATCACACATTCAAGATATGCAATAAAACTGAAACAATAACATGCACCACATAAGAGAGAGAGAGACACCATATTTTTACATAGAAACCCAAAGTGAGAGAAACCACAGAGAACAATCTCAAGTATATGAATGAGCACCAACTCAAATTATAAAGTTCATAAGCACTAACTTGTAGGAGTACCAACCCCTTTATTGAGCACCAACACAATAACTATTTGTGAGCACCAACCCATAGGAGCACTAACCCCTTGCAAATATTTGTGAGCACCAACCCCTCTTGTATATAAAACACAACTATCTCTCAATGTTGCTTACTCAAAAAATGTTATAAATCTACAATATCTCCTAGTTTTCTCTCCTCTTTTATTATATAAAATAATTACAAAACCATGTACTCTCTTGCATATTACAAATGGCTTCTCAAGCCTTTATTTATAGCTTTCCAAATGACCTTTGGCATTCACCCTTTATGACCATTCAATCCTCATGGAAAATGGTGCCAAACTTGCATGACTCTTTGTATCCTTGAATTTGAAGTCACATGGTGACCCTTCTTAAGGAAAAGCACCCTTTCCTATTTTGACTTTATCTTCGTGACCTTTCAAATTCCTTAAAGTGACTCTTCATGAAAAAATGTGCCATACCTTATTTTATCTTCACTTGGTGACTCTTGGAATTCCTCAAGATGACTCTTCATGGGAAAATGCATCCCATTCCTCTTTTGTGTTTACCCCATGACTCTTTGACTTCTACATGGGCCCTCTTTTGACTTTTATGCAACCAAAAATATATTTGTTAATATTAAATAAATATCAACACACATTAGCCAAGATATGAATATTAAAAACACCATTAAATGTTATGGGGCCTTTATCACCAATAATGCTAGACCTTTGACATCAATGACAATATTTACAACATGCTTCCTACCTATTATATATTTAGATTTATGTTAACATTAGAAATATTTAAGTACATTATTTATTTGTTGTTTCCATATCTAGCATAGTTTTACTTTTTATTTTTAGCTTATCTCAATTTATTAAATTCAACATATGTTATATCTGAGTTTAGCATTTAATTAGATCACTATAGATTTGATTATCACCTTGTGCATTATTATTTATATGTTATTAACCCTATCTACCCAAGTAAAATCCACATCTAATTTAGGTCTAAAAATAAACATATAAATGGATGTATATTAATAGGGATGTGTTAGATAAAATAAGTTTTGTTATACATACACCCAATGAATAATGATTCACAACCCTTCTTCTATCTGCATTTCAAAAATAAAAATCATGTAAATTTATAGATTATTAGTGATTAAAGAAATCTCTACTAGGGATATGGATGCCTAGATATTATTAGATCAAGGATTAGAGTGGAATCTAAGGTTTATATATATATATATATATATATATATATATATATATATATATATATATATATATATATATATATATATATATATATATATATATATATATATATATATATATTGGGTAGATAGACACCTAGTTGGTATTAGAGCAATGCCTAGGCTTCCCTTACTATCTGGTTACAAAATATGAAGTCAAAATAAAACCTACAATGTTTCTTGTAGACTTTTCCAAAACTCTCATAATAAGTGGAAAATAAATTTCAAAAAATCACATAGATATATCTAAGGATTGAAAAGGTTAATATGTTTCATGGGCAAGTATGAGCCTTTATTTAGGGACTTGTTTACTCATTCTTTTGTTTTTAGAGATGAAATTTTATTATGATGCATTACTTAGATTTTGGGTTCTCAAATACTTAGGAGTATTTCTCCACTAAGTCACCATTTATTGTGCCCTAACACACACACCCCATTTTAAATACCAAATATAGGCCCACTATTGTTTGAATATTCTTATTCAAGGTACTCTAAGCCTTAGACATCCATGATATTGATATTGATATGCATAAGTCTAATGTTGTCCTCAATGTCTAAATTTATATAATTTCAAATTATGAAAATCAAAGGTTGGGTATTGATTTTGATTTATTTTAAACCTTGGGGTTTCATACTTTTTCTTGAAAAATTGACTTTATGATTTATGGACTAATGATGAAAATGTGTCTTGATCTAGTATTTATATTATTTTTATTTTTTATAGGACTATTGGAAAATACTTACAAATTATCCACATATGGGCCCTAACTTCATTATGTCCCCAAAACCTCCAAGCTCCAAGATTGGGACAAGTGGTAGGATCACATCAATTAGAGTCTTTTGGCCTTCAAAAAAAATTCTAAGTATTACAAAGTGTCTAAAATTTAAGATCTTGATATGTGGTACTATCATGTTACTTATAAATTGTAATATTTTAAAAAACAAATTCATACCTTATTGGTAGTAGGGCCACCACAAGTATTTTACATGACAACACCATGTTCAAATATGACAAAGTTTGATTTATGGAAGTTCTAAGTATACTAAGTTTTTAGAGCCTAAGAACATGCCATGCAATATAACATCATGAACCCAAAACCATGGAAGATTAAAGAAAATTTAATAGTCTAATGTCCCTATTGACCTATGGTCTAATTGCCCTAAGGTTTTGAGTTTTGAGGGTTTGACAATTGGCATAGTTATTTTAACTCAAAGCTTTAAGGTGTTAAAAAAAATTTAATGGCCCTAAGGTTCTAAGGTTCTAATCCTCTTAGTCCATGTAGTCAGAGTATTCTTAAAAGATATACAAAATTAAAAGTTCAAACAACTGTGGCCCCGAGTCTCCAAGTTTCTATAGCCCTGAGAGTGTATCACGTGACTCAATTAATTTGTAACCCTAAAACATATAAAGAAGGATCATAAATCTAAAGACCAAGATAAAGGGAAAGAAAAAAAATGTCATGATTTATGAGATACATGGATAGAGTACACATAAATAATTTTTATAGTAAATCAAAATCCAGTAAGTGAGATATCAGAACCTATCTCGAAGAACTGACAAGATATATAAAGTTGACAAAAAAATTCCATATGGCAAGCACAAACCCACCAAAGCTGACTAGCATATTTAAATTTATACTAGAAAAAAAAAAAAAAATCCATTATTATTATTATTATTGATTTTTAAAAAATTATGTATTCAAGGTGTAGGATTTTTAAATATATGCAAAATACAAGCAAAGGCAAGCCACTTCACCATTAATCTATTATTGACACAGTGGATTTGCACCCAGGGTAGGAGGTCAAGCTCCTACCTTCCACACGTCAAAATGGAAACTCCCCTCTCATCTGTGGGACTGGTGAAGCTAGAGGGGAGAGTCTCTAGGTAAGGGCTAGCTCCCTTTAATGCATCTGAGTTGTTCCAGTAAGTGCTAATATAGGTATATAGATATATAATGGGGGGTGAAAAGGGAGAAGGATTATAGGAAAATAAATCTAATCTAAAAAGAGGTGATGCACCAAATGATTTAACCTTCTCACACTCACACTTGAAGTCAGACAAACACATACATACACTTCAAACTGGCAGAAGAACCAGGTTACAGGAAGCTTAATAGGGAGGCTTTAATGGAACACACAAAAAATAGGGACTCACCAAAGGTGCTATAGAAAGGCACACTGTATAGTAGCTTCTTTTATCTCTATGCTTCCAAATACAACTCTTCTTGTCACCTACAAGATGGAACCTTATAGACACCAGGTGTGCTAGTGTTAAACCTGTGGAAGCAATAAGAAGCAATGACTAAACACAAACTGACACATAGACACACACAGAGGTATCTAACTAGAATAGAGGTAAAAAATGCATTTATTGATTTTAGGTGAAAATTTGCCAGGGCTTCACCTTACAAATGTGGAATATCCTTTTTCAAATGAAAAGTCTCCAATATATAGAGGAAGGAAGGAGGCCTTTTGGTGCCCCTTTTCACAAATGACCCATTTGTGACCCTATCATTGGTAAGAGCAAGTTGCTTAAACATCAATGAGCCATGCCATTTGTCTACTTGCAAGACTACTTCTTCCAGATGATTACATAGTTTGTCTACTCATTAATGCGAAATGAAGAAAATGGGTTACACTGTTAGTTGTCTACACCTCCTAGTAATCAATTCATGGGCACTGTATCACCTACTAGAGTAACTTCTTGAATCGATGCCTCCCTTCACCACTTGGGCTATCTGTCTGCTTTTACACTTGGCACTTTCCTCTCTTAATTCTCTGGGATTTTTGTCCTTTTCATGCTTTGTCTCCTTCTGCCCCTTTAGCCCTCAGGGGTGATCTTCCGGCAAGTCACTGCATTCATTAAGCTCTTTCCATGGTTGGCACGTGAGTATTTAAAACCAATGGCTATTTCACTACCTTAAATTTGACATTCACGTAGCTGTCACCCTAAATTTGAAAATCCAATGGCTAGTCTGTCTCCTTAAGATTGATGGCTTTCGAGACGTCACAGTCCTTGGCAAAAGTCTGTCAAGTCTTTGGCAGGATTTTTTGTGGGTTTTTTGCTTCAAGCCTTTTCCCATGAAATTGTTTGCTTTGAACTAGTGTGGGTCTTTCGCTTTGAACTGGTGGCCTTTCTGTGAAGTTCTTCAGACTTTCTATTTGAAGGAATTCCTTTAGATAAAAAGTCAAAGAATTCTGACTTAAATGAAAAATTGCAAAAAATACCCCTTTGGCTACCTTTGAAATGTTTCTTGCCCTCCACAAGGGCTCTTAAACCCTAGAATACCCCCCACAAGGGCAACTATCCTTTGCCTTTGGGACACCCCCTTGAACCAAGCTATTGAACTGACCCATTTGACCAAAATTGGTTCAACAATTTAATAGTTCAACGCTGCACGCTAAGCCTTCAAACTGAGCTCGTTGAACCATTCGATGAACCAAGTGTTTAAACCAACTCATTGAACTAATGACTAAACCAACTCATTGAACCCACTGATGAACTTGTCAATTGAGCCAAGGCAATTAAACCCACCAATGAACTTATCGATTGAACCAAGGCAATTGAACCCGCTGATGAATTGAGGCAATTAAACCAAGTGCGTTGAACTAGGCATTAAACTTTGTTGATGAACTAAGCACTAAACCCAGTGTTTGAACCAAGCAATGAACTAAAGGCATTGAACTAGTTCAATGGTTCAAAAGTGCTAACTCTTAGAAAGATTACGTCATTGAACCATTCTTCCAACCTTAAGGAGAAGTGCCTTCTAAACCATTTTAGCCCTCTTTCCATATGAATTTATTTAGGCAAGAGTCTAAAGAAGCTTTGCAAAACCTTGCACTTTTTGAACTGGTTTAACATCTATCAAAGATTACACCTATAGAGTTCATAGAAAAAACTCACTGTTGAGTCCATAAATTTTCCACTTGCAGAATCCGTATATTTAGACCTGCAAAGTCCATAGATTTAGACCTGTAGAGTCCATAGATTTAGACCTACAAAGTCCATAGATTTCTAAGACTTGTGCAAAATCAAAAAAAAAGAATTGGCCTAAAACAACAGAGGAAGAAGGGGACTAATTTTGGCCTGTTACACTAAAAATGGTCAATAAAATGGTGACTTCTAAGGGAAGCATGCTTGCTATGCTTAGAAGCTAGTTGCCTCAAAATCCATTGGGCACTGGGTTAGATTGTAACTTAAAGATCAACAATAGCTCTAATAAATCTGGAACCAATCATGAAGATTTACCTCAAAAGGAAAATGAAAGCACACACAAAGCTAAGAAAACTACTAACATGTGCAAAAAGCACTTAGGGAAAATAGGACAAAAGTAAGGGAAAATATATACATGATGGGGAAGGGGCTCAGTGGTAATGCTTAAGATGTATCCCATTAACTAGGATATATAGTTCTTCACCATCCAACCTGGAGAGTTGGAATGCATTATGTTGCTTACACTAAGTGATCACGTATGGGCCACTCCATAGGGCATCAAATTTTGCATGCTTTCTAGGTTTAGCTCAGTCTTCATCCCATTTCAAGACAATGTCTCCTTTCGAGAAACATTTTGATGAAGATTTGTTACCAAAGTGTCTCTTCACTTGTTGTTGGTGGCTGGTCATAGAAGCCATAGCCCGGTCCCTTGTCTCTTGGAGTTCGATCAACTCACATAGCCTAACTTCCATGCTATTTCCTTCTTCTAATTGTAGCTGGCGAGCAAGATCCAAGGCTGGCAACTTGAGTGAAATGGGGAGCCTAGCTTCCCTTCCATAGATGAGCATGTATGGCGAGTTGCCAATTGCCCTCTTCAGGGTGACCCTATCTGCCCACAGGGTTATTTTCAACTTGGCATGCCAAGTCCTTTGATTTTCCTCCATGGTTCACTTGATGATCCTAATCAGGTTCTTATTTGTAGATTCAGCCAGTCCATTCCCCTCTGAGTAGTAATTAGATGAAGTGTTGAGATATATACCATAGCCCAGTGCCCATTTGCTTGTTTTGGTCCCCAAAAAAGCTAACACATTATCTGAGATTATGGTTGTTGGAACCTTGAATCTTGCCACCAGGTCCTCATAAAAATCTAGGACCGCACTTTCATTTGTCTCCTTCAAAGCAACAGCCTCTACCCACCTTGTGAAATAATCTATGGCAGTTAGGACCCACTTGTGTCCAACATTGAAGGGAGGATTGATCATCCCTATGAAGTCTAAGCCCCACTGCATGAATGGTTGCTCGACTTGAATAGGTTGTAAAGGCATGACAGCCAATCATTGCTTTCCATCAAAAAGTGTACACTTCTAGCACTTTCTTACCCAATCATGGGTGTCCCTAAAAAGAGTAGGCCAAAAATAGCTAGCTCTCATTATTCTTACTATAGTAGCCCTAGGAGCAAAATGACCACCAACTGGTCCATTATGGAACTCAAACAGCACCTTGTCAGCTTGACTTGAGTCCAAGCATCTTAAAAAGACTCCTGAGAGATCCTATTTGAACAACACTCCATCAATCAAGGTGTAAGGGAGACACTAGAGTTTGAAATACCTTCTCTTGGTCCTGTCAAGTGAGTGTGGGCACTCACCAGTGAGAAGGAAGTGCCTCACATCTGATGTCCAATCATTCATGACAGTTGGTTCTTCTATTGTAGCTACATCAAGGATTAATAGATTGTCCTCCTTTTACTACCTAAAGTCTATAGTGAGGTGTTCACATAGGCCTCTCCCTCTTACCAGTTTGGTGATCTTGATATCTACATCATATTCCATCACCTTAGTGATCCACCTTGCTCTCTTCTCATTTAGATCTCGATTGATTAAGAAATCCTTGATGTCGGGATGTGGAACCATGAGGTGGATTCTACTATTGGACAACATGTGTTTGAATTTCTTTAGACTCCATATGATCACCAAGACTTGCTTTTCCATATATGTGTATCTAACTTCAAAACCTTCTAGGCCTTAGCTAAAAAATGCAGTTGGTTGCTCAAGGTTATCATCACTTGCTTGGGTAAGCATGGTGGAGATTACCTCTTCATTGCTGAAGGTGTAGAGGTTGAAATCTTTGGTGAAGTCAGGGCTGATCAAAGTAGGAGCTCGGGCTATGGCTTGCTTGATTTCTTCAAAATTGTATTTCCTCTATACTGTACATGTGAACTCCTCACCCTTCCTCAGCATAGAGGTCAATGGCTTGACCACCTCCACAAAATTTGGGATAAATCTCCATATGAAATTTATCTTACTGAAGAAGCTTTGCAGGCCTTTCTTGTGCTTGGGTAAGGATAGCTCCAGGATGGAGCAAACTCTTTCTAGATCAATAGCTAGACCTTTTGAAGAAACAATGTGACCAAGGAGCTTTCCCTCATGGATAGTAAACATGCATTTCTTAGGATTGAAATAGATACCAAACTCTCTACACCTCTCAAAGATTTACCTAAGGTGTTTCATGTGCTAGCTCACTTCCTTAGAGAAAATTATCACATCATCAAGATATACCAGCATAGTCTTGTTTATTAGGCCTTAGAAGGCCATGTCCATAGCTTGTTGAAAAGTGGCACCAGCATTAGATAGTCCAAAAGGAATTTTCTTGTAAGCAAATGTTCCCCACTTGGTTTTGAAGGTTGTTTTGTGATGGTCATAGTCTTTCACCAAAATCTAGTTGTATCTTGAATATCCATCTAAGAGGGAGAAACGCTCACTGCCTGTCACCATCTAAAGGATCTACTCCATGCTTGGGAGAGGATAATGATCTTTCAAAGAGACTCTATTGAGGTCTCTAAAATTGATGCACAGTTTGATCTCTCCATTCTTTTTCTAGATAGGAACAAGATTGGCCAGCCAAGAAGAGTGTTTGATTGGAAATATTATTTTAGACTCAATCAATTTGGTGAGCTCCTTATGCATGAGAGGCTCAATCATTGGATTGATAGGCCTCTGCCTCTACTTGACTAGTTTGGCACCTTCTTCTAGTCCAATGGTATGTTGGGCTAAGCTCAAATCAAAACCCTTCAAATCACTATACTCCCAAGCAAAGATATCAATAAATTCTTGGCACAACAAGATGAAGGCCTACCTTTCCTGGTCTATGCACACTTTTCCAAGTGTAAGCAGCTTGTCCTTGAGTATTTCCACCTTCTCATGGTGCTCCTCCTTTGTTGAAATGCACACCTTGTCTCTTCTCAATTGGTCATCTCCATTGAAGATACTCTCTAGAGTGACTAACCCTTTGGGGAGCTTAATTTCCTTCAGCTAAACAATTTGGCTGCCATATTGTTGTTGTAGCTTCACCTAGTTTTTTGCAGTGAATTCTACTTCTTCTTGTAGAAAAAGTGTCATTTACTAATCATTGTTGAAAACCTACCAATTGGTGATGTTGTCAAGTATAGAAGGCCAGATCACTACTTTCAAGTGGCATGGGCTATGATCGTAGCCTATTCCCTTAGCAATATCTAACTGGGCACCAATTGTTGCTAGCCTATCTGCTTGCTTATTCTATTCTCTAGGGATGGAAACAATATTGAAAGTGCAAAAAAAATCTACTAAGTCCCATACCCTATGTTTATAGGACTTCAGTAGAGAGTTCTTCATCAAATTCTAGCCCCTTAGCTGGTTGACAATCAACTCATTGTCACCAAACACTTGCAGCTCTTTGATCCCTCTTTTCCTCACCCACTCCAAGCCATGGATGAGGGATTCATATTTTACAACATTGCATGTGCACAAAAATTAGAACCAGAAGGCTGAAAAATACCTCTCTTTTAAAGGAGAGACCAGCACTGCTCCACCACTAGCTCCCAACTTACTCCTTGAACCATCAAAGAATAGCTGCCATAGACTTGAGCCTTCCTAGCTAGCTTTCATTAGATTTGGTACAAAAGTACCCTCTTCATGCATGCAATAAACTCCAAGGCCTACCTCCTCTATGAATTTATAAGGATCATGCTCAAATTTGTCACTTCCCCACTCATCTAAGAGTAGGTTTGCAACTCCTTCAAGAGCAAAGGATGGAGATTGGTATATTTAGAACTCTTACTGGTTAATGATGGCGTAGCTAACATTTACTACCTTTAGCGAGTAAGGTTCCAGATGATATCTATGGAGTGGCTCAGATTCAATATTGACTTTAGTCCCATACTTGGTTCTAAAAACTAGATAAGACCAATTTACTGCTAAGTAGCCACCTATCTTGGCTATAAAATCCCTAGATAAGCAGATGGCAAAGTAGGGAGAGACATCTGCCACTACCACATCATGGATAACTAAGAAAGTCAGGCAAGCATGCAGTGTCAAGCTCAAATCTCTTACCACCCCAATTATCTTTGTTGGGGTTCCATCCAACTATAGAATCCCCTTGGTTACTTCTTCATATTTCAAGCCCAGCTTGTTGGCTATGCATTTGGGCATCACCGAGGTGCTTGCTCTGCTATCAATGATGCAATTGTGCACCAAGAAATCTCCTATGACTAGGGACACATAAAAAGGGGGGATCTTCTCTTCCTTCTGGGTCTGACCTGAGGTGGAAGGCTATCCATTTGTCATCAAAATGTTATTAGCCTTTGTTGGGACAACTCATTCATCTAGTTCATGTAATTCCTTTTGTAGCATGTCTTTCTACCCTAGTATTGATAGTGAATCCCACAAGGAGATGCTCATGTGTAGTTTCTTCATCTGGTCAACCACATTGACTCGAGGGTTACCTTCTTTTAAAATTTCTTTAGAATTATGTATAGCCTGAGGGGTAGGCTAAGGAGCTAGAGGTACAACCGATGGTCTGAAACTCGAGACTTTTTGATTTACATGTGATGAAGAAGGTGTTACTAATGCCTAGGTGGCAGCCTATATTTCTTCCATTACCCTTCTTTTGAATCTTGTGTTGGCTACAACACAATCAACCTGATTGTCTATAGTGCCCACATAATTTACTGAATAGAATTCTCCTTCCAGATGATTCATGAGGGTAGAATCAGGCTGAGCCTGACTACTACTCATGCTAGGTTGTATTAGAGCCTCAAATACTTGGGAATGGGTGGCTTCCTAATTTTCTTACACATTTGGGCAATAGCCCATCATCTCATTTGTATAAACAGTTTGCTCTTGACCATATCCCATAGTTGAACAACTTGGATGTTCCTATACCAAATTATTTTGAATGGGTACCATGACCTTAGATGATGAAGGGGTACCTGGGTTGTAGCCTTGAAAAGGTCTAGTTTGAGTAAGCTAACCCTATCCTTGATTGTAATTTTGGAAAGGGGGTCTAGGAGCTTGACCATACTACTAGTATCCTTGGTTTGGTTTGTTACTTTGAGCTTGCTACGTTTTAAGAGCCACAAGTTCATTTGACATACTTTGCAATAGATTCTTAACTTCATGAAGCTCATTGTATGGAGAAACTACTGGTTTCTCTATGTTGAGTAGAGGAGCTAATGTGGGAGCAGTGGTTTGAATTGGAGGTAACATTTTAGGGAAGAGTGGCATTTGGGGTCCAGGGGCTATTTTCCCAGCCTGCACTAAGCAATTTTTAGCTGCTATAGCTATATCATAGGTAGTAGGCAACACATGTCCTCCCATGGATTATATCATAATATTGATATCATTGTTCAATGATCTTAAGTAATATAAGAAAGCATAGCTAGCAATCGGTCTTACCAGAATGGAAATTCTATCCCATGTCTTCTGAAACTGAGTGTTGAAATCTTGCATATATTCATGTGGGGCTCTTTTCATCCTAGTCAGCTACTCAACGAGTGAGAGGTGGTCACTCTTTTCCCCAAAATAGTCCATTAAGTAGTACCCAATTCATTATAAGAATAGATTGAATTTATAGCCAAAGTCCCATACCAGTCAAGAGCTTTGCCCTTGAGAGACAATGCCAACAATTTGGTTGTGATATTTTTCTTAATGATATTGTGAATATTGTAGAGGTTAGTAATATTTATGATGTGCTCGATGACTATAATGGGTCCCTCTCCATCAAAAGAAGGCACATTTTTTAGGGCTACTCCTGGGATTAGGTCATAATGTGTGAGATTCAAGGGACTCTGACCATGAAAAGTGACAAAGGGTAATTTCATAGCTGGGATGGGATGTAATTAGGGCCCTGCTGCATGCACATTCCTTACAATAGGTCTGGGAAGGTGGTTCACTAAATAAGGATGGGTCCTTTCAAACCTCAATATTTTTGCTAAGTTCAAAGGCAATTCAACAAATTCAAAAGGGACACCCTTAGAAGCAGATCATGTGGTGATTTTAGGCATAGGAAGTTAGACTGGTCTTTGATTAAGAAATGAAGTTCTTATTAGTGGAGTCACCAGATGCTAAAAATAGTTGATTTTCTGTAATAGGACCAGCATCAATCTTGAAACCTTATTGAGTGTAAAATTGAGTCTCATTAGGCATGCCAAAACTATTGACACAGTGGATTTGCACCCGAGGCAGGAGGCCGAGCTCCTACCTTCCACACATCAAAATGGAAACTCCCCTCACCTGTGGAACTAGTGAAGCTAGAGGGGAGAGTTTCTAGGTAAGGGTTAGCTCCCTTTGATGCATCTAATTTATTCTAGTAAGTGCTAATACACGTATATAGATATATAATGAGGGGTGAAAAGAGAGAAGGATTACAGGAAAACAAATCTACTCTAAAAAGAGGTGATGCACCAAATGATTCGAACTTCTCACACTCACACTTGAAGTTAGACAAACACATACATACACTTCAAATTGGTAGAAGAACTAGGTTGTAAAAATCTTAATAGGGAGGCTTTAATGGAACACACAAAAAATAGGGACTCACCAAAGGTGCTATAGAAAGGCACACTGTATAGTAGCTTCCTCTATTTCTGCACTTCCAAATATAGCTCTTCTTGTCACCTACAAGATGGCACCTTATATACACCAGGTGTGCTGGTGTTAAACCTATGGAAGCATTAAGATGCAATGACTAAACACAAACTAATGCTCAAACACACACAGAGGTATCTAACCATAATAGAGGTAAAAAATGCATTTATTGATTTTAGGTGAAAATTTGCCAGGGCTTTGCCTTACAAATATGGAAGATCTTTTTTCAAATGACAAGTCTCCAATATATAGAGGAAGAAAGGAGGCCTTTTGGCACCCCTTTTCACAAATGACCCATTTGTGCCCCTATCATTAGGAAGAGCAAGCTGCTTAAACATCAATGAGTTGTGCCATTTGTGTACTTGCAAGACCACTTCATCTAGATGATTACGTAGTTTGTCTACTCATTAATGTGAAATGAATAAAATGGGTTACATTGTTAGCTATCTATGCCTCCTAGTAATTAATTCATGGGCACTGTATCACCTGCTAGAGTAACTTCCTAAATCAACACCTCCCTTCACCACTTGGGCTATCTGCCTGCTTTTACTCTTGGCACTTTCCTCTCTTTATTCTCTAGGATTTTTGTCCTTTTCATGATTTATCTCCTTTTGCTCCTTCAGCCCTCAAGGGTGATCTTCTGGTGGGTCACTGAATTCCTTAGGCTCTTTCCATGGTTGGTGCATGAGTATTTAAAACCAATGACTATTTCACTACCTTAAATTTGACTTTCACGTAGCCGTCACCCTAAAGTTGAAAATCCAATGGCTAGTTTATCTCCTTACGATTGATGGCTTTTAGGATGTCATCATCTTTGGAAAAAGTCTGTTAGGTCTTTGGTGAGCTTTTTTGTGGGTTTTTTGCTTCAGGCCTTTTCTCATGGATAAAAATTCCATGCGAATTAGCTATTTTGAACTGGCACGGGTCTTTTGCTTTAAACTGGTGGCCTTTCTGTGAAGTTCTTTAGACTTTTTGTTTGAAGGAATTCCTTCAAACAAAAAGTTTGAAAGAATTTTGACTTAAATGAAAAATCACAAAAAATACTCCTTTGACTGCCTTTGAAATGTTTCTTACCCTCCGTAAGGTCTCCTGAACCCTAGACTTCCCCTCGCAAGGGAATCTATCCTTCACCTTTGGGACACCCCCTTGAACCAAGCTATTGAACTAACCCATTAAACCAAAATTGGTTCAATGGTTCAATGCTACGCACCAAGCCTTCGAACTGAGCTTGTTGAACCGTTTGATGAACCAAGTGTTTAAACCAGCTCATTGAACCAATGAATGAACCAACTCGTTGAACCCACTGATGAACTTGTCAATTGAACCAGGGCAATTGAACCCATTGATGAACTTGCCGATTGAACCAAGGAAATTGAACCTTTTGATGAACTAAGGCAATTAAACTAAGCACATTGAACTAGGTGTTGAACTTTGCTGATGAACTAAGCGCTGAACCTAGTGGTTAAACCAAGCGATGAATTGAAGGTGTTGAACTAGTTCAATAGTTCAAAAGTGCTAACTCTTAGAAAGATTACGTCATTGAACCATTCTTCCAACCTTAAGGAAAAGTGCCTTCTAAAGCATTTTGGCCCTCTTTCCATATGAATTTCTTCAGGTAAGAGTCTGAAGAAGCTTTGCAAAACCTTGCACTTTCTAAACTGGTTCAACATCTGTTAAAGATTACACCTGTAGAGTTCATAGAAAAAACTCACTGCAGAGTCCGTAGATTTTCCACCTGTAGAGTCTGTAGATTTAGACCTGCAAAGTCCATAGATTTCTAGGACTTGTGCAAAATATAAAAAAAGAATTGGCCTGAAATAGTAGAGGAAGAAGGGGACTGATTTTGCCCTGTGACACCAAAAATGGTCAACATCTATAATTTGGACATTGTAATTTTGAGTTTTCCATTGACCATAAGCCCTAGTTTTTTAGTGAATTTAAAAAAATAATTTAGATGGTTTGTGAAAGAATTTCATAATCCCATATTACTAAAATTGCTTCCTCAAGGTAACCTCATGCCCATGATCCTTCTGCCTAATCCATTTCTATAAACACTGAATACATAGAAATTGTATTCATAAGGGTGACCTAGATTTTAAGTTTCCATAATACTCATCCCTCTATAATGAAATGGAGTCTATAACACCATATTCCTCATGTGATAAATTATAACAAGAGGATAATTATTACATTGATGACCTAATACTAATAAAGACATGGGAATAGGCCAAGAGATAGTAAAATTGAGGTAATGCATTGTATCAATTTACTTCCTGATTTGTTATTCAATGGTACTTACTCTAGGGACTATCTATATATTATAAAAAGTGATAAATACAATTTCATATGTTTATAAAAGGGCATTTCAAAGCTAATTTAGGCTTCTAGGTATTGAAGTTACCTATAATCAATTTTTAACCAATGTATGGCTCAAGCACAACACTGTAAAGAGAAAATTGAAGTAGTGGATAGTGAAAGGCCAGAGATTGAACCCAAGGGAAGAATTTAATCTAACAATATCATCAATTCAAGCCTAATATTATAATTAAAATGGACTATTTAAATAAACTATATGGTTTTTCTATCATTCCTTATGTATAGGTGGAATGGGTCCCATTACTTGACATTCTCTTGACTTCTAATAAAATTGTGGCCCTGGGAGTGATAATCATTGTCAAATTGAAAGCAAAAATGGTCAAACATGAATAAAGGTTAGAATTGTTTTTTAATATAATGTCATATCTATTGGATATAGTCCTTATGATATTCTATAGGGCCCATGGATAGTTATGGTAGTAATCTATATAATTTGTGGATAATAAAATTTGTGAGGATAATTCTTTTCTATTTGTCTACAGATAAAAAATGAGATTGCAAGGATTTGTGAGGAAATTTATCCTCAAGTTTACCAATATATTCATGTAACTTAGATGCCCATAATATCTAATAATTTAAGAATAATCATAGACAAAATAGGTTATTATTAGTATGACTCTAATTGTACCATAATATGAATTGAAGGGAAAAAGACACCCCGTCTATTTTTACCATGTCATGTCCTAGAAAAGGTGGTTGAACAAGATATTTCCCACTAATTATACAGTATTTTAGATGAATTTTTGGGCCTTAAACATTAGGCCTATTACTATAATACCATTATAAACATTGGTAAAATCTAGTAGTGAGGACACACTTCAATCATGTAGGGAAGATTAGATCCTATTAAAATTTAAAAGTGGCCCAATTCATGAAATATGACCCAAGGGGAAGTTATAAATTTTATTCAACTCATTAAAGATAATAAGGGGTGAACATTACATATGGTCACCAATAATATGAAAATGATGATATCTTTTTGAATGCATTATGTGAATCTAAAGCTTAGACCATATGAGGGACCAAAAAATATCAATGATTATTTCCTAAGACATTCAATATAGCCTAAATATTACCAAATATTAGGAAAATGAAATGGTATGGTAGGAATAATAATCCCAGAGTCACCAATGTCCTCCAACATAATAACATGACCAACATCCCTCCAGTATAGAAGAAGATATTAGTCTACATGAAGGAGAGTCTAGTGGTCAAAGGGAGGATAACCTAAAGATTAGAAAGGAGATTCTCAGAGGTCCTCCTATCCCTCATCTACCCCCACCAATTTAATTACTAATATCATGGGCACAACCACTATAATGAAAAGGATTGTACCTCTTTGGAATATAAAAATAAACACATTCTCTTTGCCACCTATCCCTCCACTTATAATAGATATGTAGGTAGGTATCCCAGATTTTTTGAAAGATTTATTCTCATCTCTCCAATTGAATCTTCCAACCCCTCAATAACCTTAAAAATGTCCATATCTATACATTTATCCATCCACCGCCATTTTTCCACTTTCCATTCCTCCACCACCACATGTAGTGGTAGTCCCTATGACTATTATTCCTTCACTAGTTTCGCCTTCTTCCTTACCTCCTACTCCCCCAAAATCACATACCAAAGGAAATACTTAGTCCTCCATACCTCCTTAAAATTCCAAAAACTAAATGAAACACCATCATTATGTCTTTCTAGTACAAGATGATCCTTTGATCAGGAAGTAGAGGAATAATACCATGAACATTCATATCAATTGTGGATTATCCTAATGATGAAGAAGAATGATATATAGAAACAATAAAAGGGATTGATCCAAGATTAAGTGGATAAGGAACCCAGCATGAATTAAAAGAGGATGTGTAACTAAAAAAGGCTAAAGCAATGAACCTAGGAAGCTTTCAAGAAGAAAAAAATCCAACTAGATCATTAAGCTAACATATCCTCACTAAAGAATAAAGACATAATATCAATAGCGTAGTTTATTATATTTATTCTTCCATTAAATTTTTATATACTTAAGTTTTATATTTTCCACCTACCATTCTAAGTTCACCATCTTCTAATTCAATTGATTCTTATATTCTTTTGACATTAGCCCAAATAATGACTCTAAAGAATAAAGTCTAATTTGAAAATTTGGTTTTAGTTTCCATTTTTTATCCACAAGGGCCAACAGTCCCTCCAAAGTATTCGAATCAATTAGATATATATTTTCTATAATATACACCTATACATTCAGCCACAATAAAATTTATGAAATTTCAAAGATTAACTAGGTATATGGTTGTAGTCACCCCTCAAAGGGAGGACTCCAGATGGAAGTTTTTTTTAAGACACCCCTCTAATTCCCTATTAAAATAAGTGCTTCATTAAAATTTCCAAAAATAATCCCCCTAGAATTATCCCTCCAAACTCTACCTATAAAGGCCCAAGTCAACCTAAAAAATAAGGGGAACTTATTGTTCCCCAATGGGTCAAAGAACTACATGGCTGAAGGGATGAAAGATAAGATTTGTTCATCATAAAATTACATATAGTCTTTACCCATTTTGATAAATATAATGGAAAAATTTAGAGGGTCGAGAAGAGAAAAGCAGTGAACATAAATACAAGGGAGGAGATGGATTTTGAATAAAGAGAAAACTTATTTCCCTTGGGAAAAAGGCAAAAAATAATCCACATGACCCCACATAATATACAAAGGATTTTTATTATTTTGTGGATTTATCTAAAGAATATATGAAAGAAATGTATATGAAAAAAGAGGAGGAACCTTAGAAGTTTCTATATATATAAATTATCCATGCCACCTTGGAAATTTTAGATAGTGTGAGAGTGTAACCACAAGGCTATAAGACATTTTAAATAATATTGGTTGTTATAGGGGAGAAAGTTATCTTGAGAGAATGAAGGTACTTAAACTCTAAGACTAGGTGAAATAATTTCAAAAGGGATTTAAATTTTTGGTTTAGTGTGCTATAAGCAACACATTCAATCACCTAAAATTGATGTCCAACCAAGATGTTGCATGGGCCCTGAGTTATGTAATTACAAAAAGGGATGGTGCCCTTAAATAACATATAGAAATGAAGGCTTTGATAGGACATGTTTCAAGCCTTGATAATGAGGCCATAAAATTTTTGAGATATACGAGGGTCATAGATGTGCTAACCTATATTAGAGAGTTAGTAAATAGGTCTAATTTCAAAATAGTCATTAAAGAAACTACATATAACATTAAGGAGGAGGATGAGAGAACTATCTACAAGACTAATGATGAGATCTTATAGATGATTTATTTTGATAAAGATAGAATAAATAAGGATGAATCCCTTATATCAAAGCTTAAGAGCTCAGAAGCAGAGCCACTAAAGGTTAATGGATGAAACCACCAAAATATATAACCTTGCCCTACTCAATTTTGATATTATTAATAAAGATTTTGAGACAAAACACACTATTTGAAAAAATTATCACCAAATAGGTAATTTTTGGGTCATTAAAAATCATGAAATTAACTAAAAGTGATGCCACACCATCTTAAGGTCTATAATTTTTAGGATATGTAATAATGCATACTATAAAAGGGTTATTTTTGATCCCTCTATGGGTTACAATAAATACTTATATCTTCACAACTGTCACTCAACCATTTTCTTCTTCAAATGGTGCCACATCAGCACCACCACACACATGCATGCACACGTGCATGCGCCCCCCCCGCCCCCCCTGCCCCACCCACACATAGTATTTTGGTTAAGGGATATTATTTATGAAAACACATTTGTACATGCAATTTTTTCAATATTTTAACATAATTATATTATTAGAGATGTAAATTTAGACCTTGATTTGAGGATGAAGCATACCCTCCCTAAGCCTCTATATATTTGTATCCTCCCAATCTAAAAGAAAGTAGAATTTTTTCTATTAATATTAATAATAAATTATACATATTATTCGATAATTGGTATTGATGTGAAAATATTTTTCTTCTCCAAACCTATGAATATTATAAGAAGTTTTTTCAAATACATAAATTAGTATTTTGATTGTTCATGAGTATTTTTTAATATATTTATTCATTTTGTGTTGTTGCTAATTTGAATGCCTTTTGTGTAATAATCATAATATCCCTTTGTATATGTGTAATTGTAATCTCACAAATGAAAAAATATTTAATTATATATGCTAAAGTTTACTTTATTATGATTCCCTTGGAATATAAAATATGTTTAATTATTGGTATGTTTATAATAACTTACATCAATCATTAGTTCCTAAGTTCTTTTCCAACTCCTAGTTTAAGAACTAGCTTACAAATGTTTCATCTTTTTTGATCTAAAAACCTTTTTTCCTACCTACCTTTCCTTCTCTTTGAGTTTATTTTGATCCTACGCACCTTAGGTTAGATCCATAATCAATAAAACCATCTAAAATATGTATAGATTCACATCATATCTAAACCATTTGAGGTAAACAACTACTTTTTTCATTGTTATTCCTACAATAGGTTGTTTACAAAACCCAATATGCCACAACTCATGCCTTTGAGTAAATCTCTCTTCACTAATCCTAAAATGTTATAATATAAAATTTAAGGTTACATGGTGTTCATAAATAGGCTCAAGTGAATTTTATATGATCTCAAAGACCCCTTTATCAATGAACATTTATTTGATATCCATATACTATAAAGAGGGCCTAAGACAAATGTAGTTATCTCCCTTATATGGGGTTGTGTGTGAATAATTTGAAAAATTATATATGTGAGTACATATATTGATATACCTTATACCTTGAAAAATACCACTCATGGGATACTTTTTGAATGCTTTTCACCTATAATAAAACTAATCCTATGACTGATTTATAAATAAGGATGAATAGGGAAGTATAGTATAATTGTGAAATTGATTTTTAAAATTTATTATGAGTTTTAAAGGTTTTTACTTGGTTTTTGTATATTCCTAATGAATTAATTTTGATTTTTATTTAGACCAAACCTTTTGAAAATATGTCATGAGAGGGTTAAATAAGACAAATAAGTTGATTCATACATATAGAGAGATTTAAAATTTTATCATTTGGAATGTAGGGACAATAGTGTTAGATTTGGGACACAAAATTTGATGTTAGTGCCATAACATGGATGTTAATGTCTTGTAGGGTGATAATGTATTTAGAATATGTAATTATATATGTAGGATGGAAATTAGGTTTTATGGATACTATAGGATTAAGTCGTCTAAGTCATTCAAATGTTAGGGTAAAACTATAGGATAAGAAATTAGGCATAGTGAGATGGTGAATAAGATCCTTTTGAAAATGATAAGGTCATAACTAAAGGGTTGAGCTATGATTTGTATTTTTCAAGTGTACAAGACTAGTATGTCATATAAAAATATTTTAATATCTACATTTACCCCAAATTTAATATAGTAATGTATAAATATGAAATTACTAGGATAAAAGAAAGAAATACATACCTTAATGTGTACAACACACCTTGCTTTTGCTTGAGCATTGTTTGAAGTTTTTGTTTGATCATTACCCAAAACCAAGAGAATTTTATAGTTTAATTAGTGCATATAATCTAAAAATTAAATACATGAAATCCTTAAAATTAAAGAAAGTAAGGAATATAATTATGTGTCAATGCCATAGTGTTTCCCCTTGGTAATTCTTTTTAGTGATGATACTTCCATTCTAAATAATTTTAGAAAGATATTCAAAACTAAACCTTGGAGATTTTAAGGGAGAATTGGAGGGTGATCATACACCTAATTTGTTATAAGGGCTAGTTGTGCAAAGGTCATTGAGTGTTTAACCCTAATTTATATGTGTGTCATATTTTAGTTGATAGGGTTAAGGATATAGAATTGATAGGGAACAAGGGTTAATATCATATTTGCAATAAAATAACTAATGTGATAAACTTAGATGTTCCATATGTTTAATTTATAAAAATGAGATAGTTTATCAATGAAAAGTACAAATAATCTAGATATACAAATGAAATAAGAGAAAGTACTTAGTTGTTATGATGTTAATACAATGCTAGATATATTATAGGAAGGAAGCAAGTAGGAAGATAGTTCTAGATCAATCATCAAATTCTAGATCTGGTGCATCTAGATATCTAGATATTTATGTTAGCCTAGGACATTTATGTTGATGTTAGTGTTTCATATTAACATTAGTGTCATGTATTTAATATGGAATCAAATAGTATGTGACCACCTAGATGCTTCTAGTTTTGGGTTTGCCTCCGCTCTAGTGCCTTTTGATCTAGGTCATTGACTATCATTCCTAGTGAAATGGTAAAACCTTATCTTTACATCTTCAATGTAACCTTAGGGGAAAATGGGTTAGTGGGCACATGGTGTTGAGATGACCTATAATATACCTAATATCAAAAGGTGTTTCATACATAGATAATAATCTATAAAAGAGCCTCAAAATCATGTATTTATCCCCTACTTGTTGGCTTATATGTGAATCATGCAATGTGTAAAGTAAGTAAAATAGTGACCTAGCTTGCAAATTGGAAAATATGACTTTATGACTACTTATTTAGTGCTTTAGACCTATAGATAGGTTTTTCCTTTGAATAATATTAGAATAACATAGAATATGAAATCCTTTGGTAACTTAAATGTTTCTTGAGTGTTCTTTTGGCCTGATTGTTAGGTATTGTAGGTGAGGAATGAATGAGTATTGATATTATATTTATACCAATATTATCAAGAGATAAATAACATTAAATAACTTAGTAAGACCATTTTAATACATTTTATTTGAAAATGGAAGGATTTAGGGCACTAGACACTTGTGTCAAGCTAGGATAGTAGTGTCGATGCTACCATCTAAACTAGACATTATTGTATAAGGACTAGAAGAGTAGGCTCTAGCTCAAAACTTGTATATGGGTAAGATAAGTACATTTTAAGAATTTTGGTCAAGATAAGATGTGTATGTCAAAATATAAGGTTATCCAGACTAAGAGATAGGAAAAAGGGAATATGATAAAGCAAATGTGAAGCTTGTAGAAACAATTCATGTTTAAAACTAATAGGAATATCTAGGGTCATGAGTTTACATAACCATAGAATATCATATACATTTTACAAAATTTCTATCTAGTAATGAAATTGATAGTTTAAAGGAAAGGAATAAGTACGTGTGTATGTATAGACACCTTATATTTTCTTGGGTTAAATTTGAGTGCTTAACTACAGTTGGGTTTGAGTGTTTTTCTAGTTACTGACCTACAACCAAGAATATGTTACAGTTTATAACTATTGATTATAATATGGGTCAAAAGTAATTTAAATATATTGAAATATAAATATCAAAGTTTAGGAGTACACCTATATGTTGATGTAACCACCTTGCTTATCGGTAAGTTATTTTTACAAAATATGTATCATTGTAAAGCTTTGAAACTAATATTAGGCTAAATATAGATAATTATTTTAAAGTTAATATATCCAAGGAGATAGAGGTTTAAAGTCACATGCCCCCAAATTTAGATAAAAAATGAGTTGACACCTTGTAGTTGATATTAGCTCAATTGTACAGCCTAATGATACTTGTAACTTGGTGAGTTTGGATGATCAGTACAAACTAAAAAATTAGTAAGATTAAGTGATTTATTCACCCCAACAATAATAAAAAGTGGTCTAACTTCTATAATATATTAACTTACTAAATTTTATAAAAATCTACTAGGTATCAATAGGTGTAATAGTTTTAGAATTTGAATTTTATTTAGATTGTGTATTATTAGGCACATGTTGCATAAAATATGTACCTTAGATTTGTCTCATGATAAAATTGTGTGTAAAAATAGTATTTTTGACCACTTTATACTGTGAGACCTAGAAATGGGTCAACCTAAAGCCCTGAAGTCCTGATCCATCACTAGTCTCATGGTTACCATTCATCTTTATGAGTTTGGGTTATTCAGTCAATGGACTATCTTGTTATGCTATAAGATCCTTGATGTTATCCATACCTCTATTTTAAATTAATTAAAATGTTTTCATGATGTTTAAATATGTATAAATGTCATTATTAAATTTTATGGAGCTTCAATATTTAAATGGTGTCATGGTGGAAGTGAATTGAGAAGGTAACTTAATGAAGATTCATAAGCACCTCTGATCTATCTAATTACATAAGGTATGTTCATATTTCAAGCTTAAAATAACATCATGGAGTGTATTGGGGTTTACATAAGATCTTTTTTAGGTCATAAGGGTTGCTTCATATATATTAACATAATATTCATTTGATATGTCCCTTTCAGATCATGTGTGTATACCAAAATCAATGTTTTTATCATAATGAGGTCTAATTTGACCTTGATGGGACACTAAGCCACCTTAAACACCTTTAATATACTTCATGATCTTCATTATACCATCACTAAAACATTTCATACCCCATTGAACCCATTACCACCATGGCCAATGCCTAATTACCTCTATTAGGACCCACACGTGCTAATTTATAACTTTTCAACTCCCCCAATTCATACCATGGAATTAAAAACATCATGAATCCTATTTTACATCCATAACACCTATTAATTATCTATTTTGGTTTAAATCAAGAGAAATTGTAGAGAAATTATAGGTTGAAGAGGTTTCCCAAAAGTTATGGATCTGTATAGTATAGATTGACTCAGGTGGAGTCAAGGATTTGTAGAGGGAGGTTAGTAATGGAAAGTAGGGAATAAACCAAAGTGTTTCAGTTCTTACAAATCTCAAAACTAACATTATTTCCCCTTGAGCTCATTGGCAGTCTTGGAGAGCTACTTAGGGTTATGCTCAGATTATACGGAGGAGAGATAATGGAGTCTCAAACTCTTAGCTAGGGTAAGTACACTTGGTCATCTATAATTCATGTCCATTTTTTATTGTATTGGTCCCTTGAGTTTTATAAATATGCCTTGATAAATTGAGGGATTTGAATGTTGTCCTTATCTACACAGGCCAAGTAGAACATAAAGGTTTTCATGGATTCTTAGCTTATTTGGTCAAACCAATAGTTAATCCTATTTCCTTAGGTATCAAAGGAATATCTCATGTCATTTTAATTTTTTTTCTCACACATGTGATCTCATAGAAATAAAAAACCTCCAAACTATCATATTATATACTCTGCATATAGATTTAGGTAATGAACAAAGTGTTGAATGCTTCCATCAAAAGGAATTGGTAACATTAAAGTATTAATTGAGTGTCTCAACCTTTTCCATGACTCCTTACTTAAGTTTGAGGTCCATAAACATCTTATCATCTCAAAGGATGTCTTCAAGGAAAATTTTCATATGCATATGAGGTTCACTATGTAGAATCACTATGTGGTGCTCAATGGCACCTTTAGAGCCTTTAAATATAGATAAGAGAAATTTCTCATAAGGTTCCATTGAGGGAGGATTTATGCCTATGAGGCTACCATGGGAGGTGAGAAAATTTCTCATAAGGATGTCTTCAAGGAAAAATTTCATATGTATATGAGGTGCACCTTATGAGAAATTTTCTCACCTCCCATGGTAGCCTCATAGGCATAAATCCTCCCTCCTTGCCTCTAATACCCACACAATTAGTTTTACCAAAGATTAAGGTTTTTTTCCAATATTAAGGTTTCTTAGAGATTCCTAGGTTGCACTTTTGGATTGTGTATACCCCATTTTCTACCTCCAAAGTGGTATGTTTTAATAGGTATGTGTTTTATGGTATTAAATTTTCATTTTGGTTTCCTTAAAATGGTTCATATGTTATATTCCATGTCATTTCCATACCTCTACCATTTCATATTGTTTTCATTGCCATTTATACTCTGTTTCAACCCTGTCTTCATGTCTACCCATCATATCACCCCATAGTCACCCTCCTTCATCCATTCACCCTTAATTAAAAGTATATACCATGTAATTTAATCATAAATAATTATTATATAATGGAAGGTTAAGATATATGTATATCATATATCCTATTAAGGAAGCAATAACCACTTATAGCCAGTCATTTGGCCTACTAGAGCAGATTTTCTAAAAACCTTGTGTGTAAGCCACTCATGGGCACAAAAAATAGTATGGATATTAGAATATATAACTAAGAGAGATATATTATAATTTTATATAACTCATTATGGGTTTAAAAAGGCTCTAAACACATTACTCTCTCAGAAACTCATCTCACGGGCCCTTATACATAGTTAGCATATGTGAGTGTATACCTACAATAGTGTTGATGCATATGGAGAACCATATATTGATTATGATAAATAGGTATAATAATAAAAGTATAATTATGGTTCACACTAATAAAGATTAAAAAATTTATTATCATCACATCCAATTAGAAAAATTACAATTAACTTAGACTTGAGGACAAATAGGCCTTCATAGGCATAAACCCTAAGCTTGAGAAGGGAATGGTATGCAAGGGAAGAAATGTTTGAAATGGATATATGAGGGTGTATCTAACCATGAAACACATTATTCATACCATATCACCATGATAATATAAGTAAATAAAGGATAAAACCCTATTCAGAACTCTCATGCCTAACCATTCAATCAACAAGTAACCTACAACTAGTTTGAGAAAAAAAATTGTTTGAGGCCTCTGTAGCCATGACAAAGCCTTAAAAATTAGTAAAAGTGGTAAATATAAGTGTTTAAATCCATAAATTTTTCCCTTTTGGTCAGATAAATAATTTTTATACCCAATATTTTGTCTCATACATAGCCTTGTCCATGATAATTAGTTCTAGGGCTAGATGAGTAAATCCATGTCTTGAAAGGCTTACAGGCATAATAGGGTATAGAGATGGTTTTTAAGTAGTGAAAAATTATGTAAAATATCCCCAAACATCATCCAAGGGAATAAACATCCCATGTTTCATCATATGCCCTTAAGTATAGATCGATAAAAATAGGCTTCAAGCTTGTTCATAGACCCTACTACCATCTTAAGGCATATCCAAGATATTAAAACAAGATTAATGGACATGAGGGATGTTTAAGTGTGTTTCAAAACCTAATAAGAATATTACAAGTGGGGAGAATCAAGTAAAATATCAAAATGGTTTTAAAAACCCTGCTCGAGCCATTCAACCTCAACACAACCAATTCAAAGCCCAACTTTAAGTGTTCACAAACTTTATCACAAAAATTCTTAGCCCCAAATTTTAAGTCTCCCAATAGAATATAGGTCCATGAAATAATGGTTGTAATTTGGGGTCTAACCTTTATGAATGATCCTTAAGAAAATAACCTATTATAATTGGTTAGCAAATAACCTGAGTGTCACCTTCCAATACTCCTATCTCTACACACCCTCTGGATGGGACCCAAAGATATTCATGGAATATGAAGAGGTAAATGCACTATAGGTTTATGTAAATTGGTCATAATTTGTATGTCTTTATGATATGAACCATTTTTAAGATGGCAAACATTTTAAACCCTACCTAAACACCAAAAATGACTTGATGGTGGATTATTCCTCCAAAACACATGTAGATGGAGTTGTCTAGTCCTAAAATGATATTTAAGGCATCCTCAAGTATTTTTAGCATCATAAAAACTCATTAGTTAGCATGTGAAAGGGTCAAATTATATGAAATAGTCTTAGGAATATTAGTTTGAGCCTGATAATAGATTAATGAAAAGTGTTTAAGTGCATCATGAGATTGAGGAGGGAGAATGGACCCTAAGGATTCTAAACATCCCTCTAACAGTCATCTGTAGAGACCTCCATGATTGGTTTTGAAATAAAATAGGCACAAGTGTTAATATCAATGGTTGTATTCACTCATCAGAGGTTAAGAGGCTTATTAAAACCAATGTTTTTGATCCATAAGACCTCTGAGGTGATCTTAAAATTGAATGCAAGGTGTAAGTCCCTCAAAACCTTAGGGTTTAGGCCAAATTTCAAGATTTGGGTGTGTAGGTAGATTGTTCTATCACCTCCACTAGGATTGTGTCACTAAAAGGTGGATAATAAGAGAAATTTGGGAAGAAAGGATGCCTCAATCCTTCCTTTAGGAGGTTATCATGGTTTTTATAATCCTTTTGATT
Source organism: Torreya grandis (assembly GCA_037957365.1). NCBI lineage: Eukaryota > Viridiplantae > Streptophyta > Pinopsida > Cupressales > Taxaceae > Torreya > Torreya grandis. Next base: position 95,297 of record JARHVA010007684.1, on the reverse strand, counting down.
AATTTGGATGCTAAAGGAGTCTCACAATTAGATTTTTTGGTCTACAGACACCCTAACACTATCTAGAATGCTTATTTCCTACCCGAGCATTCTCAAACTCTCACCACTATATGGATTCCTTGAATGGGGATCTAATAAATTTAATGAAGGTATAAAGGTATACCAACATGCATCTAGTGTAATTGGTTTAAAGTTTTTCTCCCTAACCTCTATTAATTATTGCTAAGAGTCCTAAGAACTCTTAAACCCCCCGTAAACCCTAATAGGGACATGAATAAAAAGGTTTAGTGAAATATGAATCTAAATATGAAATAATTTATTTTAAAATACATAAAAAAAATGTTTCTAACTTATATGATCTCATATCCATGGTACTTGATTGTATAGAAGTTCTATGGACACCTTCAAAAAGTGAAAAGTTACAGGGTTTTGCATATAAAATGGGTTGTAGGACCTAATAAAGAATTATAAACTATAAGAGATGTAATTTTAAGACCTTTTATAATCCTCCAAGGTTGTAAATTTTCATTAATTTTCCTATAGTTATCTATGCTAGCTCCATCTAAACAACCAATCTATGGAACTAGTCTAAGAGGCCTAGTCTTGCAAGATAGATAAGTTTATAGATGGAGGGTACTTAAAGGATATAAATTAAAATGTATAGGGTTTATATAATAATAATATAAGTCCTCTCATATTATTTTATAACCTAGTTTAGCTATCTCAATCAGTCAAATAATGAATGAGCATAAAGATGAGGAGTTAGTAGAATAGGTATATGTAATTTGTAAGGAGAAGGGCCCAGCAAGAATAGACTGATAATATAAGGTTGATGAGACATAATTTACACTTGGTAACTATCCATTTAGGTGATTAGGTTCCATATTGAATACCATTAATAGATAATGGAGATAGTTTCAATATCAGGTTCATATGCACATTGAAGAGGAGGCTGATTAATGCCTCTTGAAAGTCCTAATCACACACATGTGCACATTATAACTACAATTGGAGGGAATAATGGAATATTTAGGAATTTTAAATCATTTCATGAGGTCAAATAGGGAATTTAAATCCTTGACACCTCACATCAATGCAAAAAAGTGATTCAATAAAGGACATCAACACATGAGAGGAATGACTATGACTATTATAACTACCATGTGCCACCTTTGTCTCATTTATGGCCTCTATTATTCTTGGATTCTTATCTATTTTATCTAAAAAATTATACTTAATAAGGAATTTATCTCATGTTTTATCATCCCTCGGTTGGGTATATCAAAGATATACCAAAATTGTACCTTATACCTTTGAATAAATAGAAGAATAGTTGAAGACTTCCTTTTGATTGTTAGTGTGTCTTATGAGAGTTTATCTAAAGAATTTATGAGTTCCTTTGTATTTTTTAGGTCCTTTCATGCACCTAAATTTATTTTATCAATATATGTAGGTTTTATAAAGTATTGATATGCATGAATGTCCTTGAAGTGTTGATGAACTGATAATTTATATTGTAGACCTAAGTTCTTAACCTTTAAGTTGTAGGACTTTCTCTTGATATTCACATGAAACATTCATGTATAATAATTTATCAATAGGTCTGATCGATTTTTGGTTTCATTAAGTTCATTAGTGTGTTTGAAGAACAAACCAAGAGAGGATCTTCAATCATTGGTGTATCACCACTCTAGTGTATGTTCTTTTATAAGTTTTCATCTATTTTCATCATAATAGTATTAGGTCCTAGAGAGAGTATTTAATTGATAAATTAAGGAAGATATCCCCATCAAAACTAGAATTTTGACCTATAATTTGGGTATCCCACAACCTATAAGTCAATATAATGTTAGTCCAAGTGTGAAGTTTATGTGAACAATCTACTTCAATAAGGGTACAAATTCGGTAGATAAGAGGTACCGTGTATAGCATTCTACCAAAAATGTGTATCATAATAATATAATTGTATGCTTTATACATTTTTAAAAACTATGTAAGTGTGTAAGACATGATTAAAAATCATGCCCATACTATATATGGAGAAATATGAAACTGATATAAGTACCAATGTGGATGATATGTTTTCAAAACATGCCCCCATTGAAAACTAGAGATAATGAAAAATGAGTAGGTGTGGAGAACATGCTTCCAAAGCATGGCCCCACTATAATATAAAAATTATGAATGTGGAATCCATGCCACCATGGGATGCCCCCACTAAATTTTTAAATTGATGTAAGTGCCATATAATATGTGAATGTGTAGAAAATGCTTCCAAAGCATGTCCCCACTGAATATAAAACTATAAAAATGTGGGATCCATTGTAATTGGTATTAATCTCACCTAAAAAGGGTAAGACAAATTTAAATCTATGAATGTGACCATGTATCATATATAAGGAAATATGTCTAAGTATATATAACATTGAAGCATATAGAACCAATGTGATCATAGGTAAGCCTACGATGCATGATAAAGATCATGACAATGTCTAAATAATAACAATATAATATCAACAAGAAAATAATCACATGCATAAGAGAATTCAAAAGGCAATGGTCCAAGGAGAGTGTAAATAAGGGGCATGTTCAAATGTCATGAAATTGAATAGACATGACTTATTCAAATGTCTATAAAGGCAAATAATGACATATTAAAATATCCATAGAATGTAATGACATATTCCAATTTCCAATAATACAATCATAGTCATAAGGGCTCTATTTAATAAATAATATTCAAATGATGAAAAAATCAAGACAATATCAAGGTAAAACACTCAAAGAAGTGTGTAAAGGAAAAACATAAACAATCAACATAAACATGTCATAGTGGCCCATGGATCAAATGTGTTAGAAAAAAACATCAAATACATAGAATATTGAGTACCTTATGTAATATATAATCATGAATAATAGGCATGTATAAGTACATATGTAAGCTAAAACATGATAGTGTAGTTTGATCATTAAATAATATAACCTATATATAGCAAGATTGGAGAATATAGATGCCCCCAACCTCCTCATGACATGATTAGAGGGAAGGATTAACACCCATAGGTGTAACATATATCTTTTTATGATTTTATATATGTGTATTTAGGAGTAAATTGATATGTTAGTCCTCAAAAATGAACTAACACATAGATGATAAGGGGCCAATAGAACATGTAGGTGCTAATAGTATTTTTTGGATTTTTGAATGTTTTAATTTTTTTGGTATTTTAAAAGAGATAATATAATCCCATGATCTCATCAATGGATAATCATATGTATCTCAAATAAGTGGTACTACCAAGGAACATGTATAGGTGAAATATTTGTCACTCTAGTATCTATAATGATCAACGTATGTGTAATATAACTCTGGGGTTGTGAAGTAACAATAGAAGGAATAGGGGTTATTAGAACCTAACTATATGTTTTATATGGTTTATTTGGAATATAAATAGTGGGAACATGTTTATGTTCTCTAGATATCTAAATATGGGGCATAGATGATAAGGATTCTATAAAACCCACTATCTATCTTTGATGTAAAGGTTTCTCAAGTACTGGCTACCTATTAAATGGGATTGCTTATTGATTACCTTTCTAAAATGGATTATCCTTAACAAGATTGATAATTAACTATGTAGGTATGAATTTATCTTGTTCGAGAGGATTCTCATATGAAATATGTAGAATTATAATTACCTGATTGGGATGAATGTACTTAACACACCCATGCACTGTATATGGTACTAGTCAAAGATTATATATCTAAAGTCATCTAAAAAATATGTAAAATACACTTGTATAAGGTATAAATTATAAATTAGTAAAAAAATTTGTGGGACCGATATGTAAAAGTAGATAAATCTCACCAAAAACCTTCCAGGAGATATCATTGAATGTTCTAACTAATCTAGTAAAGAGGTGTAAATCATGATGAGTAATACACAAATTCATAAGTAATGTCATATTGTAAACATTTTGGTTGGTAAAATTATTAATCATAACACTATGTATGGGGTTATTATTAAGGTATTCTCAAATGAATAGAGAATGAAAATTAGAGTTATCATCCTTTAAAAATCATTGTCATCAAATGAAATGGTAGGTTTATGAACCATAGGAGGTATTTGTTTCATATAAATACTAATGAACACATATATTAGGTGTATATAACATGATGGAAGAGGATTTGAACTATATACCATTTGAACTTTTGGTTCCTTTTTGGAATGGTCTTGTAAAGGATTGTTAAATATTTTTGTTTATGGTGATCATTGTGTTGTGAACCAGATTTTTTGGAGGATCGCCAAATGTAATTATTGACCAACTTTGACCTCCAAGATCAAAATGTCAACCCCTATAGTTAAAAAATTTATTTTCATGTGTTACAACCATATTCATAGCTTTATCACTCATTATATGGCTTCTAGAAGGTCTTTCTAAAACCTTGTTAGCAAAAGTTATGGTTTGTTTGGAGAAATTAAGGTAATAGTTTGTCTTTGCATTATACTAGCCTAGTCATGCCATGGAGTGATGAGACTTGGTCAAGTGGTTTCAAATTTCCTTAGGTGTCCCTCAAATTCATATTTACCCTTCATCAACTTTTATGAATATTTCATGATGATTTAGAGAAGGTAAGGTTTATTAAGGACTTTAAGGTAAGATAAATTCAAGAAAAAGGTGTTTTTTGGTTAATTCCAACATATGAAAAATCATCCAAAGTTAATTATCTATAATACCACTATTTAAAAGGTTCTTGGGGTATTTATATAACTTTCCTATATGTTAATATGTCACAAAATAGTTATAATATTATATTTCAATGTTTAACAATGAGTTTTATGCACATGTACAAACTTAAAAGATTCATTTTTAGGTGAATGCATGGAAATAGTGTATATTCAACTCCCTCAGCTCAAATCCATTATTTTATTACATTTTTTGGTCATAAAATTTCATAAGTTGCTTTAGAACCTCCATTACCCTCTTCACAAACTCATAAAGGAAAAACTCATAAGTTGTATAGGTAGAGTCAAATCCCAAGATCTTGACCAGATTTGATGACCATTATGGCCCCTCAATTAGTTTAATTGGTTTTTTTATTGATCTACTTAGCTTTTTGAATAGTTGTTAAGGAGCTAAGATGCTTTTTTGATGTTCAAATCCCCACTAGCTCAGTTTTGGGCAATTTTTCTTGTAAGTTTGAACTCATTGGATCATTAGGAACATTTTTTGAGGTTTTTATGGTCTTAATAACTACTTCATGGTTATTTTAATCAAGTTAACATGTGTGAACAACCAGACAGTAAGAGAAACTTCCATATGATACAAGTTACAAGTTTATATATGGATTTTTTGAGGTTCCTACATCTAGTTCAAAGAACATTATTTTAATTAGATATTAAGAGGGGGGTTGAATAATTTTCATAACAATGTCAATTCAATCTCATTCATCATTCAATGAATCATTCATTTGCATACAAGATCAATGCATAAGCAAACAACTACACAAGCATAAAAGAGAACACAATATATATGTGGTAAACCCTCTTGGGGGATCAAAAAACTAAAACATACACATGTAATATAGTCCTATAATTTAAATATAAAATTTTTAATGAAGCACCAACTTCACAAGGAGCTCCAACCCTTAGTTAAGCACCCACTCAACTAGTCTTCTATAAGCTCAATCTTACAAGGAGGCTCTAACACCCTAGGTAGACTAGAAAAAAATAAGTAAATTATGATATTTTATCATATTATATCACCTATTTATAATACTAAACTGATTATTACCTCCTTTTTTTCACTCAAACAACATCTCAGACCTTCTTACACAAACTACCTCTTCTAGGTGCATTAGGTCTACTAACCTAGTAATCCATATGCATAAGATATTTTATATAAAAATTTATGATTATATTCTCCTCTTATGGTCCTCAATGACCTTATCCTCTCATTTAGAATGCTCTCTCCTTTGCTTGTATCCTCTCTACTCTAACTCACACAAATAGGCCAATTAGGCCTTACCTTTATACCACTCACTTGATCTTACCCATATTTATAGGAAAAGATACTTTAAATTATTTAATTATCATTTTAATAGGTCAAAAAACACGTTAAATTAGTTATAAAACCAACTCATAGGTTGGTCATACCCCTTAAGGACTAAAACCTTATTAGGCCTAATAGAGACCTAAAGGAATTAGGCCTTCTCTAAGGCACACATTAAACTCATACCTCTTGGAACAAATTTTTCATATAAATTTTTTTAAAAACTTATAATATTCCTTAATTATTCCAATTATATCATCCACATAGGTCCACACTACCTGTAAGTCAAATTCACCATTTCAACCAAGCCAATAGGCTTACTCACCATTATCCCTTCACACACAAACAAAATCTTCCTTAAAAAAATAAATCATTAATTAAAATTTATAAAAAAAACATCAATATATCATTAATTAATTAAAAAATGTCTCCATGTACATTTTATTTCATCAAACAGGCCAATAGGCATTAAGATCTCTCTTGCAATATGACCACTCAAACTAGTCAAACTACAGTCAAGAAATATCAACTCTAAAAACTTGGATAATGGAAATATATGACTTAAATTTCCTTATAATTAAAATTTTATACTTATATAATATCTTAAAACTCATATTTATTCTTCAAATATTGGTAAAACACCTTCAACTTACCTCTGTAAAGTGACTACTCAAACTACCTGTAGTCTCCAAAAACATAGTCATGTAGAAGTTATTGTTTATAACTTTTAATATTACTTAAAAGACATATCATAAACATATATATCTCATATTTTATCTCTATTATATCATAAAAAATGTGGATCATTTATATTTGGATCAACCATTGGTGTTACAAACCAATCTCTCTAACCTCTATCTCACTATCTTAACATAATCTGGTAACCCATTTTGGATTCCACACCTTAACACATAAACATATATTTTCAAATTCCATAGAGAATTATTAGGTTAAATTAGTACCAAAAAACATAACCAAGTGAATTTATTACATTTTATCTTGTCATAAGGTTTCACACACTTCACTTCCCTTAGCAGACTTGAAACAATCAAACTGCCTTAAGACACATTCATGGTGAACATGACTTATAACACCTATAGTATCATAATATTTAAATTTAAATGAATTTAAGTGATAATTAAACATCCTAATATCAACTCCAATCACAAAATCATAGATTTCAAATGTTAAATATAGAACAAACATATCACATTTTGAACCTTATTCTTTCACTATCTTCGCTCACACAAACAGGTTACTTTGTGAACAAGTTATTGATTGTGTATGATAAAAATAAACACTCATAAACCAATTTAAAATTATGTATAGTTATTTTAAAAATACCCAAACCATTGGATTCATCCCTAGTTACTTGACACTCATCACTAAACACATTCTCACACTTACCTAGTTTTTCTCACTATTTTCACTATTAGCCATTTTAGTAATAGGTCAACTTGGGTGACCAAATTATTTGATGCAAATAATATAAATAACCAAAATAAATCCATGTATATAAATAACAAGTCTTGACCTTCAACCTCCATCCACTTGCATGAATTTAATTGGTCAACTCTACATGTACCATCAAATTCTTTAGAAACAAGTAGTTTTCTATAGCTTTCACTCACTGCCCTGAAAAACCACTACCACTTGGAGTTTTTTGGAGGATTATACCACATAAAATCATCCAACATGATCAAAAAAACCATTCTAGTCACTTTATAGAAATATCTTCATCATCATGTTAATATGAGGTTTTAGAGAGGGTTTTGAAATAATTTACACTCTTAAAGTTTGTTCATATAACTATGTCCCTTAATCCACCTCCTAATGTTTTTAAAGAATTATTATAAAACTTTTACATATCTCCCAAAATTTTCAAGACACCATGAAATTTTTTAACATGTCAATGAGCATCAATAGTTCCTTATCAAGTTCTCATCTCTTCATTTTGTAAGCATAAGAGACCTTCAAATGCCTTTTTGAACTTTGTCATACAATCCATGACCTCAAAATTGGTTCACATGTTTTTAAAAAAAATTATACCTTTTTACATGCTAATATGTTTTTAAACACTTTGAAAACTTACCTTGACCCCTCATTAGGCCACACTAGGTCTTTATACATGTTAAGCCTCAAACTGCCAATTACATGTTGACTCTTGAACACAACTGAGAAATTCTTGTATTGTTATCAAAAATTCATATACATGTAATATAACTTCATACCATTATAATACAATCACTCTTACCTTATAATCAAATCCTCATCCTCCATTTGGCCTCACTAGGTGTCTTGGCACACTAGGCCTTTAGTTGCAAGTCACTTTAGGTCTTGAGTATGACCCTCTCATCATTGTATATGATTTAAACACCTTAGATACATTATTATACAACATTTCATGTGATCACATACTGCTATCCTTATTCAGATAGGTCTCAAACTTTACTTCACAACATGCTACTCGTCTTGTTCTATCACACTAGGTCTCTCATGCAAGGACTGAGCCTCTATATCTAAATTTTAAAGATTTTTTTCCTTATAAAATTTTTTACACATTTTAAAATATCCTATAATATTATCTAATCATTACTACTCACCTTTAATCTCATACATCTCTATATCAACATCACTATGCTTCTAAAAATTGTGTGCATGCTTAAGATATAGTCTAAACACACAAGCCTACTAGATTCCATACCTCTTGAAGACCTTCCTACCACATGTATATTCTCAAAAATACCTCTATGACATCAATTATCTTTGATTATCTTTGACATCAATGAAAACCTTAAAGCCACAAACACACTAATATGAACTTATCTTAACAATCTCCCCCTTTATCATTGATGTCAAACACTCTAACACAATAGACCAATCCCATTTTTCCAAGCTGGTTTTCCCCTTAAATTATTTCTCTCCCTTTTAAATTAATGATAAAGGTCACATAAACTTCTCATAGGTTCATCTACATGCAGTCCTATGATCTTAGGACCTGACCACTTACAAAGCTAGCAAGCTTCCCCTTTGTCCATGCATATTTCTCTTAAATATTCTAAATCCATTTAAATTACCTCCACCTAACTCCATGTTCCACCTTATTAAAGATACTTAATCATAAAAACATACTTCTCAATACATTATAGCTTTACTTATCTCATGACACCCTCTATAGATCACCTCAACCAATGAGGTCTCTCATTTGACTACATAGATCAAACTTCTTTTTTCTTCATGATTATTAGTTTTATGTAGTTTACAAAATCAAGATTGTATGTATTCCATAGACTTGTGAGATATATTTTAAATTCACACTCAACATGTTGAATCAACCTTCAATACCTTTCATTTTTCAATTTACTTAACCAATAAGCAGTTTATGCATACTCTTGAATCCATATAGTTTACTGAGCAGTCATGGTATTTTGTATTTTAGACCTATTACATATGATATTTTCATGTTAATTCATGCATACATTATAATATTTTTATCCCTATTGAATACTCCATTATCCCTCATGCTACCAATAGGTCTCATGGAGACCCAATTATCATAAAACATTGTCTTGAATAAATGAAGCATAATCTTCCTTAGAACACTCATTCCTAGCCAAAACAATACATGAATAGGAGCCTCATGACCTCAAGTCCATATCCATCCTTATATGCATCAAAAATATGTGATTCAATATTCTAAATCCATTATGGCTTAGAACATTTCATATCATCTTTAAGGAAACATATAGTCAAGCAAGTCTGTGAGACCTCATACATAGTGATAGACCTCTTTCACACCAATGACTCTTCCATGATATGAAAATACAGACACATAAATCATGTAAAATTACTCCTTCATGACCTTAAGGTAATATTTATGTATAAAAAAAACTTAAACTTACAATAAACTCTTCAATTAGACTCAAAGAATCAACTATGTATATTTATAATCAATACCTTGATATGATCACTCAGATATTGTCATTTTCATAACAATATAAACATCTTCATGTAATTTTAAACATGAATATACATCCCTTCATGACCTTATGAGGTCACAAAGACATCAATAGACCATTTCAATCCATGACATAACTTCAATGATCACCATAGAAATCTTCTTCAAGCTTACTAGCTTTTTGTGATCTTACAAGGCATGACCATCTGCATAACTTTTGTGAATTCTCTCAAGACACAAACAACTTATCATTTCACTCTTTGATAAACACAATACCATGGATATTCATAAGAAACTTTCTTTAATTATAATTTTATTGGTCATATAGAATAATTTACAACTTTTTAGATCAATAGTTCTGAGTCTCACTTCTTAGACCTCACCATGAGCTCAAACATGCATTATAATCATGTCATCAACTAAAGGAATCATTAAAACCAACTTACCAAAAGCACACTGATACCAATAATTTGTAAAAAATTTAATAGCATTATGAGAACACACCTTAGGGTTTGAAGACACTAGAAGACTAAAAATCCTCAACTCACTGTCATATAAGTCTTAAGCTCATTCATCAATTTTGAGGTCAAAACTGATCAAGTAAACTTTGACTATAAGAACAAAATGACCTAAAGAATAAATTTAATTTCATTGAGTTTCTCAAGATCATACCTATATGATCTCAATAATACCTTAAATCTCTCTTCCTATTATCTCATTGATCATGCTCAAATGATACAATCACCTTCTTAGATCAAATTTCATAATCAAGGCACAGTCAACCACCTTCTCTTCTTAGGAATAGAACATATTCATGCCATTATTTAGGAATTATTACCAATCCAAACTTTATTTATTTATTTTAGGGCTCAACCATCTTATAATATTAATATTATCATCAACTTTAGATCATGGATCAAATGATCTCTACTTTCGATTATGCTAGCTAACCAAATAGACCATCTTAAAATGCCTTGACTTGTACCTTTATCTTCGCATGTATTTAGAGTACTTTTAGATTATCAATATTGGATTTGATATTTAACTTAGCTTATGTATAGTCCTTATAAGTTTCCAAATGGTACCTTTGACATTGTTTCAACTCATTAGACAATTCTATAAGCACCATTACTACAAATAAGATGAATATTGTCCTTATCACACTTTATGTTACTTAGGATCACCTATAGGCTATCAAGCCTCCTCAAAAGTTCATGATATGGTACCAATTGTTGGAATTATATAATGAGAGGTGGGGCTGAATAAATTTCATAATAATGATAATTCAATCCCATTCATCATTCCATAAAACATTCACTCACATACAAGATCAAAGCATAAGTAAACAACTACACAAGCATACAAGAGAACACAAGATATATGTGGGAAAATATTTTGGGGGATAAAAATAACTAAACCATGCACATGGAATAAATTTATAATGTCAATATCCAAATTTTAGTGAGTCACCAACTTCATAAGGAGCTCCAACCCCTCCCTAGTTAAGCACCCACACAACTAGTCTTATTCAAGTTCAATCTTGCAAGGAGGCTCTAAACCCCTAAGTATCTTAGAAAAAAATAAGTCACATATTATATTTAATCATATTATATCACATATTCATAATATTAAACTGATTATGACCTTTTTTACACTATTTACCCTTCTATTTCACTTAAACAACCTCTTAGGCCTTCTTACTCAAACTGCCTCTTCTAGGCTCATTAGGTCTACTGACATGGTAATCTACCTATAGAAGATATGTTAGATGAACATGTATAATCCTCCTCTCCTATAATTATCTGAAATTACCTGATAATCATCTTTCAAAGGCTCTCTCCTTTGCTTATATCCTCTTTATTCTAACTCATATAAATAGGCTAATTAGGCCTTACCTTTATACCACTCATTTTCTCTTAACCATATTGGTTAGCCAAGATAATTTATATATTATCCTTGGAATATGTCTAAAAATACATTAAATTAGTGTTTAAACCACTCCATATTAATTTTATACCCATTAATGACCTAAACCCTATTATTCATAATAGAGACCTATAGGAATTAGGCCTTCTCTAAAGCACACATTACACTCAGACCTCTTGGACCACATTTTGACATTAAAAAAACTTTAAAAAATTATAATATACCTTAAATGACCAATTATATCATCCAAATAGGTACACACTACCTATAAGTCAAATTCACCACTTTAACCAAGCTAAGAGGCTTAGTCACCATTAACCCTTCACACACAAAATCTACCTCACAAAACTGAAGCATATAGTAAAATTTATCAAACAAAAAAATAAAAAAACACATTAATATATCATAAATTGCTTAAATATCCTCTCCATGTTCATTAAAAATCATAAAATAGGCCAATATGCCTCAATAACTCTCCTGCAATATGACCACTCAGACTGGTCAAACACAGTCAAAGTATAGTAAAAAACTCTTGACTCTAAAAACTTGAATAAGGGAAATATATGAATTAAAATGACTTATAATTAAAATTTTAGACTTATAAAATATCTTAAAACTCATTTTATTATTCAACACTAGGTAAAACACCTTCAACTCACCTCTGCAAAGTGATTACTCAAAATGCCTATAGTCTCCAAAAACATAGTCATGTAAAAGTTCTTGTTTAACATTTGTAAGAGAATTTAAAAGAAATATCATGAAAATAAATATCTCCTATGTGATATAAATTAAATCATACAAAATTTGGATCATTTATTCTAGGATCAACCATTGGTCTTACAAACCAGTGTCTCATGCC